>CM069143.1:63071855-63561855 GCA_035221665.1 Okamejei kenojei | reverse complement strand
CGAATAAAAATAACACAATACACGATAGAGTTTAACATGAACATCCCCACACAGCAGAATCAACGTTTCCCACTGTGAGGGAAGGCAGTAAAGTTCAGTCCTCTTCCTCTTTGTTCACCCGTGGTCAGGGCCTTCAGGCCCTCTGCAGTCGCTGCTACGGACGACCCGATGTTTCAGGCCCTCTCGCCGGGATGATCGGAACTCCGGCGTCGGAACGGAGAACACTCTCAGCGGCTTGGAGTTTCTGAATCGGCCACTTCCTACCGGAGACCGCGGCTCCCGAAGTCCACAGGCCGAGCTGGGCGGAGATTCAACGCTGGCGACCCCCGGCAAGCGGATCCCAGGACTCCGCGATGTTGAAGTCAGCGCCGCCCGAGGCTGGAAGTTCCGCAAACCACAACTCCACGATGTTAAACGGCCCAACGCTCCGGAGTTCCACACGGCGATCCCCGCTCCGCGATGGAATCCAGTGCTGTGCCGCCGCTGAAGCTCTGGTCGGTCTCCGGCAGGAAAGGCCGCGCCAAACCGGATGGTAGGCCGCGAGGAGGGGGCGAAGATGCGACTCGGTGAAAAGACGTATCCACGACCAGGTAGTGACGGAGAAGATGGATTCCCCCTTCCCCACACCCCCACATAAAGAAGACTAAAAGACCTCCAAAACAAAACTTTTAGACAGACTAAAAATAATAAAAAGGATGAAAGGGCGAACAGCTGCTGGCGAGGCTGCCACATGAGACACTTCTTCAGACTGAGAGTCAGGGGAGAGGGAATCTAGAGGTGCGCAAAGGGTTCAGAACCGATGACGCAGGGAAGGTGGAGCCCACAATGGTCCATTGTTGGCTGTGGAAGAGGTGATAATGAAGGGATACGAATCAGTGAAACTAGCAGGATGACCAGGGTGGGGGAGGGACGGAGAGAGGGAAAGCAAGGGTTACTTGAAGCTGGAGAAATCACTAATCATACTGTTGGGGTGTAAGCTGCCTAAGAATTCTGTCTCCATAAATCACGCTGATTGCCCAGTCTCAGTGCAGTCCAACTCAGCTAAAGTACTCACTTCACACCCCAGCTGCCTCTGTGCCCCTGGAAGGAAAAGTGAAACCAGGATCTGAGTAATTGCAATTTTATGTTCATTCTGAAAAATACAAACCTGCTGAGTTACTCCGGCAATTTGAGTCTTTTTTTGGGGGTAAAGTCAGCGTCTGCAGTACCTTGTGCCTTCAATTCTTTTAGTTTTGCCTACCCTGCCCTATCCTTAAAATATTCTTGAATTTCCTTGCCTTCCAAATTTGCTGCGTCCTCATCTTGGTTTTTTCTACGGGTGCTGTCTGTGCAGGGGTTTGCACGTTTACCCGCGACCCACGTGGGTTTTCTCCGGGAGCTCCGGTTCCCTCCCGCACTCCAAAGACGCGCACGCTTGCAGGTTAGGTTGGCTTCTGTTAAATCGTCTCTGGTGTGTGGGACGGGGTTAGTGTGCGGGGATCGCTGGTCGGCACGGACCCGTTGGATGGAAGGGGCGATTTCTGCGCTGAATGTCTAAACTAAACTAAACCAAACCATACCTTTCATTCCCAAAGAGCAGAAACTTGCTCTTAAAATACATGCAGAATTCCAGCTCAAGATCAACGAACACAGACCCTTCGGCCCAACTTGCCCATGCTGACCAAGATGCTCCCTCTCTGCTAGTCCCACCTGCTCGCATTTGGTCCCTATCCCCTCTGCTAAACCTTCCCTACCCATGTACCTGTCCAAATGTTTCTTAAATGATGCAATAGTACCTGCCTCAACTACATCCTCTAGCAGCTCGTTCCATACACACACCACCCTCTGTGTGAAAAAATTGCCCCTTGGGTTCCTATTAAATCTTTCACCTCTCACCTCAAACGTATGTCCTCTGCTTCTTGATTCACCCAATCTGGGTAAAAGATTCTCGGTAAAAGATCCCATCTATTCCCCTAAGATAGACGCAAAATGCTGCAGTAACTCAGCGAGAAGGGGCTCGACCGTAAACGTCACAATTTCCTTCTCTCCAGAGATGCTGCCTGTCCCGCTGAGTTACTCCAGCCTTTTGTGTCTATCTTCGGTGCATAAGCAGCATCTGCAGTTCCTTCCTACACACTCCACCTGTCCCACTTATGATTTTAATTTGGTTTCACCCAGCACAGTTTTATTTAGAAAATCCTTCATCTCTGCTTATTGCTGTAGTATTAGAGACAAAATGTTATGGTAGAGAGAGGAAGAGCAGATGGCGAAGAATATATCAGTCCTTATTAATAACATTAACAGAAACGCTTAAAAAAACAGTTAAGCAATATAAACTTGTCGTACGATAGCTGTGTAAGAAGGAACTGCAGATGCTGGTTCAAACCGAAGATAGACACAAAAAGCTAGAGTAACTCAGCGGGACAGGCAGCATCTCTGGAGAGAAGGAATGGGTGACGTTTCGGGTCGAGACCCTTCTTCAGACTGGCTAGGGAGGGATAAGGGGAAACGAGAGATATAGACGGCGATGTAGAGAGATAAAGAACAATGAATGAAAGATATGCGAAAAAGTAACGATGATGAAGGGAAACAGGCCATTGTTAGCTGTTTGTAGGGTGAAAACGAGAAGCTAGTGTGACTTGGGTGGGGGAGGTATAGAGGGAGAGGGAATGCCAGGGCTACCTGAGTGAGAGAAGTCAATATTCATGCCACTGGGCTGTGAGCGGCCCAAGCGTGTTTGATTTAGGATTAGGTGGAAGATTTTTATTGTCACGTGTACTGAGATAGAGTGAAACGCTTTGTTCTCCATGTTATCCAAACTGGTCAGACAATACAAAGATAGACACAAAAAGCTGGAATAACTCGGTGGGTCAGACAGCATCTCAGGAGGAAAGGAAGGCCAATTCTCTGGATGCTTTCAAGAGAGAGTTAGATTGAGCTGCTGAAGATAGCAGAGACAGGGGATATGTGGAGAAGGCAGGAACGGGGCACTGAATGTGGATGATCAGCCATGATCACATTGAATGGCGATGCTGGCTCGAAGGGCCGAATGGCCTACACCTGCACCTGTTGTCTATTGTCTATTGAATGGGATGCTGTCTAACCCACTGAGTTACTCCAGATTTTTGAGTCGACGATTGAAACCAGCATCTGCAGTTCTTTCTTACACTATCAGAGAATACAAAGATGAACACAAAATGCTGGAGTAACTCAGCGGGTCAGGCAGCGTCTCTGGAGAGAAGGAATGGGTGACGTTTCGGGTCGAGGCCCTTCTTCACCTGTACATAAATACAATCTAGCCAAATTCAGTTACAATTAGGTAGAGCAAAGAAGAGGATACAGAGTGCAGAATATAGTTCTCAGCATTGCTGCGCATCAGTTCCAGAGGCTGAAGAAGGGTCTCGACCCGAAACGTCGCCCATTCCTTCTCTCCAGAGATGTTGCCTGTCCCGCTGAGTTACTCCGGCATTTTGTGTCTGCCTTCGATTTAAACCAGCATCTGCAGTTCTTTCTCACACAGTTCTGGAGACAAAGTCCAATGTGCACAATGGGGGTAGAGGTGAATGGGACAGTACCCTAGCTTATGGAAGGACTGCTTAGAAGCCTGGTAACAGAAGGGAGGAAGTTGTACCTGAGTCTGGGGTGAGACAAGTCTTTGATTATGTGTGTTTAAGATAGTCCGCGGGTCACCAACGAGGTCGTTTGTAGTTCAGACCTGCTCTCTGGTTGTGGTGGGATGGTTCAGTTGCCTGATAACAGCTGAGAAGAAACTGTCCCTGAATCTGGAGGTGTGCGTTTTCACACTTCTGTACCTCTTGCCCGATGGGAGAGAGGAGAAGAGGGAGTGGCCGGGGGTGAGACTGGTCCTTGATGATGCTGCTGGCCTTGCCGAGGCAGCGTGAGGTGTAGATGGAGTACATTTGCTCCCTGATCTACGATGCTTTGACTTACAATATTTCATCTTTACAATGGTGCCAGTGCTCAGCAACGGCAGCTCGCCTCTGTTCACGTGACCAAGTTGTAATAAATGCGTTTTTGACATAATATTTCCAATTTATGATGGGTTTATCCGAAGGTACTCTCAACGTACAGGAGCAGCCGTACTCTAAAATTTAATTTGGAGAATGTATGTGAAATTTGTGTATAATTTATTTTTGTGTTTGTCTAAGTCTCTGTGCCAGTGATGCTACTGCAGGCGAGATTTGTCATTGAATCTGTTCCTCATTCATACGACAATAAACCTGACTTGACTTGAATGGTTTTCTACCAGTGTAAAACTTGTGTACTACACAATGCGTTCGATGCATGACTTGACCTTGTTAAGCTGGAAAGGGTGCAGGAAAGGAATTACGAGGATGATGCCAGGCCTCGAGGACCTGAGCTATAGGGGGAGGTTGGGCAGGCTAGGACTTTATTCCTTGAGGCACAGGAGGAGGAGGAGTTTCTGCTTCAGTTTGGTTTATTGTCACCTGTACCGAGGTTACAGTGAAAAGCTTTTTGTTGCGTGCTATCAAATCAGCAGAAAGACAATACATGATTACAATCGATCCATTTACGGTGTATAGACACATGATAAGGGAGTAAAATTTAGTGCAAGGTAAAGCCAGTAAAGTCTGATCAAGGATGGTCAGAGTAGATAGTAGATCAGGACTGTTCTCTGGTTGTGGTAGGATGGTTCAGTTGCCTGATAACAGCTGGGAAGAAACTGTCCCTGAATCTGGAGGTGTGTGTTTTCACACTTCTGTACCTCTTGCCTGATGGGAGAGGGGAGAAGAGGGAGTGGCCTGGGTGTGATCTTATACAGGTGATATAAAATCATGAGAGGATTGGATGTCGGGATAAATGATGTGGGGATTAAATGAAATTGGACGGGGCACGTTGGTGGGTGTGGGCAAGTTGGGATGATGGGCCTGTTTCCACGCTGTATTGACTCTATGACTCGGATCTTATTGAAACATATAAGATTATTACGGGTTTGGACACGCTAGAGGCAGGAAACATGTTCCCGATGTTGGGGGGAGTTCAGAACCAGGGGCCACAGTTTAAGAATAAGGGGTAAGCTATTTAGAACGGAGATGAGGAAACACTTTTTCACAGAGAGTTGTGAGTCTGTGGAATTCTCTGCCTCAGAGGGCGGTGGAGGCTGGTTCTCTGGATACATTCAAGAGAGAGCTAGATGGGCTCTTAAAGATAGTGGAGTCAGGGGATATGGGGAGAAGGCAGGAACGGGGTACTGATTGGGGATGATCAGCGATGATCACATTGAATGGTGGTGCAGGCTCGAAGGGCCGAATGGCCTACTCTTGCAGCTATTGTCTATTATCTATTATCTATTAAATAATGTTTCTAAAAATTAAACGCTGCTAGCTGACGATAGATTCCTATTTCTGCAGTGGCTTGGCTGGCACTTGGGGAGGTCTGCAGAATGACAATTGGATTGTTGTCAGGATCGGTTCATTTTGCAATCCCTAGTGCACTCAGCCATAGCTAGATCTCACACACACGGCAAATCAAACTCAAAGCTGAGTTTATTCCATTCTGCAAAACACAATAACAACACCACAGCTTTTCCCACAGTTCTGCTTCTCACAGTTCTTCTCATTATAGTAATAGAATCGGCCACAATCGCCCAGAACAGGAATTTGTGTGCAGATCCAATGGCAATCCTTGCCTTACGTTGAGTTTAGTTTTAACTTGGTTCAGTTTTAGTTTATTGTCACGTGTACCGAGGTACAGTGAAAAGCTTTTGTTGCGTGCTAACCACCCAGCGGAAAGACAACACGTGATTACAATGAGCCATTCACATTGTACAAATACATGATAAAGGGAATAACGTTTACCGAAACTGGAATGACGTTCAACATGACATGTAAACTCATTAAGACTTTAAAGGGGATCAAGGGGACGTGTTAATTCAACAGCTACCACACGGGGGTGCAGCGGGAGAGCTGCTGCCTCACAGCGCCAGAGACCCAGGTTCGATCCTGACTACGGGTGCTGTCTGTACAGAGTTAATTGATTGATACTTTATTATCACATGTGACTCCTGAACTTCTACAGGTGCACGGTGGAGAGCATTCTGACCGGTTGCATCGTGGCCTGGTTCGGCAACTTGAACGTCCAGGAGCGGAAAAGACTGCAGAAAGTTGTGACCACTGCCCGGTCCATCACCGGCTCTGACCTCCCCACCGTCGAAGGGATCTATCGCAGTCGCTGCCTCAAAAAGGCAGCCAACATCATCAAGGACCCACACCATCCTGGCCACACACTCATCTCACCACTGCCATCCGGAAGAAGGAACAGGAGCCTGAAAACTGTAACGTCCAGGTTCAGGAATAGCTTCTTCCCTACAGCCATTCCCTACAGAACGGAGGCGAGGAAACACTTTTTTCTCACAGAGAGTTGTGAGTCTGTGGAGTTCTCTGCCTCATAGGGCAGTGGAGGCCGGTTCTCTGGATACTTTCAAGAGAGAGCTAGAGAGGGTTCTTAAAGATAGCGGAGTCAGGGGATATGAGGAGAAGGCAAGAACGGGGTACTGATTGGGGATGATCAGCCGTGATCACGTTGAATGGCGGTGCTGGCTCGAAGGGCCGAATGGCCTACTCCTGCACCTATTGTCTATTGTCTATTGTCATCAGGCTATTAAACATGACAACAAATAAGCTCTGAACTGCAAAAGACTATATTATTACTGCACTATATTTGTTATTTATTGAACTTTTGGTTTCTCTTCCCCTGTTATATACAATGTTTACATATTCACATATTCTGTTGTGCTGCAGCAAGTAAGAATTTCATTGTCCCATCCGGGACATACGACAATAAAACACTCTTGACTCTTGACTTGACTCTGGATGTTACAGTGAGAGTCTTTGCTTTGCCCACCACACACAAGGTATGCAAAGAGGTATACAGACTGCCGACAGAGTTACAAGGTATTCATTATAGTCCACAATGGTCTCTCTGTGTTCTCGGTGCCCCCCCCCCCCCACACGGGTCCCTCTTTGTCCTCATGTTTGCACGTGCTCCCCGTGACCATGTGGGTTTTCTCCGGGTGCTCCGGTTTCCTCCCAGGCTCCAAAGACTTGCAGGTTTGTAGTTTAATTGGCTCCTGTAAATTGATCCTCGGGTGTAGGATAGAACTAGTTTATGGGGCCGTCGTTAGTCAGCGCGATCGCTGGGCCCGAAGGAGCAATTTCCAACAAAGATCCTACAGCGAGCAAGATGGACCACTCGACGAAAAAGACGTAGTACGGTCATGGGCAGATTCGTGGGTAATTTTCGGCCCCATTTCCGTAATTCCGTAACCTGCAGCCGGTTACGGAAACATCCTCGTAAAAATAAAAGTTATTTGGTAAAAATCTTCTCCTCATTTTCAGAATTATAATTTATTAACACAAACTGTTCCCCCGCAACGTTGATTACACTGCGAGTCGGGTCGGGTCGGGTTACTGAAATGGATGATGCTCCGTTGTGTACTACACGTCAGCCCATTGCATTTAGCAGGAGTGGTCTATCTTGCTCCACTATAAGATCTTTGGTTTCCACGCTGTATCTCTAAACTAAAATAAACTCAGCAAAGGCACCGAGAGAAAAGATGAGTCATAATCATCTTGAAGGATGAAGCAGGCCCATGGGGTGACAAGGGGTGACGTGAAAGTGATAGCGTTTGACATCAATGCAACTCTTGTCAAAGGAGTCCGAGAACATTTCAGTGAATGGGGAACATAGAGTCACAGAGTCACACAACACGGAAACAGGCCCAAGATACTCCATCTGTAGAGATGATACGTTACAATGCTGAGCACTCCTTAACTTCCCCTTTGCTCTCTATCTCTCGATATTGCTTGAGTTTGACTTGATTGTATCTATCTGTCAGTGTGGAGTTAGCACGTTCTCCCTGTGACTCCATGGATTTCCTCCGGGTGCATCCTAAAGGCGTGTGAGTTTGTAGGGTAATTGGCCTTTGCTAATATCCTCTAGTGTGTAGGCAGTGGATGTGAAAGTGGGATTACATAGAACTAGCGTGAACAGGAGATCGATGGTCAGTATGGGCTCGGTGGGCCGAAGGACCAGTTGTCGTGCTGTATCTCTAAACTAAACTAAAGATGCTGGTTTTCAAAAGAAGACAGAAAGTGCTAGAGTAACTCAACAGGTCAGGCAGCAACTGTGGAGAACATGGATAGGTGACGTTTTGGGTCAAGATCCTTCTACAGACCTTTTCTCACTTGCGAGTGATAGGTGCTTACAGGCAAGGATGATTTTTGATTCGCGAATAGTTGTACAGGTGAGTGGAACTAAACCTTTAGTTTAGCTTAGTTTATAGACAATATACAATAGACAATAGGTTCAGGACTAGGCCATTCGGCCCCTCGAGCCAGCACCGCCATTCAATGTGGTCATGGCTGATCATCCCCAATCAGTACCCCGTTGCTGCCTTCTCCCCACATCCCCTGACTCCGCTATCTTTAAGAGCCCTATCTAGCTCTCTCTTGAAAGTATCCAGAGAACCGGCCTCGACGGCACCGACCAGCGATCCTCGCACACCAACGATATCCTGCACACACTAAGGACAATTTACAATTTTACTTCGGAGTCACGTGAGTGATTCCGTGAAGAAGGCCCGCCAGGACGCCTGCGCAGCCATTACGTCAGCCGCATTGGCGCAAGCACCAGTCAGGCAGGACTGAGCTCCTGCCTATGGTAAGTTAAACTTAAAGGTAAGTTTATTTTTACTTACCAGGGGTTTTAGGCAGGAGCCTCTTTTTACAGAGGTTTCCTGCCAGTTTTGCAGCCCGACAACTTGCCGGTTATGGACCGGGTGAAATTTCAGTCCGACCGCAAATGCGGGAAAAAATGGCTAAATTGATCGGGTTGCGAGATAAGGAGCTGCTAACAGTGCAGTTAGCAGCTCCCCAGCTGCAGGGATGCCCTAAAAACGGCAAGAAATAAAGCAGAGTCACTGACAGAGGGGTCAGCGGCTCCCCAGCCTGCAGGGATGCCATGGGAAATTAAACGGAGACGCTGACAGGGGGGGGGGTGCCTGTGGGATGCCATTGGAACGGCAAAGAAGCAACGCTGGAGCCACTGACAGTGGGGTCAGTGGCTCACAGACGTTGGTCCACAGTCAAAAAATTACTGGGACTCATTCAGCCCTCAGGTGAGTTGGGATATAAGGATTCACCTTATAATTAAAAGTATGTATTTTATAGTGTTTTTTCTTTAAGTAAAAAACTTAAGGCAAAGTAAAAAGTTATTGTTATATGACATTGTTCTGACAATGTTATTATTGTTTAGCACAGGTTGCTATGATTTATCTTTTCACAGGTAAAGCTGTACACTAAATGTTGATTTAGTGAGCTTACACAGCAATAGTGCGGGCCTATGGGACAGGCTGCGCCAGCAGCGCCTGACAGGGCTGCTTCATGTGCAAAATGCGCGGGCCTATGGGACAGGCCGTGCCAGCAGCGCCGGACAGGGCTGCTTCATATATGAAAGTGCCGGCCTACAGGAGAGCCGTGCCAGCAGCGCCTGATTCAGGGCTGCTTATTTGTGACATTACCGGCCTATGGGAGAGCCGTATCACCAGCGCCTGACAGGGCTGCTTCATGTGTGAAGTGCCGGCCTACGGGAGATCCGTGCCAACAGCACCTGATGCATGACAAAAGCACCGGCCTTTATGAAAGGCGGCGCCAGCAACGCCTGGCAGAGGGTTGCTCAAATTCACACATATCTGCTTGCCCACGGAGTCAGGAGATACCCAAAGGGATGAAGGGCACGTGTCAGAGGTACCTTTCCTGACAATTAAGTTGCCATCCCAGTAAAATATTCTATTGGGGTAAGGCCAATGGGTTCGCATCAGTATTTGTATCCTACGGCCTGCGGCAGCGCCTGTTAGAGTTGCCTACGAATCACCCTTCTTAGAAGGGAAGTGCAAAAGATTAAGATGACTCCGGGCTCTTAAGACGTCAATAGAACAGACTCAAGTACATATGTGCCGGCAGTGAACAACGCCAACAGGGGGATGTGAGAGCTAGCCACTGAATTGGTTATTCAGGTAGGTCTATTCTACAGGGGAAGAAGCCTGTCAGATGAATTAATTCGGCCATCAACAGGCAAAAGTCATCGTTCAGAACGCACCCCAGGTGCTCATCGGCAGTAGCGGTTCACTGGAGCTGGGGGCAGCATGATAGCTCAGAAATTCCATGCACCTTCCAATCATGCTCAACTAAATGGGTCTAGCACTTCCAAAATTTGGGTAGTGCACCGTTCACAAGTTGTAATATTTACATTTGTTTGTACAACACACAAGGGGTAAAATATTTGGTTGAGGCACAGCCAGAGCATTCCAAGTAAGTTGGATTATGGCCAGGGTTTGGAAATTGGGCAGAAGTTCTCATGCAAACCACCCATGCAATAGGCAGGATTGGCATGTTATTATGAAGAATGATGAGTATCTGGCATTAGAACTTCTGTATGTAAAACATTTACTCCTGACTTCAAAAGGTTCATAAGGTAAGAGATTCATGTTATACAAATCCCATTACAAAGGTTATCAAAGACAATATAACTGTACTATAACAGTGAGCTTTGCAGTATGGTATAGACTGTTGTTGGTCATTGGGATTTACCTGTAATTATTATTATCCTTGTCTCCACCTTGTGGCAAGAGATTGGGGTTATAGCAATCTGTTACAAAACTGATTAAAGTAATTGGCAATATGGCAGCTGGGTTGCAGCTGAGCTAATCAAGGTACTGATATTGTGTAAGTAACAATTAGATCATTGCTAACAACCTTGTGATATTGTCAGCTGAGGCTACTTCAGCCACAATGATGAAGTAACAGTATTCAGCATTGCTGAACATGACCAGACTCATTGAACTTGAACTTGAAACTCGCTACAGTAGTGTGGTCGGTTGAATTCAGTTATTATGAACTGATGTTCGAACTCTAAGATGAGAAGTTCCAAATACCATCACTTACTCAAAGGTAGTGGAGATTGCATGAGTACCAATTCTTCAGTTGTTGGCATCAACTAAATATATACACTTAATGCATCGTTAAGTAAGGTTTTGAGTGAATATACATATTCTTCATGCAGAAAGTTAAGTTGCTGCTCTACAACAGTGACATATGTTAGTCTCATGGTAATTAGGAAGAATATCCTGTAATTAATCTCCTTGCCACTGGTGTATCGTCCAGTTTAGATTGATGATAACACAGAATAAACGTTGGATCTCAAAGTATGATGAAAGCATGATTCAATTCTTTATCAAATGTTTGTCATGTTCATGCATGTTCACTGTTTGCAAATAGGGAGAAATATATCCTCGTTTCAATAGGAGGAATGGACTTTATGTCTTCCTCATTAGCTGGGTCTTAAAACAGTCAGCAAGACTTCGTTTGGATTTGTACTATCAGACTGGTCAAGCGTCCATGTTGCCTGCTTCATCAGGCATTGTGGCACAACGGTATTCAGTTATGCCAAAAAGCAAGCACTTGCTGTTTTAAACTGTGGTTCAGGAGACTGGTCTTTGCACAGTAAAACGATTATTGACACACATTTTCAATGGATTAACTTATGCTTCATGTTGTCACATTTAGCCATGAGGGTGTTCACTGCAGTATGCATGGATAGCATCCAAAAAAGCAGTACATCCCTATTGAGGGGATCAGAAATGTTGTTAAATATTATGACATTTCCAGTTCATTTTAAGTGATATTGACAATAGTTCAGTTAATAGAACTACATCCAACCCGGATATCAAGCTGTTAAAAAGATCTTGATACAAGTTTTCGCATCACAAGATTATGCAGTTGGTTATTGTAAATGTGCAAACATTATTTCACCAAGGGGTTCCAGCTACATCCTTAGTTATGACTCTAATGTCAGCACAACAACGGCAAAACATTGCAAACGCTGTGGCTGGACAGGATGGAATTGGCTGTTCATGCCATTACATATTCATTCTGGTCTACACTAGCAGAGCTGACCAGGGCTGGCATGGTTTTAAGATCATTTGAATACCCCACGGTCTCAATTTTATGTTATCAAGGCCACCAGAATCCTTAGAAGTATGGATTCAGCACTGTGTATTCGTTAATAAACAATTACACAAGAGAAGGTCGGTTCAGACTATTTCAAGGTGGCTGCAACAGGTATTAACATTGACGATTGTATGTCTCATTCCACCAGGTCTGCATCAACGTCAGTATATCATTTAGATAGTGTGTTTACATCTCATTGTACTAGGGCAGCAGCTATGTTGGCGGTCAAATGGAGGGGTGTGTCCTTCGACCAAATTTTAGTGGCCGTCGGATGGGCAAATGAGCTGATGTTTCAGAAATGTATCATCGGCCAATTGTCAATCCAGGGCTGTTTGCCAATGACATTTTAAGTACCTAAATTTTAGGGGTACTGTTGTTTGTTTACATTGTTAAATAAACCCTATCATTACATTGAATACAATGTTATTACTAATGCATTTATTTCTCTTTCGAGTCAATCAAATGCAGTGGGATGCCGAGATTGTAATCTGCAGCATGAAACCACAAAGCTTTGAACTCTTCACGGAATCACTCACGTGACTCCGAAGTAAAATAGTAAGATTAAATGAGAACTTACCAGTTTGAAGTTTGATCTTGATTTTATGAGGAGTTATGTTGGTGATTACGTGCCCACCACGTCCAACCCTCTCTCATAAAAGATCATCTGGTAGTTCTCGAGTCACTGATCTTACTGTTTATTTCGGTGTTGTTTATTTGTGATTTCATACGGCTGCTTTGAAGTTTGCTGCGCATGCGGCCTGGCGGGCCTTCTTCACGTAATCACCAACGTAACGCCTCATAAAATCAAGATCAAACTTCAAACTGGTAAGTTCTCATTTAATCTTACTATTATACCAAGTCAATTAACCTACAAACCTGTACACCTTTGCGCTGTTGGAGGAAACCAGAGATTGTGGAGAAAACCCACGCAGGTCACAGGGAGAACATACAAACTCTGTACAAGCAGCACCCGTAGTCAGGATTGAACCCGGGTCTCTGGCGCTGTGAGGCAGCGACTCTACCACTGCGCCACCGTGCTGAGACGAGGTTTATCTGTATCCACCCATCACTTGCCGGGCTTTAACCTGCCCCACCTGTCTTCCAACTATTTCCCCCCATCCCCTACTACAATCAGCCTGAAGAAGGGTCTATCTTACCTGAAACGTCGGACTATCTAAGATCGCCAGAGATGCTGCCTGGCCCGCTGAGCTACTCCAGCACTTTGTGGCTTTTAATGGAGAGAGTTAATGAAAGGTTCTGCAGCTGGACCTTTTACAGGCATTAGTAATATTGGAGACTGAGGGATTAAGAGGGCAAGTGTTTCATGGTTGAGGTTAAGGAATAGGGACCATGAGAGGTGATGAGTGATGATCTTGCAGCACTTGGGGAAGTGGTTCAGCGATCGTTCCTGCACCCGCTCCTCCTGTTAATGAACATTAATGACCTGGATATGATTATACAGTTCACAGATGACTTAAAGCTCATATGTAATCTATATTACTAAAAGTCTCATCTTGACCACTTCCTGTTGTTCTGTATATTGATTTTAGAAAAAACGTTGCCACTTACGACTGTGATTTTTGGCCATTTTACTCAGCGTCCCCCTCCGCTACGCAGGACAAGAGGATTTTTCCCATTGATGAAAAATAAAAAAGGCATTAGTGTTTAAAAAATGTTGAGATTTTCTCTCCTGAAGGCCACGTCCCTACCGGAGGGACTATAAAAGCCGGAAGTGTGGAAGTGCCTCAGTTCTCTGCAAGACGGGGGAGCGAGAGGTCGCAATTCTCAGTCTGAGCTGTGAATAACACCGAACACATGTCTACTAAACTGTAAGTGGTTTTACTGACCTGTCAGTGCCCTTAATATGGTTTGAAAACATAGTTTGAAAGTGCTAAAGCTGTGTTGCCTTTGGTTTGAAAGTGCTAAAGCTGTGTTGCCTTTGGTTTGAAAGTGCTCAAGCTGCCTTGCCTAATTAAAGCTGCCTTGCCTAATTAAAGCTGCCTTGCCTAATTAAAGCTGGCTTGCTAATTAAAGTTGTCTTGCCATCTATATATAATTAAAAGTTTAATCTTGACCACTTCCTGTTTGCACTTTATATTGATTTTAGAAAAAGCGCTACGACGCACAGCTGTGATTTTTGGCCATCTTACTCAGAGTCCCCCTCCGCTCATCAGGTGCCGAGGATTTTTTCCATCGATGAAAAATAAAAGAGTTATTAGTGGTGAGATTCTCTCTCCTGTCAATCACGCCATGAAGGCCACACCCCTTCTGGTGGGAAGGAGGAGGGACTATAAAACCCAGAAGTGTGGGCGTGGCTCAGTCTCTGCAAGGTGGGGGAGGGAGAGGTCACATAGAAACATAGAAACATAGAAATTAGGTGCAGGAGTAGGCCATTCAGCCCTTCGAGCCTGCACCGCCATTCAATATGATCATGGCTGATCATCCAACTCAGTATCCCGTACCTGCCTTCTCTCCATACCCTCTGATCCCCTTAGCCACAAGGGCCACATCCAACATTCTTAAATATAGCCAATGAACTGGCCTCAACTACCCTCTGTGGCAGAGAGTTCCAGAGACTCACCACTCTCTGTGTGAAAAAAGTCTTTCTCATCTCGGTCTTAAAGGATTTCCCCCTTATCCTTAAGCTGTGACCCTTGTCCTGGTCACGGCTCGCTGTCTTTAGTGGCCTTGCACCCTGATTGAAGTGGTTTGACACTGCACTTGAATTTGGTGGCCTTGCACCCTGCTTGAAGTGGTATGACACTGCACTTGAATTTGGTGGCCTTGCACCCTGCTTGAAATGGAATTTCAAGGAATAGCCATGAGTCAACTGCCAGAACACCAGCCGTGAGTGAGTGAGCTGCCTGCTCAACAGGCATGAGTGACTGAGCCGCCAGGCCAAGAATCCATTCGGCCCACAATGTCCATACTAGTCCTCTGGAAACTAGTCCCTTCAGCACACAACACCCATACTAGCGCTCCAGAAACTCCCCTCCACCCCCCCCCCCCCCCCCCACTAGCCACCAATATTGGAATTGGTGGAGAGGTGGGGGATCAGCCCTCCCGTGCGATGCTGGGACCCAACGGGTCCCACTTAGTCTCGTAAATCATAAAGTCAATACCAGGGCAACAGAGATGTAATGGCCATGATCACAGTGCATGGCAGTGCTGGCTCGAAGGGCCAAATGGCCTACTCCTGCACCCATTGTCTATTGTCTATTGAAATGAGCTAAGATATTGCCATAAAAACTCAACACAAAGAATGTGTGGAAGGGAACTGCAGATGCCGGTATAAACCGAAGATAGGCACAAAGTGCTGGAGTAACTCAGCCGGTCAGGCAGCACCTCTGGAGAAAAAGGATGGGTGACGTTTCGGGTCGGGACCCTTCTTCAGACTGAAAGTAGAGGGGAGGGAACTGCAGGTAGGAAAAGGGCCGAACAAAGCAGGGCCGGGAACAGATCACCAAGGAAGGGTGGAGCCCACAATGGTCCATTGTTGGCCGGGGAAGGGGTGCTAACGAGAGATTGATACAAGGATGGGAACAGTGGAACTAGTATGGTGACAAGGGTTGGGGAGGGGGGAGAGGGAGAGAGGGAGTGCACAGGTTACTTATATTAGAGAAATCAACATTCTTCCCGCTGGGTTGTAAGCTGCCGATAGACAATAGACAATAAGTAAAATATGAGGTGCTGCTCCTCCAATCTGCATTGGGCCTCACTCTGACAAAGAGGGTGTCTAACACAAATAAAGCATATATGCTGAAGAAGGATAAGAAATATTTTTTAATAATTGTAATCATTTTAAAAACCTCAGAGGTTTTGTGGTGCATGTGTGTCAGAGGTTATGGGGAGAAGGCAGGAGAATGGGGTTGAGAGGGAAAGATAGATCAGCCATGATCGATGGGCTGAATGGCCTAATTGCGCTCCTTTCACTTATAATCTTATTTTCGAAGCTAACCAAGAGAGAGTTAGATTTAGCTCTTGGGACTAAGGGAACCAAGGGATATGGGGAGAAAGCAGGAATGGGATACTGATTTTGGATGATCAGCCATGATCATATTGAATGGAGGTGCTGGCTCGAAGGGCCGAATGGCCTACTCCTGCACCTATTTTCTATGTTTCTATGTAGGTCCATGATCAGAAGTGTGCAAAATGTTTAAGAAGGAACTGTAGATGCTGATAAAATCAAAGGTAGACACAAAATGCTGGGGAAACTCAGCGGGTGTGGCAGCATCTCTGGAGAGAAGGAATGGGCCGGGTCGAGACCCTTCTTCAGGGGAGGGGGAGGGACAAAGAAAGAAAGTGGGAC
Source organism: Okamejei kenojei (assembly GCA_035221665.1). Taxonomy (NCBI): domain Eukaryota; kingdom Metazoa; phylum Chordata; class Chondrichthyes; order Rajiformes; family Rajidae; genus Okamejei; species Okamejei kenojei. Next base: position 63,545,517 of record CM069143.1, on the reverse strand, counting down.
AAAGAAAGAAAGAAAGGGGAAGGGGAAGGAGAGAGAGAGCAAGGGCTACCTGTAGTTAGAGAAGCCAACTTTCATACCACTGGGGTGTAAGCTGCCCAAGCGAAACATGAGGTGCTGTTCCTCCAATTTGCGCTGGGACTCACTCTGACAATGTAGGAGGCCCAGGACAGAAAGGTCAGATTGGGAATGGGACGGGGAGTTGAAATGCTGAACCACCGGGAGATCAGTTTGGGTAAGACGGACTGAGCAGAGGTGTTCAGCGAAACGATCGCAGAGCCTGCGCTTGGTCTCGCCGATGTAGAGAAGTTGATCTTACCTTTAGGTTTAGGTTCAGGATGAGGTTAATTATTATCAATGTCCTGAGGAATTTAACAAAGACTTTTTAAACATCGGAAACTACAGGAATAAGAGGGCAAGTGTTTTCTTGATCTAGATGAAGGAATAGAAATAATGAAGCAATGAATACGTGATCAGATACACTATACAGAAATACAATCAGTTCAAACTCATGTGCAATCGGTAGCGCAACAAGGAAGATACAGAGTGCAGAAAATAGTTCTCAGCATCTCAGTGAAATGAGCATCTATTCATCTTCTAGCTTAAGGAAGCCTGATAACAGAGGGGAAGAAGCTGTTCCTGAGTCTGGTGGTGCGCGCTTTCAAGCTTCTGTACCTTCTGCCGGACGGGAGCGGGGGAGAAGAAGGAATGACCGGGGTGGGACAGGTCTTAGATTACGTTGGCTGCTTTTCCAGGCAGCATTATGACAATGAAAAATAGAGTCTGAAACCCGAAACGTCACGCATCGTTTTTCTCCAGAGATGCTGTCTGACCCGCTGAGTTACTCCTGCGACTTGTGCCTATCTTCAGTATAAACCAGCATCTGCAGTCCAATTCCTATGCATGATTGCAATGGGCCTGGTTTCAATTACTGTCATGTTATGCACGGGAAATTAGACAAGCTCCCATGCAGAATCACGCATAATATATACACGCATATTAAAAATAGCTTAATGGTAAAAACTGTTTGCGGTTCAGTGAAGATTAACACATGGGTTGGATTAAGTTGCGAAGGCTCCTCAGGGAAATCCAAAGAAAGCAAAAGCTGTCAATAAATGCAATTTGTGAAGCTTCAAAGGGCTTGTCCAAACGTTGTAATCTAGTTGGCAGCCAACATGTCTGCAGATCAGCCGTTATTGAAGTGTTAGGATGCAATATTTATAACCATGTAAAAAATTGTCTTATCGCCTGCATGAATGAGGCCAACGTGCCCATGTTAATGGAGTGTCTGCAGTCATGCATTGCCATCTGCTGGAGTAGTTTAGTTTCGTTTGGTTTAGAGATACAGCGCGGAAACAGGCCCTTCGGCCCACCCAGCCCACACCGGCCAGCGGTCTCCCCACTCACACCGACATGAGGGACATTTTGCAATTTTACAATTAAAGACAATTAAAGACTACAAAGGTGGGCGTCTTTGGAGTGTGGGAGTAAAACCGGAAAACCCACGCAGGTCACGGGGAGAACGTGCAAACTCCACACAGACAGCGCCCGCAGTCAGGATTGAACCCGGGTCTCCGGCGCTGCAAGGCAGCAACTCTACCGCTGAGCCTTTGTACCGATCTATGCCAGCAGCAATGAGGTTAGAGATACAACATGGAAACAGGCCCTTCGGCCCACCGAGTCAATGCTGACCATTGTTCTCCCATTCACACTAGTTCATAAGTTCGTAAGTTCTTGAAACAGAATTAGGCCATTCGGCCCATCATGTCTACTCCACCATTCAATCCTGGCTGATCTATCTCTCCCTCCTAACCCCATTCTCCTGCCTTTTCCCCATAACCCCTGACACCCGCACTAATCCAGAATCAATCCATCTCAGCCTTAAAAATATCCACTGACTTGGCCTCCACAGCCTTCTGTGGCAATAAATGCCACGGATTCACCACCCTCTGAATAAATAAATTCCTCCTCATCTCCTTCCTGAAGGTACGTTCTTTAATCCTGAGGCATTCCTACCAGTGGAAGCATCCTCTCCACATCAACCCTATCCAGGCCTTTTACTATTCAGTAAGTTTCAATGAGGTTCCCCCTCATCCTTATGATCTCCAGCGAGTACAGGCCCAGTGCCATCAAACGCTCATCGTACGTTAACCTGCTCATTCCTTGGATCTACTGCTTGACTCGCTGACTACATCTGTATGACCCCGTCACAAGGACTATCGAACTTAACTTCTACTCACATTGAACCCCCCCCCCCGCCCCCAACCACCCTCCCCTTGAGTCATGTACCAGAGGGTGGTGAATCTGTGGAATTCATTGGCACAGAAGGCTGTGGAGGCCAAGTCAATGGATATCTTTAAGGCAGAGATAGATAGATAGATTCTTGATTAGTACGGGTGTCAAGGGTTATGGGGAGAAGGCAGGAGAATGGGGTTAGGAGGGAGAGATAGATCAGCCACGATTGAATGGCGGAGTAGACTTGATGGGCCAAATGGCCTAATTCTGCTCCTATCACTCATGACCTAATGAACTGTGTGAATCATTGCTAATTTGGCCTGCTCTGCACACAGCCTCGATGACAAAATCACCCTTCAAGCGTCTTTAATAAATAATCCCGCATTCGTGGTGTAAACCCGTGCGTCACGGCTGACAGGTAAGGACGGGAACATCTGTCAAACACAAAGGGATGAAGATGAGCAAAAGTGACAAAAGGGAAATTCAGAAAACATGACGCATTAGGACTTCACGTCAGCCCAACGTCAGCGGGGAAGGCTCAGCTGCTGGGACAAGACTAATGAAAGTCAAACTGTACATAGTGTGCATGTGGACGTCTACACTGCCATTCAATCGTGGCTGATCTATCTCTCCCTCCTAACCCCATTCCTCTGCCTTCCCCCCATATCCCCTGACACCTGCACTAATTGTCCTTAGTGTGTGTAGGATAGTGTAGGAAACTAAACTAAACTAATTCGAGAATCTATCTATCTCTGCCTTAAAAATGTCCATTGACTTGGCCTCCACAGCCTTCTGTGGCAAAGAATTCCACAGATGTTTCCGCTGGTGGGAGAGTCTAGGACCAGAGGTCAAGCCTCAGAATTAAAGGCCACTCTTTTAGAAAGGAGGCGAGGAGGAACTTCTTTAGTCAGAGGGTAGTTAATCTGTGGAACTCATTGCCACAGGGGGCTGTGGAGGTCAAGTCAGTGGATATTTTTAAGGCATAGATAGACAAATTCTTGAGTAGAATGGGAATCAAGGGTTATGGGGAGAAGGCAGGAAAATGGGATTAGGAGGCAGAGATCAGCCATGATTGAATGGCGGAGTAGACTCGATGGGCCAAATGGCCTAATTTTACTCCTATAACTTGTGAAGACAGGTTTGGCAAGCATGAAGGAGTGGGGATCATTGACTGAAGAAGGGTCTTGACCCAAAACGTCACCCATTCCTTATCTCCAGAGATGCTGCCTGACCCGCTGTTACTCCAGCATTTTCTGTTTATCTTGAGTGCAGTGAGTAAGGCCCATGAAGAATAATAAAAGCATTACCGAATAGTGAAAGGCCTGGAAAGAGTGGATGTGGAGAGGACGTTTCCACTAGTGGGAGTGTCTAAGACCAGACATCATAGCTTCAGAATTAAAGGATGTTCCTTTAGGAAGGAGTTGAGGAGAAGTGTCTTTAGTCAGAGGGTGAATCTGTGGAATTCTTTGTCACAGAAGGCAGAATTGGTATTTTTAAGGCAGTAAAGATAGATTCTTGATTAGTGCGGGTGTCAGGGGTTATGGGGAGAAGGCAGGAGAATGAGGTTGAGAAGGAGAGATAGATCAGCCATGATTGAATGGCGGAGTTGAGTTGATGGGCTGAATGGCCTCATTCTGCTCCTATCACATGAACTCATGAAGGTTTGTTGTGTGGTCGACTGCACTCTCTCCCCCCCCCCCCCTCCCTGAGGAGACAGGACATTAGACTTTAGAGATACGGCGCGTAAACAGGCCCTTGCGTCGACCGAGCCCGTGCCAACCAGTGACCCCCGTACACTTGCACTGTCCTACACACACGTGGGACAACTCACAATTTTTACTGAAGGCAATGAGCTTACATATAAACCTGAATGCCTTTCGAGTGTGGGGGGAAACCGGCGGAAACTCAGACGGTCACGGGGAGAACATGCAAACTCCGTACAGTCAGCACCCGTCGTCTGGACAAACGCGGTACTCTGGCGCGGTAGGGCAGCAACTCCACCGCTGCGCCACCGTGCCACACAATATTGATGTCCACATCAGAAAGCAAACAAAGTTTATAAACTTCAGCGGATGACAGAGAACCATTGGTGGGAGAATCAGTGAAACAGCAAAGAAATATTTGCATTTATATGGACCCTTTCACAGATATTGGTCATTCTGCAAGTTTTAAACCTTTACGAAGTGCAGTCACAGGCACAATGTAAGACAAAGGCAGCCAGTTGTGCACAGCACGTTCTCACAAACAGTAATGTTAATTTTAGCGAGGGAAATAGATTCATGGTATCATAGAGCGACACAGCGTAGATAGAGGCCCTTCGGCCCAACTTACCCATGCTGACCAACCTGTCCCATCTACATTAGTCCCACCTGCCCGCGTTTGGCTCATTTCCTTCCAAACGTCTCATATCCATGTACCTGTCTATAGACAATAGACTACAAACAATAGACAATAGGTGCAGGAGTAGGCCATTCAATGTGATCATGGTTGACCATCCCCAATCAGTACCCCATTCCTGCCTTCTCCCCATATCACCCGACTCCAGTATCTTTAAGAGCCCTATCTAGCCTCAACCGCCCTCTGAGCAGAGAATTCCTCAGACCCAGGTGTGAAAAAGTGTTTCCTCATCTCCGTACCAAATGGCTTACCCCTTATTCTTAAACTGTGGCCCCTGGTTCTGGACTCCCCCAACATCGGGAACATGCAAGTTCCTGCATGTTTCCTATTTGTTTCTTAAACATTGCGATAGTCCCAGCCTCAACCATCTCCTCCAGCAGCCCGTTCCACACACCCACCACCCTTTGCGTGAAAAGGTTTCCTCTCAGAGTCCTATAAAATCTTCCCCCCACCCCTTCACCTTGAACTGATGTCCTCTGGTTCTCGATTCCTCTACTCTGGGCAATATTCATCTTTTGGCTAAATTGATGACCGGCCTTTCTTTGGGGTCTGCACCATCAAAGATGCAGGCGAGCAACATTTCAGTTCTCTCAATGTGGTACAAAGAGAAGGGGCTCGATAGAACGCAATGAAGGATCTCAGCTGCAATGTTGAAGACCGGAATTAGCCGTGCAATGAAATGTGCTTTACTGCCATCAATTATAGAAAATTGCAGAGTTATGTCTCGTTCACCAGACCAATCTAGCCAAGGCAATCACCATGCTTTCATCCTTCTCTGTACCATCAATAAATTGATGAAAGAAGTCCAATAAGATGTCAGTGAAAAAGAACAAATGAAACCTCACCAACAGCCAGCTCCCCAGAGCGCAGTTGCAATCCTGATTGACCCTGACCGCCCAAATGTCATCTGTTTTCGAACCTGGGGAATATAACAAATTACTTTCAGGAGAGAATGAACAGAACGGTCCCGACCCAAAACGTCACCTGTCCATGTCCTCCAGAGATGCTGCCTGGCCCGCTGAGTTACTCCAGCACTCTGTGCCATTTTTTTTAATAAACCAGCATCTGCAGTTCCTTGTTTCTATATGTTAGTCGAGGGGAGAGGCTAATTGGGTTTCCGTTCAAGGATGAAACGGAAGATTCTGGTGGGAAATGGAGGTGTCAAGGAACTACTGGCCACGCTCTCATTTCACCATTGCCATCGGGAAGAAGGTACAGGAGCCTGAAAGCTGTAACGTCCAGGTTCAGGAACGGCTTCTTCCCTGGAGATATCAGGCTGTTAAACACGACAAACTCAAATAAGTAACTCAAAAATACTCAAAGCTGGAGTAGCTCAGCGGGTCAGGCAGCATCTCTGAAGAGATGCAAGTAAATACTTCATTGATCTGTCTGGGACATAAGACAATAAAACACTATTGCCTGTTCCGATGACCATGTTAAAGATGAAACAATGGGGACCTGGTTATTGAAGTGTTGAAAAGCATGTGAGATGTTAGTTTAGTTTAGTTTATTGTCCCGATGTTGGGGAGGTCCAGGACAAAGGGTCACAGTTTAAGGATAAGGGGGAAGTCTTTTAGGACCGAGATGAGAAAATCGTTTTTCGCACAGAGAGTAGTGAATCTGTGGAATTCTCTGCCACAGAAGGTAGTTGAGGCCAGTTTGTTGGCCATATTTAAGAGGGAGTTAGATGTGGCCCTTGTGGCTGAAGGGATCAGGGGGTATGGAGAGAAGGCAGGTACAGGATACTGAGTTGGATGATCAGCCATGATCATATTGAATGGCGGTGCAGGCTCGAAGGGCCGAATGGCCTGCTCCTGCACCTAATTTCTATGTTTCTATGTCACATGTAGCGAGGTACAGTGAAAAGCTTTTGTTGCCTGCTCACCAGCCAGCAGAAAGACAATACACGATTACAATCGAGCCTTTTACAGTGAACAGATACATGATAAGGGAGTAACGTTTCGTGCTAGGTAAAGTCAGCAAAGTCCGATCAAGGATAGTCCGAGGGTCACCAAGGAGGTAGATGGACTGCTCTCTGGTTGCGGGAGGATGATTCAGTTGCCTGATAAAAGATGGGAAGAAACTGTCTCTGAATATGGTGGTGTGCGTTTTCACACTTGGGAATAGCATGAAGAAGGGTCCCGACCCAAAACGTCACCTATCCATGTCCTCCAGAGATGCTGTCTGATCCGCTGAGTTACACCAGCACTTTTTGTTCTGAATGTGCTAATTCAACATGTCTAAAGGGGCTGTCCCACTTGGGCGAACTAATTGGCGAGTTTAGATAGGTTGAAACTATGTAGTCAAAGTCAAAAGTCAAAAGAGTTTATTGTCATGTGTCCCTGACAGGACAATGACATTCTTTCTTTGCATAGCACAACAGAACATAGTAGGCATTGACTACAATTATATACGTAAATACACACATTAATTAATACATTAATAAAGTGCAAACAACAGATGGAGGGGTATTAATGTTCAGAGTTTTGTCCGAGCCAGGTTTAATAGCCTGATGGCTGTGGGGAAGTAGCTATTCCTGAACCGGGTTGTTGCAGTTCTCAGGCTCCTGTACCTTCTACCCGAAGGTAGCAGGGAGATGGGTGTGTGGCCAGGATGGTGTGGGTCCTTGGTGATGCTGCCAGCCTTTTTGAGGCAGCGACTGTGGTAGATCCCCTCGATGGAAGGAAGGTCAGAGCCGATGATGGACTGGGCAGTGTTTACTACTTTTTGTAGTCTTTTCCTCTCCAGGGCACTCAAGTTGCCGAACCAAGCCACGATGCAACCGGTCAGCAAGCTCTTTACTGTGCACCTGTAGAAGTTAGAGAGAGTCCTCCTTGACAGACCAACTCTCCGTAATCTTCTCAGGAAGTAGAGGCGCTGATGAGCTTTCTTAATAATTGCATCTGTGTTCTCGGACCAGGAAAGATCTTCACAGATGTGCACGCCCAGGAATCTGAACTCTTGACCCTTTCAACCATCGACCCGTTGATATAAACAGGACTGTGGGTCCCCATCCTCCTACTTCCAAAGTCCACAATCAGTTCCTTGGTTTTGCTGGAGTTGAGGGCCAGGTTATTGTGCTGGCACCATATGGGCAGTCGCTCGATCTCTCTTCTGTACTCCGACTCATCCCCATCAGTGATACGTCCCACAACAGTGGTGTCGTCAGCGAACTTGATGATGGAGTTCGCACTATGACCGGCTACGCAGTCATGAGTATAGAGTGAGTACAGCAGGGGGCTGAGCACGCAGCCTTGAGGTGCTCCCGTGCTGATTGTTATCGCGTCTGACACACTTCCACCAATATGAACAGACTGTGGTCTGTGAATGAGGAAGTCGAGGATCCAATTGCAGAGGGATGCGCAGAGACCCAGTTCTGCGAGTTTGGTTACCAGCTTGGAGGGGATGATTGTGTTAAATGCCGAGCTGTAGTCAATGAATAACAGCCTGTCATATGACTTTTTGTTGTCGAAGTGGTCCAGAGCGGAGTGGAGGGCCAGCGAGATCGCGTCCACCGTTGATCTGTTGTGGCGGTAAGCGAACTGCAGTGGGTCCAGGTTTTTTTCGAGGTAGGAGACCAGCTTCGACCTCCTTTGACTATGTTGAAGACTAGCTACGACTAGCTACAACTAACTTCGTGAAAATTGGACACCGAATAGTGGAGAGTGAAGACGACCTCCTTCGATCTCCTTCGACCTCCCTTCGACTATGATGAAGACTATCTACGACTACCCTCGATTACCTACGACTAACATGCCGACCTACTACGACTAAACCCACGAGTAAAAAAGTATCCATTTTTCCCAAGGCGACCTTTTGTTACTCGCGGGCATTTTTCAACATATTGAAAAAACCGCCGCGACCTAGCTGAGGCCTCGAGTACGCGGGGACCACTCTCGAGCGTGAAGGAGAGTTACGAAGACCTCCTACCACCTCGTGTCGACCATGCTGCGAGTTTGAGTGGAGGGCAAACTCGGCAGAACTCGCGGATTAGGTCGCCCAAGTGGGACAGGCCCTTAACATGCCAGTGTCCGCTTTCTTGAAATGATTAACCAGCAATAACTCCTAATTAAAGTGAAAGAAACAGGACACCAAATAAATAAATACTTCAACTGAACTATTTTCTCAGGGAGAAAGATATTTCGACTAAATGCATTAGCAAAATAATTGGATTTAGCTCTATCTGATTCATATTTAAATCCTCAATTGAGCAACATCGTGTTTCAAAGAGAAAGAAAGCACATAAAAGAAATCTGGAGAATTTTTATTCAAGGTTGGACTGAAATCCACGAGGAACAAAATGAAAATCCTGGAATTACCATAAATATTTAAGATTCATATTCCGATGAAAGGAAGCCTCAGAGCTTTTCTTCCATGTTCTTTGATAATGTTAAGCAGTTTCAACAATGTGCTTTGTAGTGTAATATGATTTGCTTTAGAATCGATGGCGTTCTGATCAACAAAGCAAGAAGGCTTTTGCTCAGTTCTCTGACTGCACGTCGCCCATTATTCCGCTCTTCCCTTCCGCACTGCAGTAATGCACGGCACGTCGTAACCATGGCGGTTTGGGGGCTTGCTGAGAGATGTGGCCGGGCCCTGAAGTTTCACTTTCAGGTTGGAATGGATCAGAGCTGCCTGCAATCACATGAATGAAGACCAGAGGCGAGATGCGGAAACTGCAACCTTTGCCTCCCAGGATAGGCGCAAAAAAGCTGGAGGAACTCGGCAGGTCCGACATCATCTCTGGAGAAGAGGAATAGGTGACAATTCGGGTCCAGGCCCTTCTTCAGACTTTCGTGTCTCGACCCGAAACGTCACCCATCCCTTTTTCTCCAGAGATGCTGCCTGTCCTGCTGAGTTACTCCAGCTTGTTTGTGTCTATCTTTGGTTTAAACCAGGGTGCGCAGTTCCTTCCTACACAGCTCTCCTTCTCTGCAGTTCCCTGCAGCAGTGGAAAAGTGATTAGTTTTTCATTAGCTGAGCATCAGTGACCTTTGCAAACACAGCTGGACATTGCTGATTGTGAATATATCATTCCCTCGGCGTCTGTAGTGTTTTTCTGGTTATGGTTTTAGAGATACAGCAAGGAAGCAGACTCTTGGGCCCACCAAGGCCTCCTCCGATCACCCCTTCACTCCCGTTCAATGTTATACCTTGCACTAAAAGTTGCAAGCGAAGCATTTTGTGTAAACCCTCGATTTTCCAGCATCTGCAGTTTCTTCCTTAACAAGATATAACCCTTTATGCCTTACCTGTAGACTGCGGACTGCATGATTGTAATCGTGCGTAGTATTTTCTTTGACTGGGTTAGCACGCAACAATAGCTTTTCGCTTTACCTTGGTACACGTGACAAATATAGACTAAACACTAGCTCTGTGTTAAAGCACGTTCTCATCCACTGACTACAGACTAGGGGCAAACTATAGATGCCAATTCATAAGAGCGGCATGGTGGTGCAGTGGTAGAGTTGCTGCCTTACAGTGCTCACAGCGCCAGAGACCCGGGTTCGATCCTGACTACAGGTGGAGTTTGCACTTTCTCCCCGTGGCCTGCGTGGGTTTTCTCCGGGTGCTCCAGGTTCCTCACAAACGGTTTGTGGGTTAATTGGCTTCGGTAAAATTGTAAGTTGCCCCTGGTGTGTATAGAATAGCGTTAATATGGGGGGATCGCTGGCCGGCGTGGACTCGATGGGCCGAAGGGCCTGTTTCCGCGCTGTATCTCTAAACTAAAAATTAACCGTCAAACCTGTACATCTTTGGAATGTGGGAGGAACCCGAAGCAACCAGAGAAAGCCCACGCGGTGATGGGGAGAACGTGCAAACTCCATAGAGGGATTGCTATTGAGGGAGTGCAGCGTAGATTCTTGCTATTGAGGGAGTGCAGCGTAGGTTTACAAGGTTAATTCCTGGGATGGCGGGACTGTCATATGCTGAGAGAATGGAGCAGCTGAGCTTGTACACTCTGGAGTTTAGAAGGATGAGAGGATATCTCATTGAAACATATAAGATTGTTAAGGGCTTGGACAAACTAGAGGCAGGGAACATGTTCCCGATGTTGGGGGTGTCCAGAACTGATTGTGGATGATCAGCCATGCTCACATTGAATGGCGGTGCTGGCTCGAAGGGCCAAATGGCCTACTCCTGCACCTATTGTCTATTGTCTGTTGTCTATTGACACAGCACCCGAGATCAGAATCGGACCTGGATCCCTGGCGCTGTGAGTCAACGGTTCTGCCAGCTGAAAATAAGTTTTACATGCTTTGTAACAGGCCTTGCTACAACCTCCAACCCTCAAGAGAAAACTACCTCTCTTTCTAGCGAATACCTTCTAACCCAGGCTGCTTTCTGGTAATTCTCGTCTGCACCCTTTCCAATCACTCCTCATCTTTCCTGTAATGGGTCAACTAGAACTGTCCACAAAACTGCAAATGCAGGCTAGACACGGTCCTAGAAAGCTGCAAGTATCTCCAACACATTCTGTTTTCATTTTATCATACAGAGGAGAGGTTGAGGAAGGAAATAAAATGAGAGTTGGGGAATCGAGAACCAGAGGACATTGGTTTAAGGTGAGACTGCACATGAATCATATTTAAGATGAGGGGGGGAAGATTTAATAAGAACCTGGGTAACTTTTTTATACAAAGGCTAGTGAGTAAATGGAACGAACTGCCGGTGGAGGTAATAGACAATAGACAATAGGTGCAAGAGTAGGCCATTCGGCCCCTCGAGCCAGCACCGCCAATGTGATCATGGCTGATCATCCCCAATCAGTACCCCGTTCCTGCCTTCTCCCCATATCCCCTGACTCCGCTATCTTTAAGAGTATCTAACTCTCTCTTGAAAGCATCCAGAGAACCGCCCTCCACCGCCTTCCGAGGCAGCGAATTCCACAGACTCACAACTCTCTGTGTGAAAAAGTTTTTCCTCATCTCTGTTCTAAACGGCTTACCCCTTATTCTTAAACTGTGGCCCCTGGTTCTGGACTCCCCCAACATCGGGAAATAGGTCAGATTTACAGGGACATGGGCCAAATGCGGGCAGGTGTGTCAGTCTTGTCAGTCAGTTTAGTTTATTGTCGCGTGTACTGAGGTACAGTGAAAAGCCTTTGTTGCGTGCTATCCAGTCAACAGAAAGACAACACATGATTACAATCGAGCCATTCACGGTGTTCAGATACATGATAAGGGAATAACGTTTAGTGCAAGGTAAAGCCAGCAAAGTCCGATCAAGGATAGTCCGAGGGTCACCAATGAGGTAGATAGTAGTTCAGCACTGCTCTCTGGTTGTGGTAGGATGGTTCAGTTGCCTGATAACAGCTGGGAAGAAACTGTCCCAGAATCTGGAGGTGTGCGTTTTCACACTTCTGTACCTCTTGCCCGATGGGAGAGGGGAGAAGAGGGAGTGGCCGGGGTGCGACTGGTCCTTGATGATGCTGCTGGCCTTGCCGAGGCAGCGTGAGGTGTGAATGGAGTCAATGGAAGGGAGGTTGGCTTGTGTGACGGTCTGGGCTGCGTCCACAATTCGCTGCAATTTCTTGCGGTCTTGGATGGCGCTGTTCCCAAACCAAGCCGTGATGCATCCTGACAGGGATGTAGACGGGGCATGTTGTTTGATGTGGGCAAGTAGGGCCGAAGGACCTGCTTCCCCACTATGGCTCTATGACACGATGAGAGAGAATGGAAAGGAAATATGTAGACTAGTAATTTTCACCAGACTCCATAAAAAAACTCCTTACAGTACAGTTCACTGATCCCTCATTATCACTGGCAGTATATTTTAAGTGAAAATTGCAGTCGGGCATTGCTTTCTGATGGTTATAATATGAAGTGATCAGCTGGAAGAATACTCCTTGATGTAATTAGACAAAGCACCAGCTCTGTATGTATCCTAGCTGGTCTTATTCTGCCCCAGTTTAGTTTACTTTAGTTTAGTTTAGAGATCCAGCATGGAAACAGGCCCTTCAGCCCACCGAGTGCGCGCCTATCAGCGATCCCCGCGCACTAACACTATCCTACAAACACGCTAGGGGACAATTTACATTTATACCAAGCCAATTAACCTACAAACCTGCACATTTTTTGGCGTGCGAGATGAAACCGGAGTACCGGGAGAATACCCACGGGGTCACGGGGAGAACGTACCCACTGCGTACAGATAGCAACCGTGGTCAGGATCGAACCCGGGTCTCTGGCGCTGTAAGGCAGCAACTCACCGTGCCACCCCTTTTGTTTGCATGCTGTCCAGTCTGGATGGGGGAATTGGGGGCGGGCAGGAGTAAATGGGGAACTAGGGGAGACCACCAGAGTCCAGGCCGAAGATTTCGGCGAAAACCGACGTGGTCTCGGGAGAACGTACAAACTCCACACAGACAGCACCCATAGTTGGGATGGAACCCGGGTCTCTGGCGCTGTGAGGCGGCTACTCTACCGCTGCGCCACCGTGCCGCCAGTATGAGCAAAGGAAAAGCATTGCAGGAGTTGCAAACTTTGGGAAGGATCTGAAACTGTTGCTGATGCCCAGGTTTAGGTTCATTATTACCTTGGGCATTGAAGGTGCAGTGAAAAGCTTTGTTTTAGATGCTATCCAAACCGATTAGACACAAAGGTAGCCACAACGTGCCGCAGTAACTCAGCGGGCCAGGCAGCAACTGGAGAAAAAGAATGGTTGACGTTTCAGGCCGGGACCCTTCTTCAGACTAGTCAGACTGCAGTTTGAAAAAGGGACCCGATCCGAAACGTCACCCGTCCTTTCCAGAGATGGTGCCTGACCCGCTGAGTTACTCCGACAGTTTGTCTCTGTAGGTTTGTATGGTGGTCTGGATGTGTCCACACGTATATACCAGAATCTGCAGTTCCGATCTCCACAGTTCAGATGCACCTTGTACCTTGTACCTTCCGAAGTGTCCACCAGGGACTACACTGGAATTTTGACAATTTTATTGTGGATAATATTTACATTTATCAAGCCAATTAATCAAGCCAATTGACCTACAAATCTGCACGTCTTTGGAGTGTGGGAGTAATCCGAAGATCTCGGAGAAAACCCACACAGGTCACGGGGAGAACGTACAAACTCCGTGTAGACAGCGCCGTAGTCGGGATCGAACCCGGGTCTCCTGGCGCTGCATTTTCTTGCTGTAAGGAAGGAACTCTACCGCTGCGCCACCGTGACCGCCCACACTGGAGTTTGTTTTAAGTTTGCTCTTGTCGTGATCTCTAATGTTTCTGGTTCAAGCAGAACAGGGTGCAGAGGATGCAGACAGGGCTCAAGGTCACGAGCTTCAGGGAAGGTTGAGCTCTAGTCCTTGGAGTGCAGGAATATAGGGGTGATCCTATAGAGTCGTACAAGATCGTGAGGGGAATGGATCGGGTAAATGCACCGAGTCTTATACTGAGGGTGGAGGAATTGGGAACCAGAGGACATAGGTTTAAGGTGAGGGGGGAAAGATTTAAAAGGAGCCTGAGGGGTAACCTTTTTACAAGGGTGGTGGGTGTATGGGACGAGCTGCCAGAGGAGGTAGTTGGGGCAACTTCTATCATAACATTCAAGATACATTTGGATAGGTACATGGATAGGACAGGCTTGGAGGGATATGGACTAAATGCAGGCAGATTGGACTAGTGTAAATGGGACATGTTGGTCGGTATGGGCCTTAGACAGGTACATGGATAGGATATTTTTACAGGGACACGTTGGGCTGAAGGGCCTGTTTCCACGCTGTATCACTATGATCTATCTGCAGTTCCCTGTTAATCCAAGTCTTCATAGAGTCACAAGGTGATACAGTGTGGAAACAGGCCCTTCGGCCCAACCTATGCCTGCAAAGGTATCCTATCCATGTACATGACTAAATGGGTTTCTACAGTGTTGGGGTAGGCCCTGCATGAACTCCCTCGTCTGGCAGCTTGTTCCGTACATCCACCACGGTTTGTGTGAAGAAACTCTAGTGCGATCAGGGGAAATTCATTATCAGCAGGACAGTGGAAGCATCCCTCTCGGACGCCTGTAAAAATCAACGTAGTCTCTCTCTATCCCTCCCCCACCCAAGTCGCACCAGCTTCTCGTTTTCACCCAACAAACTGCTCACAAAGGCCTGTTTCCTTCATCATCATTATGTTTTTGCATATCTTTCATTCATTGTTCTTGATCTCTAAACATCACTGCCTATATCTCTCGTTTTCCTTATCCCCTAACCAGGCTGAAGCAGGGTCTCGACCCGAAACGCCACCCATTCCTTCTCTGCCTGTCCCGCTGAGTTACTCCAGCTTTGGAGCTGTCATAGAGTGACACAGTGTAGAAACAGGCCCTTTGGCCCAACTTGCCCACAACGGCCAACATGTCCCAGCTACACTAGTCTCACCTGCCCGCATTTGGCCCATATCCCTCCAAACCCGTCCGATCCATGTACCTGTCTAACTGTTTCTTAAACGTTGGGATAGTCCCAGCCTCAACTACCTCCTCTGGCAGCTCGTTCCATACCCCCACCACCCTTTGTGCGAAAAGGTCACCCTTCACGGCCAGGAAGCGAGCGGGCAAGGTCATCTCTGACCCCTCTCACCCCTGCCACAAACTCTTTGAATCACTTCCCTCTGGAAGGCGACTCCGGACGGTCAAAGCTGCCACAGCCAGACATAAAAACAGTTTTTATCCACGAGTAGTTGCTCTACTCAACAGCCAAAAATCTGTAGCCTCCCTTTGATCTGGTATTTTGTTGGTTCACATGCTTGATCAATGGTGTTTTATCATTAATGTTTTATTATTATTAATGTTTAGTGTTTGAGTCATTCGTAACTGTCACTGTATGTCATGTTGTTACTTGTGGGCGGAGCACCAAGGCAAATTCCTTGTATGTGAATACTTGGCCAATAAACTTACTTATTTACTTACTAGTCAATCTTTTCCCCTTCACCTTAAATCGATGTCACCACGATTCTGACGCTGACAATGTTACAGAAAATCCATCGAACAGTCTTGTCTTCTGCTAGCAGTGGCAGACCCCCAGCTGCCTGTCCCGCTGAGTTACTCCAGCTTTTTGTGTCTATCTTCGGTTTAAACCAGCATCTGCAGTTCCTCCCTACACAATGTAGTTCGACTGACTGCCTGGAGTACCTTCAAGGCTCCTGAATGAACAAATATCATTACATCACATCACTTTCAGCACCATCGGCACCACCAGGCTCTCCTTCTCCGTATCATGTCAACCTGCCGCCTTGAGGTTTACACAGCACGGAAATAGGCCCTTTGGAATCCATCAACCATTCGTCAGGGGTTAGGGGAAACAGGAAATTAGATGTATGTCAGCGTGAACTGCAGTCCCATTGCCTGTGTTTGATCACTTCAAGGTCAGTCTACACACTATCGATCCCCCACTTCTGCTGGAAATCCACACAGCCACCACCCTCAGCCTGTTCCCCCCTCTCCGAAACCTCTGAAATGTCATCTCTTGTTTGCTCACTGGGAAAAACGTAACGTCAACTCTGTCTATCCCTTTCATCGACCTCAATCAACACCTTCTCCCATGCGTAAAATAATGCAACATACTTAAATCTCCTCTGTACTCTCTCTATTTTGTTGACATCTTCTATAATAGGCGACCAAAATTGTACACCATACTCCAATTGGTCTTACCAATGCCTTGAATGCTCTGATTTATAAAGGCCAAGATGCGTCTAACCTCTGTTCCACAGTTACGTCCTATTTTGATTTGTCCTGCCAGCACTTAACACTTATCGCATTAAACTCCATCTGCCATTTTCAGCCCACTTTTCCATAGGCCCTCTTAGACTTTGCCAGATCAATGTCATGGACCCAACAACAGATCCCTGAGGCTGGTCACCGGCTTCCAACCTGACAAACAGCCAAGACATCCCATTCAATGGAATTAACACCCAAAGACCTTGAACCTCTAACCAAATGGGGGTCAAAGGCCTTACTGAGATAGCTTTACCTCATCAAAACCGCTTAAAAAATTCTTCAAGATTATGACCTTCCAGGCACAAATCATGTTGACTGTTCCTGATCAGACCCTGTTATGGGCCCACCACTGACGTCAAACTAAACTATAATTGCTAGGTTTATTCTTTGAACCCTTTTTAAACAATGGAACAACAGGCAGTAGATCCTCCGGCAATAGATCATTTGAAATACTGTCAGCTCCTGCAATGTTAGGGAATGGACTGGGAGTCAGTCTTTGAATCTCATAGACTCTACTCTTTCCCCTTAACTCACCGAGATCTCCCCCATCCTTTTGGCTCTGCAGATAGCTGTCCATTCCTGGTTCTCTAATGTCCAATTTTATCCCTCGTTATCCTTTTCTAGAAACCCTTGGGTTTTACTTTCACCTTTCTTGCCAAAGCAACCTCATATAGCCTTCCTAATTTCTTTCTTAAGATTCTTTTTACATTCTTTATACTCCATGCACCTCATTTACTCCATGCCTCCTATAATTATTGTAGATATCTCTCTTTTTTCGAAACAAGTGTCCAATTTCCTTGATGCCTAAAGACATAAAGATTCTGCCATGAAACAAAGTGTCCCAATTCATTTAAAATCCTTGCATTCCCTCAAAGTTAGCCTTTCTCCAATCAAAAATCTCTACCCTTGTGTCTTTCCTATCCACGTCCCAATATACCCAACCAAATATCCTTTATATGTTGTAATTGAACCCTCCTCAGCCATTCATTGCCACGGACGGCAATGGAGGCCAAAACATTGGGTATTTCTCATGCAGAGATTGATAGGTTTTTGATTAGGGCATCACTGGTTAGGTTGAGAGGGCAGCAGAATGGGGATGGTAGGAAGAAAATAGATCAGCTGTGATCGAATGGAGGAGTAGACTCGATGGGCCAAATGTCCTAAGCTTTAGGTTCCATGTCTTCTGCCAAAATGGAGACTTGTACTGTGCAGAGCTTTCCTGCAAGATTTTCCAAGATTCTTACATTGGCTCGTCCTTTGCTTGTCAACTCTGGCACTGATCAAAGAGTTATTATTTTATTACCTTTTTTAAAAAACCTGAACAGGGTTCGACCCACGTCGCCATCTCCTTCGCTCATTTTGTGTAACCTTTTTATAAAATATATTTTGTTGAAGTTAACAATTTTAACGGCTCCTGTATCTTCTGGTCTTAACATAGAAACATGGAATAGAAAATAGTTGCAGGAGTAGGCCATTCGGCCCTTCGAGCCTGCACCGCCATTCAATATGATCATGGCTGATCATCCAACTCAGTATCCCGTACCTGCCTTCCCTCCATACCCCCTGATCCCTTTAGCCACAAGGGCCACATCTAACTCCCTCTTAAATATAGCCAATGAACTGACCTCAACTACCTTCTGTGGCAGAGAATTCCACAGATTCACCACTCTCTGTGTGAAAAATGATTTTCTCATCTCGGTCCTAAAAGACTTCCCCCTTATCCTTAAACTGTGATCCCTTGTTCTAGACTTCCCCAACATCGGGAACAATCTTCCTGCATCTAGCCTGTCCAACCCCTTAAGAATTTTGTAAGTCTCTATAAGATCCCCCCTCAATCTTCTAAATTCTAGCGAGTACAGGCCGATGTGATGGAAGGCATTTGATGATGCTCTCGGGTGGGACCATCAGGAAAAGTTATGGGAGCAGAATGAGGCCATTCGGCCCATCAAGTCTACTCCGCCATTCAATCATGTTGATCTATCCATCCTTCTCAGCTCCATTCTCCTGCCTTCTCCCCATAACCCCAGGCACCCGTACTAATCATGTCGGGATAACGACAATGGATAATGATCAATGATAGTGATCGAGACTTTAGCACAAATCCATCCTGAAGTAAGCACAGTAATAATGTTAAATATCATTCCCTCAGAAACAACGATCAGCGAAGGAATTAGTCCAAATAGCAGGCTAGTGCCAAAGCATCGTAGATTTGAAGAGTGTGGCGTGATTTATGATTTCAATGGAGCCTATCAATGAATCAAACCTTATTCCTGACATAGAATAAATTGCTTTCTATAATGATGAATGCTTTAGGAATATTAAGCCCAAAAGTTTAAAAAAACCATGTCTGGAATGGAACAAAAGTAAAAACAGAAAATGAGTGGTAAAAATTTAACAAAAGGCCTCTTGCAGTTTGTGCTTTACTTAAAGATAAACCTGAAGCCCATTGCTTTTACAGGGAGAGTATATTCCCTAAAAATAGACACAAAATGCTGGAGTAACTCAGCGGGACAGGCAGCATCTATGGAGAAAAGGAATGGGTCGAGACCCTTCTTCAGAAAGCATGGCCTTCCTCCGGGTGCTCCGGTTTCCTCCCACGTACCAAGGTGGTATGTGCGGGATTGCAGGTTAATTGGTCTGTAAATTGCCCCGAGTGTGTAGGGAGTGGATGCAAAAATAGGATGAGTGGGTGATCGATGATCGATGGTCGGCCTGGACTCAGAGGGCCTGTTTCCATGCTGTATCTTTCAATAAAACCATGAACATCTGTAGCTGCGAAAACACACTTAGCTTTTCATTGAGCTTGTCACTCCAGCATTTTCACTTAGCTTGTCACTCCAGCATTTCGTGTCCTTTTGTGACAAGTTGTTTTCTATCTATGTAGGAACAGGAGGAGAGAGGGTGGTGAATCCGTGGGATTCATTGCCACGGCAGCTGCGGAGGTCAAATCATTGGCTACTTTTAAAGCGGAGATTGACAGATTCTTGATTAGCACAAGTTTAATTAGATTTAGATTAGATTCCTTTATTGTCATTCAGACCTTTCGGTCTCAACGAAATTTTGTTACCTTGCAGCCATAACATATAATAAATTAAAACAAAACACACAATAAACACATATTTAACATCCACCACAGTGAGTTCACCAAGCACCTCCTCACTGTGGTGGAAGGCAAACGTCTTAAAGTCTTTGTCTTCCTCCCTACCTGTTCTCCCTCTGCGCTGAGGCGATCCAGGCCTCCAGGTGACTGCCGGTCCAGCGGCGACAAAAAAAAGTCATTGACGTCAGTCAATGACATTTTTCCGGCAGTCACCACGTAGGACAGGCCCTTAATACTATCCTACTTTAGGGACAATTTACTTTGAAAGCAAGCCAATTAACCCACAAACCTGTTCTTTATTTTGATTGTGGGAGGAAACCCAAAGTTCTCGGAGAAAACCCACGCAGGTCACGGGGAAAACGTACAAACTCCGTACCGACGTCACCCGTACCCAGGATCGAACTCGGGTCTCCGGTTGCTGTAAGCACTACAAGGCAACAACGACTAGCAGATTAACTTTTGGGGAATCCTGCACCAGCACGCCCAAGTCCCTTTGCACCCCCAACTTATGGATTCTCTCCCCATTTGGAAAATAATCTACGCCTTTATTCCAACTACCGAAATGCATGACTCCACACGTTGCTACACTGTATTCCATCTGCCACTTCTCTGCCCACTCTCCCAACCTGTCCAAGTCCTTCTGCAGAGTCCCTGCTTTCTCTACACTACCTGCCCCTCCACCTATTTTCGTATCATCTGCAAACTTGGCCACAAAGCCTTCAACCCCCCCCCCCTCGTCCAAATCGTTAATATACAACGTGATGAGCAGCGGCACCAGCACCCGACTCCGCTAGTCACTGGCACACAACCAGAAAAAGCCCCTTTATTGCCACTCTTTGTCTTCTGTCATCCAGCCAACCTGCCGTTGTGAGGGAAAGGTAAATCAGCAATGATTGAATGGCAGAGTAGACCCGGTGGGCCGAATGGCCTAATTCCGCTCCGAGAACTTACAAACTTCAACACTGGACACGCGAGAGGCAGGAAACATGTTCCCGATGTTGGGGGAGTCAAGAACCAGGGGCCACAGTTTAAGAATAAGAGGTAGGCCATTTAGAACGGAGACGAGGAAACACTTTTTCACCCAGATAGCTGTGAGTCTGTGGAATTCTCTGCCACAGGGTGGTGGAGGCCGGTTCTCTGGATGCTTTCAAGAGAGAGTTAGATAGGGTGCTTAAAGATAGCGGAGTCAGGGGATATGGGGAGAAGGCAGGAACGGGGTACTGATTGTGGATGATCAGCCATGATAACAGTGAATAGTGGTGGTGGCTTGAGGGGCCGAATGACCTACTCCTGCACCTATTGTCTATTGTCCACTATCTACTGTCTATTGTCAATTGTCTACTGTCTGTTGTCTATTGTCTATTGTCTACTGTCTACTGTCTACTGTCTATTGGCTATTGTCTATTGTCTACTCTCTATTGTCTACTGTCTACTGTCTACTGTCTTTTGGCTATTGTCTATTGTCTACTGTCTATTGTCTACTGTCTACAGTCTACTGTCTACTGTCTATTTCCGTGCTGTAATTGTTATATGGTTATATGGTTATATGGTTATTGGCTATTGTCTATTGTCTACTTTCTATTGGTTATTGGCTATTGTCTACTATCTATTGACTATTGTCTATTGTCTACTCTCTATTGTCTACTGTCTACTGTCTACTGTCTTTTGGCTATTGTCTATTGTCTACTGTCTATTGTCTACTGTCTACAGTCTACTGTCTACTGTCTACTGTCTTTTGGCTATTGTCTATTGTCTACTGTCTATTGTCTACTGTCTACAGTCTACTGTCTACTGTCTACTGTCTATTGGCTATTGTCTATTGTCTACTTTCTATTGGCTATTGGCTATTGTCTACTGTCTATTGGCTATTGTCTATTGTCTACTGTCCATTGTCTACTGTCTATTGTCTACTGTCTATTGTCTATTGTCTCTAGGAGGGAGAGAGAAAACGGGGAATTACAGACCAGTTAGTCTAACATCGGTAGTGGGGAAACTGCTAGAGTCAGTTATTAAAGATGGGATAGCAGTATATTTGGAAAGTGGTGAAATCATTGGACAAAGTCAGCATGGATTTACGAAAGGTAAATCATGTCTGACGAATCTTATAGAATTTTTCGAGGATGTAACTAGTAGAGTGGATAAGGGAGAACCAGTGGATGTGTTATATCTGGACTTTCAGAAGGCTTTTGACAAGGTCCCACATAAGAGATTAGTATATAAACTTAAAGCACAAGGTATTGGGGGTTCCAGTATTGATGTGGATAGAGAACTGGCTGGCAGACAGGAAGCAAAGGGTAGGAGTGAACGGGTCCTTTTAAGAATGGCAGGCAGTGACTAGTGGGGTACCGCAAGGCTCAGTGCTGGAACTCCAGCTATTTACAATATATATTAATGATTTGGACGAGGGAATTGAATGCAACATCTCCAAGTTTGCGGATGACACTAAGCTGGGGGGTAGTGTTAGGTGTGAGGAGGATGCTAGGAGGCTGCAAGGTGACTTGGATAGGCTGGATGAGTTGGCAAATGCATGGCAGATGCAGTATAATGTGGATAAATGTGAGGTTATCCACTTTGGTGGCAAAAACAAGAGGATAGACGATTATCTTAATGGTGGCAAATTAGGAAAAGGGGAGATGCAACGAGACCTGGGTGTCATGGTACACCAATCATTGAAAGTAGGCATGCAGGTGCAGCAGGCAGTGAAGAAAGCAAATGGTATGTTAGCATTCATAGCAAAAGGATTTCAGTATAGGAGTAGGGAGGTTCTACTGCAGTTGTACAGGGTTTTGGTGAGACCACACCTGGAGTATTGCGTACAGTTTTGGTCTCCAAATCTGAGGAAAGACATTCTTGCAATAGAGGGGGCACAAGAAGGTTCACCAGACTGATTCCTGGGATGTCAGGAATTTCATATGAGGAAACCCTGGATAGACTTGGCTTGTACTCGCTAGAATTTAGAAGACTGAGGGGGGATCTTATAGAAACGTATAAAATTCTTAAGGGGTTGGATAGGCTAGATGCAGGAAGATTGTTCCCGATGTTGGGGGGGTCCAGAACAAGGGGTCACAGTCTAAGGATAAGGGGGAATTCCTTTAGGACCGAGATGAGGAAAACATTTTTCACACAGAGAGTGGTGAGTCTCTGGAATTCTCTGCCACAGAAGGTAGTTGAGGCCAGTTCATTGGCTATATTTAAGAGGGAGTTAGATGTGGCCCTTGTGGCTAAAGGGATCAGGGGGTATGGAGAGAAGGCAGGTACAGGATACTGAGTTGGATGATCAGCCATGATCATGTTGAATGGCGGTGCAGGCTCGAAGGGCCGAATGGCTTACTCCTGCACCTATTTTCGATGTTTCTATGTTTCTATTGTCTACTGTCTATTGTCTATTGGCTATTGGCTATTGTCTATTATCTACTGTCTACAGTCTACTGTCTACAGTCTACTGTCTACTGTCTACTGTCTATTGGCTATTGTCTATTGTCTACTTTCTATTAGCTATTGTCTATTGTCTATTGGCTATTGTCTATTATCTGCTGTCTATTAGCTATTGGCTATTGGCTATTGTCTGTTGGCAAGTCCATTTTGTATTCTTGTCTATGCCTACAACTCTTCTGCACCATAATATTCATCCTAAATATAGTGGCTATCTTCAAGGTGGTAACCCCGGATGATGTAATATTTATGGCTCACACTCAATCTATATGTAAATTCCACTGCTTGTACATTTTACAGCTTCTTTGGGAATATACAACCTGGCAGCAAGTCAAATTGAACAATAAAAGAAAGAAAAGCAACTTGGTTCACATCTGTGTGGGAAGGAACTGCAGATGCCGGTTTACACCGAAGACAGACACAATTTGCTGGAGTAACTCTGCGGGAGGCAGCATCTCTGGATAGAAGGAATGGGTGACGTTTCAGGTCGAGACCCTCCTTCAGACCCTAAAGAAGGCCCCCTGAACGTCTGAAGATGGGTCTCGACCCGAAACATTAAATACTATTGATTGCTTTGGCCAGGTTACATCAGACCTCGCTTGGCCTTTCATTTTCACCTCGACGAGAGAAATAATTCCCTCCCATGTCATTGCAATTAACACCTCACTCGGGTCTTGTTACAGGAGCATGTTTAACTCATTTATAAAAATAGCTTTCAATTAGCTTTGCTCGATAGTCATTTACATGTGTTAGCCTAGTTCATGTCCACATTAGTTTGTTTCTACACAAACTGAGTCTTAAACTGGGGTAGACAAAAATGCTGGAGAAACTCAGCAGGTGAGGCAGCATCTATGGAGCAAAGGAATAGGCAACGTTTCGGGTCGAGACCCTTCTTCAGACTGGGGATTGTTGTGAAGTTCATATCCTAAATTGTCTAAAACAAATATAATGCGCAACTACAAATATTCAGGTGAAAACTGAATTTGATTCTGAAAGTCTGGATTATTTATGTCTTCTAGACATGTCCACTACTAGAAAGCGGTCGTGAACTACTATCGGACTATCTTTGATCGGACTTTGCTGGCTTTACCTTGCACTAAACATTATTCCCTTGCCATGTATAAGGTCACTGTGAATGGCTCGATTGTAAACATGCATTGTCTTTCTGCTGACTGGTTAGCACGCAACAGAAGCTTTTCGCTGTACCTCATTACATGTGACAATAAACTAAACTCAAACTGATTCCAAATCTCCAACCATGCATGTAGGTGTACGGTGTTAATGCAATTGATTACCAATGAGTTACGTAATCAATACCTCTGAGCTAAAACTTAACCAAAGTGCTTTGCAAGTTAAGATTGAGCAGCGAGTCAGAATTTCATTGCGGTTTTTATGACAATGAAACACTTATGATTCATGATTAAACACTCCGGTAGTGGTATTGATTATTTTATAACCTTAATGTACGGTATCTGGATAGCTTTTACCACAGAAGGCTGTGGAGGCCAAGTCAATGGATATTTTGAAGGCAGAGATAGATAGATTTTACTTCGGAGTCACGTGAGTGACTACGTGAAGACCCCGCCAGCACGCATGCACGACATATCGTCGAACGCATTGCGGAAGCGACAGTCGGAAGGAGCGTCGCTCCTCCAGCGTAAGTTTAAAAGACAACCGGAGGTAAGTACTTACCATTCTGGTAGAGACTCTGTGTGTGTATTTTCACAGCCAAGAAGAACAGCATGGAGTCCAGGAAATCGCGGAGAGCGGCGGCAAAAATCGCTACTGTGGAAAGCAGCCAGCAGCGTGCCGACTCTCCAGAGCTGCAGGTGCATCCAGCAGCCCCCGACTTCTCACCGCAACAGACCGCAGGTGCGCAGCGGTCCGGCGGCAAAACCACACAGAAGTCGGACAGGTCCGTAGACTCGGCTGGGACCGGACCTGAGGACACCCCGTTCGCTGATAGCGACGGCGGGCGTCTTTCCCGCATGGAGCGGATGGTGGAGCAGTTGCTCCAGCGTGACCTGCTTATGCAGGGGCAGAGTCACAGTGGGTCTCTTCGCAGACCCAGCAGCTTCCTATCAAGGACTGCCAAATGTCTCACCCTCTTCGCAGGGGAGCATTGGGGGTCCGAACTGGGCTGACCCTGAAGAAGGGGACATGGCTGAAGACTCACCTGTGTTAGGGGTGCCGCAAGACGAATTATTGGGTATGGTCAACAAATTTGCTATGCCTACCCAAAAAGGACTGCCATTGCATCCCAAGCTGGCTGCCAGTATTAATTACATGGCAACAAACCAGCTGCAGGAACAAGCAATTAACAACACGGCAGATAAATACCTTGCGCCAGAGAATTGTATTTCTCTTTTTTTTTTTGTTTGTTTATTTTTGTTAGAAGTAAGTACAATAGTCTGGTACTTAAGTACCTAATACATAAATACATATTTTCATTCTTGTACAACTTCATACTTTTGATTTAATAATAAAAGAACAGTGAGAGAAAAAAGAAATAAAGAGTGTCGGAATAGATAGACAAGCGAGTAGAAACAGAAAGCCAAAGAAATAAAGGACAGAGGTGAGAAGCTAAAAGATTGAAAGAAAAGGAGAAAGTAAAGAAAAGAGAGATTAGGAGAGATCTACCTATCTCGTATTTTTGCCCATCCGTCACCCAGTTCTAAACCATTTAATTTCTAAGGTTAAGTTATGTTGCACCATAAGAGAATTGTATTTCTCTTAATGTACCTGCTGTCAACAACCCCATTTGGGGCAACATAAGCCCGACCATAAGGAGCCAGGAGGTGAAACTCCAAAGAATCCTCAAGCTGCTGGCTGCTGGGATTACAGCAGTAGCCAGAAATATCGATGGGTTTGAGATGCCTGAAGAGCTGCAAGACACTCTAGCACTCCTCTGCAATACGCTGTTTGAAATCAACAGCTACAGGAAGAGCATCATAAAGCCTGCACTCAATCCCAAATTTGCGGGGTTATGCAGGCCCAGCAGTGCACAGCCGCCTACATTGCTGTTTGGGAACAACCTCCCTAAGCAGGTTAAAGACCTGGATGAGGAGGCCAAGGCAATCGGCATGATTAAGGTGCCAACCACCTCCAAAACCCCATATCAGCGGCGGCAGCACCCCTACACAACCACCAGGCACCGCTACAACGAGAGACCATCTGGTGGTGAAAGCTCGAAGGCCGGTCCACCTGCACAACGGTCTTTTTTAGACCATGGCCCAGCCCGGCCTTCTTGGAAAATGCGCCAACCCCACAACGCAGCAACACAACAGAACAAGAAGCAACAGAGACAACCAACACAGCACCGCCGGTAACCATGGAGGTAGGTGGGTCTGGTTGCCTCGAAAACTTTGCATGTCTAGACTCATCACGGGTTGGGGGACGGTTGCACTTGTTTCGTCATGTGTGGAGCACGTTTACCTCTGATCCTTACATACTCGGAAGTATTCAGGGATATAAAATTGAATTTGTTTACGAACTCCCCATCCCAGTTCAGCATACACCTAGCCGGAAGTTTATACTTTCACAAAAAGAAAGGACAGAAGGCCACGCTGAACTTTTAAGATTAAACGAAAAAGGGGTAATTGAGAAGACAAACAGAGAATCTCAAGAGCTCCAAAAACAAAAAAGACGGTGGATGCCGCATAATTATAGATTTAACCGAACTGAATACTTCCGTTCAGTATACCCATTTCAAAATGGACACGTTTGTCATAGCCAGACAGCTAATCTCCAACAGGTACTACATGGCTTGCATCGACCTAAAAGATGCATACTATTCAGTACCAATACACAAGGATCATCGGAAATATCTGAAATTTGTCTGGATAAGGCCTTACCCAACGGGTTATCATCGGCACCCAGGCTGTTTACCAAATTGTTAAAACCACAGAAGACAATATCTCACATATGTGAAGAAATGGGAAGTGTTCTGCACCAGAACGAACACTTCATATGACACAGCCACCATCACTGAAGTGCTGGAGTTCCTGGCTATCCTTCATTTTGATGAGGGATTGAGCTACAGTGCCCGGAGTGCCCTATCCAATTATCTGGGGCGAGGGTGTGATCACCTGGCTGTGGGATCACACCCACTGGTATCTAATCTGATGAGGGGTATATTTAATTCTAATCCCCCCAGGCCCAGATACACCCATATATGGGACATAAGCATCGTGCTGACTATGCTTCGAGGATGGACACCTATATCAGGACTCACACTGGATAAATTAACCTATAAAATGGTTATGTTAATGGCACTTGTAACAGCACAATGGGTCCAGTCCCTACATAAATTAAGTATGGATGCCATGTCCATAAAAAAAGACAAGATAACTTTATTAATACAGGGGTTACTTAAACAGGATAGACCCGGATCCACTGGCCAAAAATTAGAATTTCTGGCCTATCCTGCAGATTGTCGGCTCTGCATCGTGACATATATATTGTGATATATAGAGGTCACCAAGAGTCTCAGGGGCACGGAGAAGGCTTTACTAATTAGCCAAAAAAAATGCCCTCACCATAAGGTCACAGTACAAACCATTTCCAGATGGTTAAGGGTGGTATTGGGTGCAGCGGGGCTGGACACTAATGTTTTTAAATCTCACTCCACCAGGGCTGCATCCACATCGGCGGCAAGGATGATGGAAGTTCCAATGGACCACATCCTTGCAACAGCGGGTTGGAGCAATGAACGGACGTTTCAGTGCTTCTATAATAAACCCGTGGCCACTCCCGAGACATTTGCAGGAAAAATTTTAAGTATCATGATTACCCAATGTAGGGGCATTATTATTTTAGGTATGAAATAAATCCGTTTTTGTTTTTCAGCACAGTTGCATGTCTGAAATACGTTACATCATAGCATGGCAGTGTGTGAGCATGGACTCGTTCCAGGGCATGAAATCATAGAGCTTTGAAATCTTCACGTAGTCACGTGAAGATGAGGGATTACGTGCCCTCCGCTCCCAAACCCTCTATTATAAAGGTCAACTGGTATAAAGTTCTCTCTTATCTTACTATGTTAGTCAACTTTGGTATCTGTGATTTCACACCGCTGCTTTGAAGAATTCCGCGCATGCATGCTGGCGGGGTCTTCACGTAATCCCTCATCGTAACTCCTCATAAACTAAAGATCAAACTTCAAACTGGTAATTTCTCATTTAATCTTACTATTCTTTGTTAGTATGGATGTCAGGAGAGAAGGCAGGAAAATGGGGTTAAGATGGAAAGATAGATCAGCCACGACTGAATGGCGGAGTAAACGTGATTGGCTGAATGGCCTAATTCTGCTCCCATCATTCATGAACAGGAAAAAGCTTTTCACTGCACCTCAGTGCAAAGTCATACGGCTATGGAAACAGGCCCTTCGACCTAACTTGCCAATGCTAACCAACGTGCCCCATCTACACTAATCCCACATCACATCGAGCAACTGGGAGCACATTGCACTGGACAGGCGCTCCTGGAGGAAATCCGTGCAGGAAGGAGCTGGAAGAGTCATGAACGGGAACTACGCCGTGTCGCAGAGACAAAGTGACAGCACCGTAAGGAGAGAGAGGGAAGGGGGCTCGACGACTACCGACCACCGCCAGTCTCCACTGCCCACGTTGCACCAAGGGGTGCGTGGATCACAGATCGGCCTCTACAGACATCCGCAGACCCATAACTAGACGACCCTATGGAGGGGAGAGGACAGTCATACTCGTTTGGAGTGACTGCTGATGATGATGATGAATCCCACCTGCTTGCGTTTGGCCCATATCCTTCCAAACCTACTTATCCATGTATCTGTCTCAATGTTTTTTAAACGTTACCTCATGAAATAAATAATATTGGTGTCCAACAGGTTATTAACAGTCCCGTTGGGAGTTTAGCTGGGTTGTTGGGGAGGTAATAGAAGGGATTTAACAGCAAATAATGTGACATATTCTTCATCACAGAACAGAAAGCCAACTTTTATAACCATTCATAGTGATGTTCCAGTGAATGATCGATGCAGAAGGATTTTAAAATTCATTTTCAGCAGAACCACCAATCAGTACCGTTTCGCCTTCTCCCCAATGACTATTTTTAAGAGATTTGGTGCCTACTGAGCAGAGATGATATTTGAGAAAAAGGGTTTTTCATTCTTAAACTGTGGCCCCCGGCATCAATCTCTTCCTTAATATCTTTGCTGCCCCATAGAAACAGCTGTGGCAGGAACAATCTGCAATATTTCATCTGCAACAATAGACAATAGGGGCAGGAGTAGGCCATTCGGCCCATCGAGCCAGCACCGCCACTCAGCGGGTCAGGCAGCAGGACTCTGGAGAAAAGGACGTCTCAGGTCGAGACGCTTCAAACCAGCTGTCTATCAACCCCCCCCCCCCTCCCCGCCGCATACACTCACCTATCACCTGCCATGCTTCGCCCCGCCCCTCCCCCTTCTCCAGCTACCTGTCTCCCCGCTGACTGGATAGCACGCAACAAAAACTTTTCACTGTACCTCGGTACACGTGACAATAAACTAGACTGAACTCTCCCCTTCTCCAGCTATCTCAGCTCTCTCCCCACCCCCTACCCCCAATCAGTCTGAGGAAGGGTCCCGACCCGAAACATCACTTATCCATGTCCTCCAGAGATGCTGCCTGGCCCGCTGAGTTTCTCCAGCAGTTTGTGTCTTTTTTGAACCATCTATCCATGTCCTCCAGAGATGCTGCCTGACCTGCTGAGTTACTCCAGCACTTTGTGTCTTTTTTGAACCATCTATCCATGTCCTCCAGAGATGCTGCCTGGCCCGCTGAGTTACTCCAGCAGTTTGTGTCTTTTTTGAACCATCTATCCATGTCCTCCAGAGATGCTGCCTGTCCTGTTGAGTTACTCCAGCAGTTTGTGTCTTTTTTGAACCATCTATCCATGTCCTCCAGAGATGCTGCCTGGCCAGCACTTTGTGTCCTTTCAGGCTTTGTTGGAATGTTCAATGACAATAAGTTTCTTTCGAGAGCTAAACAGCTCACACGCTGCAAGAAAACCTGAAGCCCTTTTCCTTCCCCGTTGAAAAATGAGAACGGAACAGCTGGACTCACTACGTGAGTAGCTTGCATAATTTCAATTAACATTAATTGAGAATTGTCGGGCAGATGTTTAATGGATGAAGCAAAGCATTGGCCGGAACTGCCACTGAGTCATTCGTCAGGAGGTGCCAGTCTCGATCCCCAGTCTACGTTCAGTGACTCACCCAAAGAAGTGTTGGGACTATTACATTGTTTCCAGTGCCTGAAGATTAAAAGGTATTCCTTTGTGTAGGGAGGAACTGCAGATGCTGGTTTAAACTGAAGATAGACACAAAAAGCTGGAGTAACTCAGCAGGGGCAGGCAGCACCTCTGGAGAGAAGGAATGTCTGCCTGTCCCGCTGAGTTACTCCGACTTTCTCTGCCTATCTTCGGTATTCCTATGTGGTCTTGGTTAAAGATTGGTGAGTTTTAGTTTTGAGAAACAGCAAACAGGTCCGATCAAAGATAGTCCGAGGGTCACCAATGAGGTAGTTAGTAGTTCAGGACTGCTCTCTGGTTGTGGTAGGATGGTTCAGTTGCCTGATAACAGCTGGGAAGAAACTGTCCCTGAATCTGGAGTTGGGCGTATCACATTTCTGTATTTTTGCCCGATGGGAGAGGGGAGAAGAGGGAGTGGCCGGGGTGCGACTGGTCCTTGATTGTAAAATTGTCTTTAGTGTGTAAGATAGAACTGGTGTAAGAGGCAGACTCGGTGGGGAGAAGGGCCTGTTTCTACGTTGTATCTCTAAAGTCTAAACATGAAATGGTGAAAGAAACCAGAGCACCCGGAGAAAACCCACTCGATTACCAGGAGAACGTGCAAACACCACACAGATCTTGTGTCTTCACAAGTTCACAAGTTATAGGAGTAGAATTAGGCCATTCGGCCCATTGAGTCAACTCCGTCATTTAATCATGGCTGATCTCGGCATTCTAATCCTTCTCCCCATCACCCTTGACACCCGTTCTAATCAAGAATTTGTCCATCTCTGCCTTAAAAATATCCACTAACGACTTCCACAGCCCTCTGTGGCAATGAGTTCCAACAGATTAACAACCCTCTGACTAAAGAAGTTCCTCCTCACCTCCTTTCTAAAAGAGCGCCCTTTAATTCTGAGGCTATGACCTCTGGTCCTAGACTCTCCCACCAGCGGAAACATCCTCTCCGCATCCACTCTATCTACTCCTTTCATTATTCTGTAAGTTTCAATGAGGTCCCCCCCTCAACCTTCTAAACACCAGCAAGTAAAGGCCCAGTGCTGCCAAACGCTCATCATATGTTAACCCACTCGTTGCTGGAATCATTCTTGTAAACCTCCTCTGGACCCTCTCCAGAGCCAGCACATCCCTCCTCCGATCTGGGGCCAAAATTCGCTCACAGTGCTCCAACTGCGGCCTGACCAGCGCCCTGAAGAGCCTCAGCATTACATCTCACGCCACAGAAGCCACCCAATCCGTCGAGCAGTAAGCCCGTACTTAAACCGAACGGCGGAATTTAATGGCTCAATATTTTTCGCTGTCAGACTGGCTGATTGCAAAGGGGGAAATGAGTTGAGCCGAGGAAGCTATATTAAAAATTTAAGCATTAATTACAAAGACAAAACACACTACGTTTTTTTTATTTGCAAATGTCAGCTTCCGGAGAAATGAAGAGTACATTGTGTTCTCGTTTTTTTCCAGAAGACACTGCCTCATTTTGCAAGTGAACATTTCATGAATAATTCGTTGTGGCTTCTGGGCGCATCGTGTAATGCTTACGCGGTCTAGTGAGGAATTGAATAGCTGTGTTCCCTCCAAGCCATCCCTCACCTTTACGGCTCCTGGCTCCCCTCCAGACTGAGAAGGATCAGTAGCTCACTGTAATTTATTCCCTTACACTGCTGCGTCGCAGTATTTCATTGTATTGACCGGATTCTCCAAGAGGCAATAATCTGAAAATATAAAATGAACGCATAATACCCATAAACAGGTGCATAAACTGCTTATCTTCTGCTAGGTTGTGGCCAGAGTAAATAAATAAAAAATCTCAGGTCAACGTCTGAAACATATGCGACCGCTTCAGAAGGATGGACTAATGTGAATTGTTTAAGAAGGGACTGCAGATGCTGGAAAATCGGAGGTAGACAAAAATGTTGGAGAAACGCAGCGGGTGAGGCAGCATCTATGGAGCGAAGGAAATAGGCGACGTTTCGGGTCGAGACACTTCTTCAGACTGATGTGGGGGTGGGGGGGAGTGGGAAGAAGAAAGGAAGAGGCGGAGACAGTGGGCTGCGGGAGAGCTGGGAAGGGGAGGTGAAAGAGGGAGAAAGCAAGGACTACCTAAAATTGGAGAAGTCAATGTTCATGCCCCTTTGGTAAACTACCTAAGCGAAATATGAGTATTGGGTTTCACTTGGGTAGTTTACTCCTTGCTGCTCCTCCAGTTTATGGTGGGACTCACTCTGGCCATGGAGGAGGCCCAGGACAGAAAGATCGGATTTGGAATGGGAGGGGGAGTTGAAGTGCTGAGCCACCGGGAGATCAGGTTAATTATTGTGACTAATGTGAGTGATGGCTTCATTAAATGTGGAAGCCACAACGTCCCCTTTCACCGATATCTCTTCCTCTGGCCTCACAATTCACTCCTCTTCTTCCATTACAGTCTTTGTCTTCTTTTGTCCTCCCATCTGCCATTCAAAACCCCCTCCTCACCTGTATCCACCTATCACTTGCCAGGCTATGTCCCGTCCCCTTCTCTCTTCCAGCTTTCTTCCCTAATCCGACATCAGTCTGAAGGTCATAAGGTCAAAAGGTCATAAGGAATAGGAGTAGAATTAGCCCATTCGGCCCCGTGACCTGCATGCGTTTTCCCCAGCATCTCCGCCATACTCCAAAGACATACAGGTTTGTAAGTTAACTGGCTTGTTAACATGGTAAAAAATATCCCTAGTGTGTGTAGACGTCAGGTCAAAAGTGATAGGAGTAGAATTAGGCCATTCGGCCCATCAAGTCTACTCCGCCATTCAATCATGGCTGGTCTATCTCTCCCTCCTAACCCCATTCTCCTGCCTTCTTCCCATAACCCCTGACACCCGTACCAATCTATCTAACTCTGCCGCAGAAATATCCACTGACTTGTCCTCCACAACCTTCAGTGGCAAAGAGCTCCACAGATCCACCACCCTGTGTACTTTAATGTGCGTGGATGGCTTGATCAGTGCGGACTCGGTAGGCCGAAGGGCCTGTATCCGCACTGAACTAAACTAATCTAAACTAAACTCAACTACCACGACTGTATTTGATACAGGAAACAGCAGATGCTGCAATCTTAAGTGAAACCAAAGGTGCTAAGGGAATTCAGCAGCATCTGTGGAGGGAATAGACAGGCAGCGTTTCGGGTGGGGAGCCTTCTTCAGACTGACGGAGTTGGGAGGAGAAAGCTGGGAATGACGTTGAGAGGATTTGTACCACGAGATAGGGAAAGTCTAGGACTAGAGGACAGAGCCTCAGAATGAAAGGATGTACCTTCAGAAAGGCGATGAGGAGGAATTTCTTTAGCCAGAGGGTGGTGAATCTGTGGGATTCATTGCCACAGACGGCTGTGGAGGCCTAGTCAATGGATATTTTTAAAGCCGAGATTGGTAGGTTCTTGATTAGTGAGGGCATCAAAGGTTACAGGGAGAAGGCAGGGGAATGGGGTATTTCTTCATCTTGCGTGTAGCGTGCACAGCCTGAAGTTGTAGGACAACTTGTTCTATTTGATCTTACTTGATTCTGCGCACCAGGTTGATTGCATTCGTCCAAACGGGGCGGACCACATGAAGATTGCAATCTTCCACCCCGAGAATGCGGTTGAGGGGGAAAGATAGATCGTCCATGATTGAATGGCGGAGGAGACTCGATGGGCCGAATGGCCTAATTCTGCTCCTGTACCTTATGGTTTTATGGAAAAGAAAGGTGGGTGTGGGGCAAAGCCTGACATAGAAACATAGAAACATAGAAAATCGGTGCAGGAGGAGGCCATTCGGCCCTTCGAGCCGGCACCACCATTCAATATGATCATGGCTGATCGTCCCCTATCAGTAACCCGTGCCTGCCTTCTCCCCATATCCCTTGACTCCACTAGCCCCTAGAGCTCTATCCAACTCTCTCTTAAACCCATCCAGTGATCTGGCCTCCACTGCCCTCTGTGGCAGGGAATTTCATAAATTCACAACTCTCTGGGTAAAAAAGTTTTTTCTCAGCTCAGTCTTAAATGACCTGTGACATGTGACAGGTCAACACGTGACAGGTCAACACGTGACAGGTCAACACGTGACAGGTTTTTTCTTTTTTTTTTCGTCTTAGAGATACAGCGCGGAAACAGGCCCTTCGGCCCGCTGAGTCCGTGCCAACCAGCACCAGGATTAACACTATCCTACGCACACCAGGGACAATTGACACTTATAACAAGCTAATTATCCTACAGACCTGTACGTCTTTGGAGTGTGGGAGTAAACCGAAGATCTCGGAGAAAACCCACGGGTAGAACGTGCAAACTCCGTACAGACAGCACCCGTAGTCAGGCTCGAACCTGGGACTCTGGCGCTGTGAGGCAGCAACTCTACCGCTATGCCACCGTGCCTTGGTTGTCTGTCTAGAGTTATTATGTTATTTTTCTCTGATAAATTTAGATGTTTTCAGATCTAGATGTAGAACTTTAGATGATCTTTTTCACACAGAGGGTGGTGGGTGTACAGAACGAGCTGCCGGACGAGGTTAGTTGAGGCAGGTAGTATACTGTAGTAACATTTAAGAAACAATTAGACAGGTACATGGATAGGTCCAGTTTGGAGGGATATGGGCCAAACACAGGCAGGTGGGACTGGTATAGATGGGACATGTTGGTCGGTGTGGGCAAGTTGGGGCTGTTTCTGTGCTGTATCACTCTATCACTCTACAGTTTACTATGTTAAACATGCCAAGTTTTTTGTTGCCACATTTAGACCAAACATCTGGTCTCTAGCAGCAGCTGCTGAATTTGAATGAGGTCCTAATTGCAAAATATAATCATAAGGTTCTCAAGTTAAAACTAATGAGCTGCATGCTCCATCAGCAGAGGTCCGCGAGCTGGAGGAATCAAAGCAGGGACAGAATGGAGCAAAGTGGCCATGGAAAATCACTAGCCAGTGCCCCGGTTAGAATAGCAGCGGATAAACCGTGCGCGGGGAGATGTGGGAACAGGGTTGCCAACTTTCTCACTCCCAAATAAGGGACAAAAGGTCAAAATAGGGGACAAATTCCCGACGGCAATTCGTTGACCGACACGGCCATAGCTGGGTGGATGGTGAGTTGGCCCGGGTGCTGGACTGCACACAAAGCCCAGCCGGCGGGCTGGCTGAGGAGTTTTGGCCCGGGCCGCGCGACGTTGTGAGCAAAGTCCAGCACCCCGTCCAACTCATGAAGCGATGATCGGCCGTGAGAAGGAGGGGTGGTGGTGTCGGTGGTAAGCGAAGGTCCGAAGGTCGGACAGCTGGCCGGGCTGCCGACCGGGTGGGGCCACGGCGAGCCGCTGCTGCTGCACCGAGTAGTAGCAGTCAAATACGTGACAAGGGCGGTCCCGTATGGGACAAACCAATTTAGCCCAATATATGGGATGTCCCGGCTATTACAGTACAGTTGGCAACCCTATGTGGGAACAACATTTGGAAACTGATTTCGACATAGAGCTTAGAACAGACTGAAGGGTCTGGAGCAGAATTAGTCCATTCAGCCCATCGAGTCTACCCCTCCATTCAATCAGAGTTTAGGTTAGAGATACTCTTAGAGTTACAGTACGGAAACAGGCCCTTCGGCCCACTGAGTCCGCACCAACCTTGCACACGAGTACAATCCGACACACGGGACAAATTACAATTTTACCGAAACCAATTAAAAAAACCAATTAACCCACAATCCTGCACGTCTTCGGAGTGTGGGAGGAAACCGGAGCGCCCGGGGAAAACCCACGCAGGTCACGGGGAGAACGTGCAGACTCCGTACAGACAGCACCCGTGGTCAGGATCAAACCCGGGCTTCTGGCGCCCCTACCGCTGCGCCCCTGTGCCACCCCGGAGCTGTTCTATCTATATTTAGACTGAAGAAGTCTGAAGAAAGGTCACAACCCAAAATGCCACCTATCCATTTTCTCCGGAGATGCCGGCAGACCCACGGAGTTACTCCTGCACTTTGTGTCTATCTTTGCTATAAACCAGCATCTGCAGTTCCCTTTTAATATAGAATTTCCATCTCTTCAAAGCAGCCTTCCAATATTACAATATGTACTTGTACAGAACCCAAATCCCTGAAGGATCGGGATCTAACCATCTGTTCCAGTGCAATGGACTGGAGCTTCATATCGTCAAGTGCCAGTGTGATTAGTTGTGGGGGAAGACAACGGATTCCATTGTCAAGGGCACCCTGTAACGATGAAGGAAAAGATACTTGAAGATACCATCGATATCAGTCAGACAGCCTCTCAACACTTTTCACTGCCAGACACAAATGATAAAATGAGCATCTTGGACCATACAGCTCACCTCCTCCTTGACACCCTGGTCAACCTGAGGAGCACCTTCAGCAACAGACTGGTCCCACCAAGATGCATAGAAACATAGAAACATAGAAAATAGGTGCAGTAGGCCATTCGGCCCTTCACCGCCATTCAATATGATCATGGCTGATCATCCAACTCAGTATCCTGTACCTGCCTTCTCTCCATACCCCCTGATCCCTTTAGCCACAAGGGCCACATATAACTCCCTCTTAAATATGGCCAATGAACTGGCCTCAACTACCTTCTGTGGCAGATAATTCCACAGATTCACCACTCTCTGTGTGAAAAATGTTTTCCTCATCTCGGTCCTACAGGGATTCCCCCTTATCCTTAGACTGTGACCCCCTGTTCTGGACTTCCCCAACATCGGGAACAATCTTCCTGCATCTAGCCTATCCAACCCCTTAAGAATTTTGTAAGTTTCAATAAGATCCCCCCCTCAGTCTTCTAAATTCTAGCGAGTACAAGCCGAGTCTATCCAGTCTTTCCTCATATGAAAGTCCTGACATCCCAGGAATCAGTCTGGTGAACCTTCTCTGTACCCCCTCTATGGCAAGAATGTCTTTTCTCAGATTTGGAGACCAAAACTGTACGCAATACTCCAAGTGTGGTCTCACCAAGACCCTGTACAACTGCAGCACAGAACGCCACAGGACATCTTTCTTCCCTGTGGCTATCAAACTGTACAACTCCTTCCCCTTCAGTCGTGGGGTAGACTGACTCCCCTCCCTCAACACCTCCCTCTACTCTCTCTCCCCAATCTTTTGCCACCATTCCTTTCCACTGGTCACTTTAATTTCACGTTTTGTGTACCTCGTGTTTAATGACGATTGGCAGATCAATTTCCTGGGATATATAAAGTACTATTGGATCGTATCGTATCATAAAAGAAAAAAGGAACAGGATTAGTCCGAGGAAAGAATTTAAAAGGATGAGGGGGTATCTTGCAGAAACATATAAAATTATAAAAGAACTGGACAAGCTCGATGCAGGAAAAATGTTCCCAATGTTGGGCGAGTCCAGATCCAGGGGCCACAGTCTAAGAATAAAGGGGAGGCCATTTAAAACTGAGATGAGAAAAAAGTTTTTCACCCAGTGAGTTGTGAATTTGTGGAATTCCCTGCCACAGAAGGCAGTGGAGGCCAATTCACTGGATGAATTAAAAAAATGAGTTAGATAGAGCTCTAGGGGCTAGCGGAATCAAGGGGATATGGGGAGAAGGCAGGCACGGGTTACTGATTGTGGATGATCAGCCATGATCACAATGAATGGCGGTGCTGGCTCGAAGGGCCAAATGGCCTCCTCCTGCACCTATTTTCTATGTTTCTAAATAAAGACTCAGTGTCTTTTTCAGATAATACACAAGATCACATGAAAACGGTGTAGGTATGTGCATTTAACACAGTACAACGATTCTAGTAAGTAATCCCGCATTAGAGAAGATTGGTAGTCGCATCATTAAATATGTTATTGCCTTCTTCATATTCATGTGTACATGTTGTTACTAATTATATTGGGTTACACATTAATAGATTCATGTTTCAATAAAACATCGTTTGTAACATCGTTGTACAAAATTCTCTCAATTCCTTCTTGTTTATCTTGCACCCTTTCACCCAGTCATCTGAAAAGGTCAGCTTAAATCAACTTAACTCCAGCATTAAATGTCGGGGAAACTATACAGTTGACGGCAAGTCCCACTACATTATTACGGTGAAGAGGGATCTTGGCGTCCAAGCTCCTGAGCTCCCTGAACAAGTAGGCAGAGCGGTAAAGAAGGCAAATGGTAGGCGCCTTCATTGGACTGGCCATTGAGCAAGGGTTCACGACCTGGGGTAAATTTATCCCCAGATGGTAAATTTCACCTACCCAGGGGGTAAATTTGTTGATTCTGGATTCGTACATATTTTTTCTCATTGACTGACTGTTTGGTTCTGGTATACCGGTCGGTATCTGCTCATCATTAGTTGTTCACTAGAATAAGTGGGGCCTTGTTAGGTACTTCCCCCCCCCTCTGGTGAATGCTATGTACTTAACTCTTCTGTTTCTCTCCTGAGTGCAGGCCCCGTGGCTGGCAATTAGGAATCAAGGGGTTAAGGGCTCCTGTACCCGATTGGCCAAGCTGCGTCAGGTGACGGTGACTCATCGGAAGCTTAAATACCAGAATCTCCCAGAATTCACTCTCTCTTCATCGACCCTGACTCGTGAGCAGGTTGCTGGTCTGAGCTGCAGGAGGCCTGGCCACATGGCATAGAACTTTGTATATTATTAGCTACATTTGGTCAATTAATATTGAATTGGGGACGGATAAGGTTGACCTGAGGGTTTTCGTGTATTTTGTTTCAGGGATATTTCCATTTAGGCAAGGTTGGCGACTCTAGTTTGAACGGCTATTGCGAGGCTGGCTGGAGCACTGTTATCTTTGTTTATTAGTTTATTCTTGTCCTTGTCGGGTTGTTTGAATCAGGTTTGAGTTTTAATTAAATAAAAGACTATTTTCTTGAACTTGAGCTGGTTTTTGTTCGCGGCTCTGAAGCACCTGCATCCAATCAGAACAGTCCACCAACTCAACCCATTCGCCCACCGACCAATATTCCACTCTCACTCACCCGTGAACCCCTCCTCTACATTCCGCTCACAATATACTAACGCAAATCCCCGTTCCGCAGCAGCATACTCACCCATAGCCCCTAACTCACAGTGCAGTATCACGTGACTCATTTCCCCTCATCACCCTCCCATCCCCTTTTTCATGTGTGGGAGGGGGCAGGGAGGAGGGGGTGGGTGTGTGTGGCAAGGGGATGGAGGGGACAGGAGGGGAGGGTGTGT
The DNA here is from genome assembly GCA_035221665.1 of Okamejei kenojei. Taxonomy (NCBI): domain Eukaryota; kingdom Metazoa; phylum Chordata; class Chondrichthyes; order Rajiformes; family Rajidae; genus Okamejei; species Okamejei kenojei. The sequence goes on along the minus strand of CM069143.1, from coordinate 63,506,227 downwards.
GTGTGTGTGGGCTGGGGAGTGTAGGAGGGTGGAGAGGGTGGTGGTGGGTGGGGAGGGGTGAGTGGGGTGGGAACGGGTTGTGGGGGGGGAGGGGGTAGCGGGGGGAGGGATTGTGGATGGAGGGATGGTTGTGGGAGGGCTATGGAGGGGATTGTGGCTGTGTGGGGAGGGGTGGAGAGGGGTTTTGGGGGGGGATTTGTGGGGGGGTTTGTGGAGGAGAGGTTGTGTGGGGAGGGGTTGTGGGGGGATGGGTTGTGGGGGAGGGGTTGTGAGAGCGGAGGCGGGAGGGTGAGGGGGATGGGGAGCTATGGATTGTGGGGGGAGGTTGTGGGGGGGGATTGTGCAGGGAAGGAAGTTTTTGTGGGGGGGAGGGGCAGTGGGTGGAGGGGGTTGACGTGGAGGGCTTGTGGGGTTGCTTGTGGGGGGGGGGGAGGGGGGTTTGGTGGATTGGGGGGTTGTGGGGGAGAGTGTGTGTGGTGGGAGCGGTTTTATGTGGGGTGCTCTCGGGCTGGGTGGCGAAAACGGCTCTCGGGCTGGGCGGCTCCCGGGCGTGGCCTGGGCGGCTGGGCGGTTGGGCGGCTGGGCGGCTGGTCAGTCGGTCTCTTTCACTCACGGACTCAGCCCCGCCTCCGGGGATTTTATTCTCAGGGTGCCGGAAGGGGCATTACCTTCATGGTGACTGACAGGCAAGAAGGCCAATCTGCTGATCTCATGATTGTTTAAACCTTCATAACTTTTGTAATATTCCACCGATCGGAACCAAACTTGGTGCGCTCTGAGCAGAGGAGAACGGTGAGTAAGGTGGCGAAATAGGGTACCTTTATTGCGCAAATTTAAAAAAACGCAAACCGGAAGTGCTCAAGATGAGAGTTTTAGTAACAGTATAGATAAATAAGTGAAATAACATTGTTACGTGCTTTTAAAGTTGCCAGGGGTAAACGGGACGAGAAAGGTTTGGAACCTCTCCCATTGAGTATTAGAGTCAGGAAGTCATGATGCAGTTTGATAGGACCTGGAGATTTATAGGACTATAGTTTTATAGTTTTATTGCACGGGCAAACTCCACACAGACAGCACCTGAGGTCAGGATCAAACCTGTGTCCCTGGCACTGTGAAGCTGCCACTCTACCAGCTGCACCACATTGCCGCCTCATAAGTTCGTAAATTCATGTTCATAAGTTATAGGAGCAGAATTAGGCCATTTGGCCCATCATCTACGTCATTCAATCGTGGCTGATCAATGTATCTATCCCTCTCAACCCCATTCTCCTGCCTTCTCCTCATTCGTTTCAGGTTCACTTTAGTTAATTCTCACGTGTACTGAAGTACAGTGGAAAGATTTTGCTGCCCGCTAACCAGTCATAACCCCTGACACCCGTACTCACCAAGAATCTACCGATACCTACCTTAAAAATATTGATTGACCCGGATTCCACAGCCGTCTGTGGCTTTGAATTCCACTCATTCACCACCATCTGACTAATGAAATTCCTCCTCATCACCTTCCTAAAGGGGTGTCCTTTAATTCTGAGGCTACGACCTCTGGTCCTAGACTCTCCCACTAGTGGAAACGTCCTCTCCACATCCACTCTATCCAAGCCTTTCACTATTCGGTAAGTTACAAAGCGGTCCCACCCTCATTCCTCTAAACTGCAGCACATATTCCATGACGGACAGCGTCTGTGGCCAGGATTCATGAAGGTCGGCAAAAATGCTGGAGAAACTCAGCGGGTGCGGCAGCATCTATGGAGCGAGGGAAAGAGGCCATGTATCGGGCCGAAACCTTCTTCAGACTGATGTGAGGGTGGGGGGGGGGGAGGCGGAAGAAGAAAGGAGGAGGAGGTGCCAGAGGGCTAGAGGGGGAGCTGAGAAGGGGAGGAGATAGCCTTTTTTTATTCTGAGGCTGTGACCTCTGGTCCTAGACTCGCCCGCTGGTGAAAACACCCACTCCACACCCATTCTATCCAGGCCATTATCTACACGCCATCAAGTTGATAAGTCATGGCAGCAGAAGTAGGCCATTCGGCCCATCGACTCTACTCCGCCAATTAACGGCAAGATCTGCAACACCACCTGTACACTTCTGAACCAACCCCTTCCACGATTTCAGAATGCATACCAACCCCTGCTTTTCTCAGATTCCTGCTTTTCTCCACTTCTCCCCCAGGCTTTTTCAAATCCCAAACCTATTTTTCTTGGGTACAAAATAAAAGCTGGTTACACAAAAGCTGGAGAACTCAGCGCTGCAGCAGATCTAAGGAGCGAAGGAGATAATCGGGTCGAGACCCGAGAACCTTCCCCAGGGTTCAGCGGAAACGAGAGATTAGACGGTGATGTGGAGAGATAAGGAACAATGAGTGACCAAGATATGCATAAAAAAGTTGTATCGTTGATAAAGGGTACCCCATTGTAAGCTGTTTGTGGTGTGAAAATGAGAAGCTGGTGCGACCTGGGGTGGGGGAGGGAGATGAGATAGAGGGAATGTCCAGGGCCCGAGGGTCTGAGGGAGAGGTGGGAGGGGAGGAGACAGCAAGGGTTAACAGGAAATTGAGTTAAAAATTATTCTCCAGACTCCACAAGCGGGAAAAAGAGGTGCTGTTCCTCCAGCTTGCGGGTGTTGCTCACTCTGGCGTTGGGTAGGGGGAGTTGAAGTGCTGAGCCTCGGGAGGTCGGGTTGGTTATTGCGGACCCGAAGGGTTCGGCGAAGCGATCGCCAAGCTTCCCGCTTGGTTTGCGATTTTTCTTGACGTGTTTAATTTTTGCCTCGCGCTTTCGTTCTGCACAAAAGGCATTGAGATGCTCCACCTCTCTTCTCAATTGCAAAGTGAAAATCAAACCTTGTATTACAATTTCAGACGGAGCTCTCATGAGAAGATGAGCAAAGAGCGCTTGGCAGCTGCCTCCCTGTACGCTAGAGATGCAAGCCTTGTCTTCCATTGTCCTCATGTTACAATGAATGCAGCTGTTACTGGAGGCTTGAAACCGCATTCCCAAAGCTCCAAAAACTCAGCAAAAACCAAGGCAGTAATTGCAGAGAGTTGTGGACGCAGCCCAGACCGTCACACAAACCAACCTCCCTTCCATTGCCTCCATCTACACCTCACGCTGCCTCGGCAAGGCCAGCAGCATCATCAAGGACGAGTCCCACCCCGGCCACTCCATCTTCTCCCCTCTCCCATCAGGCAAAAGGTTCAGAAGTGTGAAAACACACACCTCCAGATTCAGGGACAGTTTCTTCCCAGCTGTTATCAGGCAACTGAATCATCCTACCACAACCAGCGAGTAGTTCTGAACTACTATCTACCTCTTTGGTGACCCTCGGACTATGCGTGATCGGACTTTGCTGGCTTTACCTTGCACTAAACGTTATTCCCATCTGTACACTGTAATCATGTATTGTCTTTCCGCTGACTGGTAGAGCGCAACAAAAGCTTTTCACTGTACCTCAGTACATGTGATAATAAATAAACTGATCTAAACTAAACTAAACTAATTTTTCCTCCTAGTTTCTGGGTATTTCACATTGTCATATTTTCTGCAGCAGCTGAATGTCGATAAACATAAAATAACATTGAGCTCCTGACTGGTTATAGATTAATTTTTATGGTAATAACATAAAACCTCGGTCATGTTTGCCCTGATTTCTGAAGATAAATGTTTTAGTAATAGAAACAATGCATGTACAATGCATGGTATTAATTTTTAATCGTGCTTGCCCGATACAATCTTTCTAAAAACTGTGTTCGATGGAATCAAACTTTTCATTAATTCTTAATTAATACAGCACATCATGTTCCCCTCCATGTGCATCTATTTATGGTCAAATGGAAATGAGAAAATAAATAACTTTCTCCTTGCAACGTTATCACGTGAATTTAAAATTCATAGATTGCGGTGTCACGAATGAATAAATATGGGTTGTTGTTTTTCAGGCAACTGAACCATCATAGCACCACATCCGCCTCATTGGAGACCCGCAAACTATCTTAGATCGGACTTTACTGGCTCTACCTTGCACTAAACATTATTCATGTCATTCCTTTATCAGATATGTGTACGCAGTGGACAGCTCGGTTGTGATCATGTGTTGTCTTTCTGCTGACTGGTTAGCACGCAACAAAAGCTCTACACTGTACCTACTAAACTCAAATGTTGTAATTTTGTACATTGATATCAGCCAGATGCTTGCTGATTAAAGTCTGGTGTGTGATATAATCATCGCACAATTATGGGGAATTTGTCAGGTATTGCCCCCTCTCAGGGAAGGGACAGTCCATTCATTCCAGACAACGCTCATTTCTTTCTCTGGATCGTCGTCGAGGGTGAGAGGAGATGTTAGAAGCACGTCAAATTATATGAAGCATATGATAGGGTAGACAATCAGAACATATATCCCAGGGTGGAAATGTCCATCACTAGAGGGCACACTGTGAGAGGGAGAAAGTTCACTGGAGATGTGCGGGGCTAGTATTTCTACACAGAGGTGGGGTGGGTGCCTGGAACACACTGCCTGGGCTGGTGCTGGAGGCAGATACGATGGTGTCGTTTAAGAGGCGTTTTAAGTAGACACATGACGCAGAGGCTCGACCAGCCCCGACCCGGGGTCAGATCCCCGGCATGGGGGCGATGACATCCCCCCGATGCAGGAGCTGATCGCCCCGGCGCAAGGGCCCAAATGCCACCGGCTACGGGAGTCAAGATCGTCCCGTCAACAAGGGCTTAAGCCTGCGAACGCGTGAGAACAAAGAAGGACATTTGAATTTTTTTTCACCTTCCATCACAGTGAGGAATGTGGAGGGGTCACTGTGGTGGATGTTTATGTCAAAATGTATTTTGTGTGTTCCGTTGCTTTTTATTTGTATGACTGACTTGGCAAATGAAATTCCTCGTACATTGCAAAACATATCTGGTTAATAAGTATGATTGCAATTGCGTTTGCGATTTTGATTTTGGTTTTGATTTTGATTTTGATTTTGATTTTGATTTTGATTTTGATTTTGATTTTGATTTTGATTTTGATTTTGGTTGTGGTTGTGGTTGTGAGATGCAGGGGAATAGATGGATTTGGATCATGTACAGGCAGATGAGATTAGTTTAACTTGGCTTAATGTTCAGCATAAACATTGTGGGCCGGTGGACTGTTCTATGCTCTACCACCGTCAAACCAAAAAAACAATTTTAGGTAGCTAACCTACGAACAACCCCTTAAATATTATTCCGGGTATCCTGTACCTGTACGCTGTTGATGGCTCGATTGTATTGTCTTTCCACCTACTGGTTAGCACGCAACAAAAGTTTTTCACCATACCTCGGTGCATGTGACAATAGATTAAACTAAACTAAACTTTCCCCCCTTTTCCCTGTGCCCCACCTGGACACGGACCCCTCTCCGTCCCATTCCCCCTACGTATAGTCCTTACTCAGGCGTCATAATGCGCACTTCTTCTACCCTTACCTCACACCATTTGTCATTTCATCTCAGTTCTTTATCCCGCCATCTGGTATCCAGCACTTTTTGTCTATTTTTTTGTAAATCAACATCTTTTAGTTTAGTTTAGTTCAGAGATACAGCGCGGAAACAGGCCCTTCGGACCCACTGAGTCCGCACCGACCAGAGGTCCCCGCAGACTAACACTATCCTACACACACACACTAGGGACAATTCACAATCATACCAAGCCAATTAGCCTGCAAACCTGTACGTCTTTGGAGTACTCTTGTGTTCTCCTGTGCGGTCCGGTTCTCCGGATACTTTCAAGAGAGAACTAGATAGGGCTCTTAAAAATAGCGGAGTCCGGGGATATGGGGAGAAGGCAGGAACGGGGTACTGACTGGGGATGATCAGCCATGATCACATTGAATGGCGGGTGCTGGCTCGAAGGGCCGAATGGCCTACTCCTGCACCTATTGTCTCTTGTCTATTGAGAGTGAGAGGAATATGGGAGTTCCTGGAAAAAACCCCACAGGTCACGGGGAGAACGTACAAACTCCGTGCAGACAGCGCCCGTAGTCAGGATCAAACCCGGGTCTCTGGCGCTGAGAGGCAGCGACTCCACCGCTGTACCGCCATGCCGTCCCATCTGTAGTTCCCTGCACTTCCATTTTAATTTATTCCAAATGATTAATATTTTAAGTTGACGTGAATGTTGAGTATTCAAACGAGTACTTGCAGCAAAACTGCCAATTACGTGCGATCCCTAATGGATCGTAAGTTCAATGAATGCACCAACACCTACATTTCGATGTCACAGCCGTGAATAATCTTTTATGCAAACTGAACAGACAAACGACAGCAGTCAAAAGGAATTTGAAGCGATTCTTTTTAAATTGCACAGGAATAAAGAGTATGAGGTATTTTAAGGATCACTGCTATTAATTCTAAAACAGTCCCAGGAATGAAGAGATGATGACATAAAATAAGTATTGATGGCTTGGGTTATGAAAGACGTTCGACTGTAAAAGGTACAATAAAGGGTGAGGCAGAGAGAGCGAGAGGCGATGGATCTCAGTTTCTAGGGGGATAGTTAGTCATTTACAGCTCTTTGCACAATTTTCTTCAATTATCACACACCACAGTAAAGTTTTCCTTCATCTAATGCTCAATAGTCTCCCAACTAGCACTTACCCCAATGTAATGCACAATAACCCATGTTAGCCATTTTCTGAAGATAGGCAAGTCTGAAGAAGATAGACACAAAATACGTGTGTCTGAAGAAGGGTCTCGACCCCAAACGTCACCCATTCCTTCTCTCCAGAGATGCTGCCTTGTCCCGCTGAACTAGTCCAGCTTTTCGCATCCGCAGTTCCTTCCTGATAATTTTCTAAAGTTGGTCCCATAAGCTGAGAATGATGAGATAGATAGAAAGAATTGCAGATGCCGGTTTACAAAAAAAAAGACACAGTGCTGGAGTAGATCAGGCAGCCTCCTGAAGAAGGGTCTCGACCCGAAACGTCACCCGTTCCTTCTCCCCAGAGATGCTGCCTCACACGCTGAGTTCCTCCAGTATTTTGCGTCAACCTTCAAACAAAGACAAGGCGGGGAACGGAAAGACACACGGTGTTACACAGAGAACTGCCGTTGCTGGTTTACCAAAAAAGGCACAAAGTGCTGGAGTAACCCGGCGGGTCAAGCAGCATCTCTGGAGAACTTGGATAGGTGACAGTAGCACAGTGTCCAGGCAACAGCCTCTCCCTCAGAAAAACGAGGGACTCTCGGTCTGAAGGAGGGTCTCGACCTGGAAACGGCATCCATTCTTTCTATCCAGAGATGTTGCCTGTCCCGCTGAGGTACTCCGGCATTTTGTGTCTATCTTCGAGGGAGCTGGTCAACAGTTTCAAGTTCAAGTTCACATTCATTGTCACTTAACCAATAAGGTACAGTGAAATGTGAGCTGCCGTTCAGCCGTACTAAGCGTAAAGAACACCATACACACACGTGGACCGGAACATTCCACAGCATGGAGTTCCCAAGTCAGCTACCGACCTCCCTTCCATTGACTCCATTTCTACCTCAGTTTCTACCTCAGCTTGATGCGGAGTTACTCCAGTGTTTTGCGTCTATCTTCAGCGTGAACCAGCGTCCGCAGTTCCTCCCTAGGGGTGGCACAGTGACGCCAGAGTCCCGGGTTCGATCCTGACTGCGGGCGCTGTCTGTACGGAGTTTGTACCTTCTCCCCGTGACCGGCGGGTGTTTTCTCTGCGATCTTCCTTTTCCTCCCACGCTCCGCAGGTTAGTAGGTTTGTGCGTTAATTGGCTTGGTTTAAGTGTAAAATTGTCCCCAGTGTGTGTGTAGGATAAGTGTTAGTGCGCGGGGATCGCTGGTCGCTGCGGACCCGATGGGCCGAAGAGCCTGTTTCCCCGCTGTATCTCTAAACTAAACCAAACTAAACTAAACTAAGTTAGAGAAATCAATATTCACACCCGTGGGGCCACAAAGAGAGGCAGCAAAACTTGGGGCAAGATTCAAGCACAAAGGTTCACAGAACAAGATTTGGGAACAACAGGATTTAGACAGTTGCGTTCTCTCTGGGTATTTACGGGCAAGCCATAAGCGAAACAAATCTAAGGAGAGTGAAGAGGCAGGCTAAGAAACGTGCAATGATTAAAATGAAGGAGGAATAAAACCTTTGAATGATATTAGAACAAATGAGGTGATGAAAGATTTATTTTAACATCGCTGGCAATGTGACAATATGAAATATGGTGGGTTAGATATTTGTGCCTAAAAAAAAATCATATTTTAATTGCACTGAAGGAATAAAGTAATTTTGAGTCCTTTGAGAACGTATTAGAAAAATGGTTTTCAAATTTTGATTTTTTTTTTCAGACACAGTTGGTGTCAGTCATAATGGAGTTTGCAAATCATTTGGAGACACAGACAGCTATGGCAGTCTGTGGATTAGTTATACTTTATAACCAAAAGTCACTATCTCATAATAAGCTGCTGATGTCCAAAATCTTTTATTAATAGACATTAATAGTCGGTGCCCTTGATGTGGTGACTGTTTGCATACCTTTAGCACGTAAAACAAACAATTTCACAATGGCCTGTCACTTGTGACAATAATGTATTCATTCATTCATGGGATATAGAAAAGTAAAGGTAGACACAAAATGCTGGAGTAACTCAGCGGGACAGGCAGCATCTCTGGAGAGAAGGAATGGGTGATGTTTCGGGTCGAGACCCTTCTTCAGACGTAGAAAAGTACAGCACAGAACTGGCCCTTGGGTCCATAATGTCAACGCCAAACTCGATGCCGTTAAACTACTCTCCACAACCTGCACACGATCCACTCTCCTTCATTCCCTGCATATCGATGCGCATATCTCGAAACCTCATGAGTGTCACTATCATATCTGCCTGCACCACCATCCCTGGCAGCTTATTTCATGCCTCACACCACCCTTAATGTTAATAAAACCTGCGCTGCGTATCTCCTTTAAATTTCCCCTCATTCCCCAAAATTTGCCCCAACATTTGGAGGGGGGGGAGTGCGGCAGCGGATAGGATTGTTCGGTGAACGTTTGTAACTTTGTGGGTGCCACAAACGTGGCGACACTCGGGTCTGGTCTGCTGTAGAAATTTACTCGGTTGTACGCAAAACGAAGTATACAGCTGTACCTCGGTACTAGCCACAAGAAAGTATAAGGGTCTGTCCCACTTAGGCAATTTTTAGGCGACTGCCAGCGACTGTCATTGTCGTAGCAGGTCGCCGAAAAACCGGCGACTGGACCCCCCCCCCCTTCGACATAAAATTTGAAATAGAATCATTACTTTAACAACAAAAAAACCCGAAGTCAGCACCGGCGACAACGTACGTTAACCTGGCGACAACGTACGTTAACCTGGCGGCAACCTACGTCAGAAGAAGTCAAGCTACGCTCATTGGCGTCAGACCCACTGTCGCCGACCGTCTCAGCAAATTTTTCACCATGTTGAAAATCCAGCGGCGACCAGAATGACGCTATGACTCTTTGGGCGACTGAGGAGACTACACACGACCACGCAGGCACCACTGTGGTGACCATGTGGCGACAGCCTCGTCGCCTGTAGTCGCCTATTAAATAGCCCAAGTGGGACAGGCCCTTAGCATTGAATCGATGGATTCTCCAGAGACGCTGCCTCACCCGCTGAGTTACTCCAGCACTGTGTGTCCATCTTCACCAAAAACTCAGTGGGACAATGGCGGGTCAATTTGGCGAAAGCATAGAAACATAATTTAACAGTGTTAATATTCGAAACATAGAAAATAGGTGCAGGAGTTGGCCATTCAATGGTCCTCCAAGGGAAAACAAATGGTCGGCACGGACTAGAAGGGCCGAGAGGGCCTGTTTCCGTGCTGTAATTGTTATATGGTTATGTGGTTATATTCAGTCCTTTGAGCCTGCACCGCCATTCAATATGATCATGGCTGATCATCCAAAATCAGTCCCCCGTTCCTGCCCATATCCCTTGATTCCGTTAGCCCTAAGACCTCTATCCAACTCTCTCTCGAATACATCAGAAGCAGCTGAAAGTAGTTGACTACGAAGACTTTGGCTTCACTTTTAAAATATAACATTCAATTTCCTGTCAAGCGATTGAAAAACAACGACCCATATTTATTCATTCGTGTCACCGCAATCTATGAATTTTAAATTCACGTGATAACGTTGCAAGGAGAAAGTTATTTATTTTCTCATTTCCATTTGACCATAAATAGATGCAAATGGAGGGGAACATGATGTGCTGTATTAATTAAGAATTAATGAAAAGTTTGATCCCATCGAACACAGTTTTTAGAAAGATTGTATCGGGCAAGCACGATTAAAAATTAATACCGTGCATTGTGCATGCATTGTTTCTTTTACTAAAACATTTATCTTCAGAAATCTGGGCAAACATGACCGAGTTTTATTACAAAAAATAATCTGTAACCAGTCAGGAGCTCAATGTTATTTTATGTTTATTTATATTCAAGTGCTGTAGACAATACGACAAGGTGAAATGCCCAAGAAAAAATGAGTCTAGTTTAGTTTAGATTAGTTTATTTATCGTCACGTGTACTGAGGTACGGTGAAAAGCTTTTGTTGCGCACTAACCAGTCAGTGGAAAGACAATATATGATTACAATTGATCCATTTACAGTGTACAGATACATGACAAGGGATTAACATCTAGTACAAAGTAAATCCAGCAAAGTCCAATCAAATATAGTCTGAGGGTCTCCAATGAGGTAGACAGTAGTTCAGCACTGCTCTCTGGTTGTGGTAGGATGGATGAAACTGTCCCTGAATCTGGAGGTGCGCGTTTTCACATTTCTGTACTTTTTGCTTGATGGGAGAGGGGAGAAGAGGGAGTGGCCGGGGTGCGACTGTTCCTTGATTATGCTGCTGGCCTTGCCGAGGCAGCGTGAGATGAATGATGTCTATTAAAATATTGTTCTCTTGTAATGACTGCACTAATAGAACTAAATGTCAGCTCAGTGGAATAATGAAACAGCGCCATAAAACAGATTGATGAAAGAAAGGCGCAAAGTGCTGGAGTCTCAGGCAGCGTCACCAACCCGAAACACCACCTATCCACGTTCTCCACAGATGCTGCCTGACCAGCTGAGTTACTCCAGCACTTTGTGTCTTTCTTTCATCAATCTTATTTTTGTAAAAGCAGCATCTGCAGTTCTTTGTTTAAGTTAGTTTAGTTTATTGTCACTCTAGTTTTTCGTGTCTATTATGGGAAGGTTTAGTTTAATTTGTTGCTACGTGTTCCAAGGTACAGTGAAAACGTTTTTGGTTGCCTGCTATCTAGCCAGCAGAAAGACTATACGTGATTAAACAGGATTGGACACTCTCGAGGTAGGAAAAATGTTCCCAATGTTGGGGGAGTCCAGAACCGGGGCCACAGTTTAAGAATAAGGGGTAGACCATTTGGAACGGAGATGAGGGGAAACTTTTTCAACCAGAGAATCTATGGAATTCTCTGCCTCATAGAAACATAGAAACATAGAAAATAGGTGCAGGAGGAGGCCATTCAGCCCTTCGAGCCAGCACCGCCATTTATTGCGATCATGGCTGATCGTCCCCTATCAATAACCCGTGCCTGCCTTCTCCACATATCCCTTGATTCCACTAGCCCCTGGAGCTCTACTGCCCCTCAGAAGGCAGTGGAGGCCAATTCTCTGGATGCTTTCAAGAGAGAGTCAAGGGCCTGTCCCACTCGGTGGTCATTTGCGCGGGTAATACACGCCATGCGCGCATCACGTGCGTGTCACGACGCATGCGTCGTGCATCGTGACGCGTAAATGATGTTGCAGAAATGACACGCAAATGACACGCAAGTGGGACAGGTCCTTTAGATGGAGCCCATAAAGATAGCGGAGTCAGGGGATATGGTGCGAAGGCAGGAACGGGGTACTGATTGTGGATGATCAGCCGTGATCACAATGAATGGCGGTGCTGGCTCGAAGGGCCGAATGGCCTCCTCCTGCAATCGAGCCGACCGCAGCCACAGGTACAGAGAGAGATGTAAAAGAGTTGAGCGATTGCAATGCGTGAGTGCAGATCCACTTCGGAGACCAACGCACAAAGTCGCTTGGGATGGGAGCCATCTTAGAGTAGAGATACTCCTTGTTTCTGTAACTAAATAGTGAAAGGCTTGGATAGAGTGGACGTGCAGAGGATGTTTCCACTAGTGGGGGTTTTCTCCGGGTGCTCCAGTTTTCTCCAAAACTACAAAGACATCCAGGTTTGTAGGTTTAATTGACTTTAATAAATTGTAAACTGTCCCTAGTGTGTGGGATAGTGCTATTGTATGGGGAGATCGCTGGTTGGCGCAGACTCGGAGGGCCAAAGGGTCTTCCACGCTGCACCTCTAAAATCTAAAATCTAAAGTAAACCAACTATCGAGCATTCATTCCCATCCACAGATGCTGCTAAACCCGCTGAGTTCTTTCAGCTAACTGTATTTTGCCTCATATTCCAGCATCTGTAACCGCTGATATCTCCCAGCAACTAACAAAGCCATGTTAACACACAACATACAGAGAACAGTAAAGCACAGGAACAGGCCCTTCAGCCCATGTGCCTGTGCTGAACATGAATGCTAGACCAACTCGCATCAGCCTGCACACAATCCATATCCCTCCATTCCCTGCATGTTCACATGCCAATCAAAAGCCTCTTAAATGCCACTGTCATATCTGCATTCACCACCATATCCAGCAGCATATTCTAGGCAGTAAAAACGCTTGCATTGCACATCACCTTCAAACCTTGCTCCTCTCACCTGAAAACGATGCCTTCCAGTCTTTGAGAGCATGCTGTCTCTCATTCATAAGTGATAGGAGCAGAACTAGGCCATTCGGCCCATCAAGTCTACTCCGCCATTCAATCATGGCTGATCTATCTCTCCCTCCTAATCCCATTCTCCTGCCTTCTCCCCATATCCTCTGACACCCGCACTAATCAAGAATGTATCTATTTCTGCCTTAAATATATCCACTGACTTGGCCTCCACAGCCTTCTGTGGCAAAGAATTCCACAGATTCACCACCCTCTGACTAAAGAAATTCCATCCTCATCTCCTTCCTAAAGGAACGGCCTTTAATTCTGAGGCTGTGACCTCTGGTCTTAGACTCTCCCACTAGTGGAAACATCCTCTCCACATCCACTGCATCCACAGATTCACCACCCTGATCTGCTTGAATCATTTTTTCATGTGCGCATTCTATCTGTGGCGGCACATTCCAAAGACTCTCACACAACTCACGTTAACATAGAAACACAGAATATAGGCGCAGGAGGAGGCCATTCAGCCCTTCGAGGCAGCACCGCCATTCATTGTGATCATGGCTGATCGTCCCCAATCAATAACCCGTGCCTGCCTTCTCTCCATATCCCTTGACTCCACTAGTCCCTAGAGCTCTATCTAACTCTCTCTTAAATCCATCCAGTTATTTGGCCTTCACTGCCCTCTGTGGCAGGGAATTCCACAAATTCACAACTCTCTGGGTGAAATCCTTTTTCTCACCTCAGTCTTAAATGACCTCCCCTTTATTCTAAGACTGTGGCCCCTGGTTCTGGACTCGCCCAACATTGGGAACATTTTTCCTGCATCTAGCTTGCCCAGTCCTTTTATAATTTTATATGTTTCTATAAGATCCCCCTCATCCTTCTAAACACCAGTGAATACAAGCCTAGTCTTTTCAATCTTTCCTTATATGACAGTTCCTCCATCCCAGGGATCAATCTCGTGAACCTACGCTGCACTGCCTCAATCACAAGGATGTCCTTCCTCAAATTAGGAGACCAAAACTGTACACAATACTCCAGATATGGTCTCACCAGAGCCCTATACAACTGCAGAGGAACCTCTATACTGAAATCCTCTTGTTATGAAGGCCAACATTCCATTAGCTTTTTTCACTGCCTGCTGTACCTGCACGCCAACCTTCAGTGACTGGTGCACAAGGACACCCAGGTCTCGCTGTACATCCCCCTTACCTAACCTAACCCCATTGAGATAATGGGTACACAAAAGGCTGGAGAAACTCAGCGGGTGCAGCAGCATCTAAGGAGCGAAGGAGATAGGCGACGTTTCGGGTCGAGACCCTTCTTCAGATAATAATCTGCCCCCTTGTTTTTGCCGCCAAAGTGGATAACCTCACATTTATCTATATTATACTGCATCTGCCACGCATCTGCCCACTCACTCAACCTGTCCAGGTCCCCCTGCAACCTCCTAACATCCTCTTCACAGTTCACGTTAAACTAACAAACTTACCATTGATTGAAAATCAAAACAGATGCCAGCAAAGTATTCCATTCACATTGCAATCTAACAACATCATTTCAGATGCAGGAGAGTTTTTACATCGTAGGCCTATCATTTACCATGGGTGTTATAAAAAGTGAAGTTGTAGAAATAATGATTTGTCTAGAAATAATTTGGTGAGAAAATAATGGACTTATTGTAGGAATGGGGATAAATGATGTGGAAATGTGGTTTAAGGATTGGTTCTAAAATCACATTGATTCTAATTTATCTTTTCATTATAACTTGGCATGATGGTGAATTAAAGAAAAAGAGAAATAGCATTTGTTACTCCTGCATCCAGAATTTGATTCACCCAATGATAGTGCAACACAAACCCAAATAGACAATAGACAATAGACAATAGGTGCGGGAGTCGGCCATTCGGCCCTTCGAGCCAGCACCGCCATTCACTGTGATCATGGCTGATCATCCACAATCAGTACCCCGTTCCTGCCTTCTCCCCATATCCCCTGACTCCGCTATTTTTAAGAGCCCTATCTAGCTCTCTCTTGAAAGCATCCAGAGAACCTGCCTCCACCGCCCTCTGAGGCAGAGAATTCCACAGACTCACCACACTCTGTGAGAAAAAGTGTTTCCTCGTCTCCGTTCTAAATGGCTTACCCCTTATTCTTAAACTGTGGCCCCTGGTTCTGGACTCCCCCAACATCGGGAACTATATCTCTGAAGATCTGTCCTGGACCCAGCACATTGATGCAATCATTAAGGAATCCCACCAACACCTCTACTTCCTGAGAGGATTGAGGAGATTCAGTATGTCGCTGAATTCTCTCCTGCACATCTACAGGTGTATGGTAAAGAGCACGGCCTGGTTCAGCAACTCAAACGCCCAGGAACAAATTAGATTACAAAAGGTGGTGAACACTGCCCGGTCCATCACTGGCACTGACCTCCCCACCACCACAAGTGCCTCTGCCTCAAAATGGCAGCCAGCATCATCAGAGACCCACGACACCCTGGCCATTCCTGGCATCGGGAGGAAGGTACAGGAGCCTGAAAACTGTAACGTCCAGGTTCAGGAACCGCTTCTCCCCCACAGCCACTAGTATTGAACACTATGAAATCTAGCTAAACTACAAACTACAAACTGCCTGGGTGCACTAGGGACTTTGGTCTTTGTTATGGGCACTATAATGTTTGTTTTAGTTTAGTTTAGTTTAGTTTAGAGATACGGTGCGGAAACAGGCCCTTCGGCCCACCGAGTCCGTGCCAACCAGCGATCCACGCACGCTAACACTACCGTACACACAATAGGGACAAGTTTACATTTATACCAAGCCAATTAACCTACAAACCTGTACATCTTTGGAGTGTGGGAGGAAACCTCAATCTCAGGCGATTTCGTTGCTAAAAAGAAATCGATCCGACATTTCATTCATGAAGCTATTTTTAAACTACGCTGGATCATTTATTAACTAGAGTAGTTTAAAAATCATCTTCTAAAGCTGTGAGCACCGACAACGGAACGGACCTAACGTAGGCGATAAAATAAGGTACACAGTTTAATTTTACAAAAAAATGTGCTTCTTAGGAAGCATTTAATCAAATTTTCATCATGCGAAAAGGGGACAAAAAAATATACGAACCGGCTGTATTTTTCCTGCCGACTGGGGGTTAAATTCACCGCAAACCGCAACGTTCCAATCCATCGCGTTCCACTAAAAACCCACTCGCAAGTTGATTTAAATGGCCAATAATTTACAGGAATTAAACACTAAATTCCTTCCATTTGGCCTATAAATTCATGACAATTAGATTTAAAAATCATATTATATATTGTGGATTATTGTGTGAATGTTATTTGGACACTTAGGCAATTTACAAATGTTTATCATTTCTTAAGAAATGGATAGATGTTTAGATCTAGTAATTGAATTTTGTAATTAGCTACAATTAGGTAACTAACTAATTATATGCTTTAATTTCAGGTCATTCAACTAAGATTGTTTCATATTTGTTTCAGAATGCTTCAATCTATAATAACTGAAAATTTCATTCAGTTCTCTTAATTTTTAAGAAAGTTATGGGCTTTTAACTGTCTTCGATCACAGCTTTTGAGTTAAGTCAATGGAAAGTCAATGGGGAACAAGATGCTAATTTCCGAGTATGAAAATGGCCATAACTTTTTTAATACTGAAGATATGAAAGTGAATTAGGTGTCAAATTAAACTTCTGTTTATGCTTTATCTGATGGGATAAATTGCAGACTTGATTTTAAAAATCTCAAAATTTTGTAACATTGCTACATTATAAATTCATCTGTCTCTAACTGTAAGGGACCTACATTTGTCTTCGCTAATCATTTCCTTTTTACATATCTAAAGAAGCTTTTACAGTAGAGTTTTTATATTCCCGCAAGCTTTCTTTCATGCTTTTTTTCCACCTCTTTGTCCGCCTCTGTTGAGTTCTAAATTTCTCCCAGTCCTCCGGTTTGCTGCTTCTCCTGCCGATTTATATGCCTCTTCCTTGGATTTAAAACTATCCTTGATTTCCCTCATTAGCCACGGTTGAGCAGCCTTCCCGGTTTTATTTTTTGGTGGGGAAGGCGGCTCAACCGTGGAGAACGGTCTCTTCACGGGGTGAACATACAAACTCCGTACCGACAGCACCCGTGGTTAGGATCAAACCCGGGTCTCTGGTGCCCTAATGCCCCCGTCCCACTTAGGAAACCTGAACGGAAACCTCTGGAGACTTTGCGCCCCGCCCAAGGTTTCCGTGCGGTTCCCAGAGGTTTGTGACCACCTTCAACTGCCATCGCAACCGGCTTCGATTAAAAAAAATTACCGATTTTTAAAACGGAAACCACTTTCGACCAATAGGGAGACTGACACAAACCTCCGGGAACCACACGGAAACCTTGGGTGGGGCGCAAAGTCTCCAGAGGTTTCCGTTCAGGTTTCCTAAGTGGGACAGGGGCATAAGGCAGCAACTCTACTGCTGCGCCACCGTGCCGCACCCTGTTTTGTATTTATTGAACCTTTTCTTTGTTAATATTCATACATGATTGTAGCGCACGAGTTAGACAGCAGGGATAGCTGTGCAAAGCAGACACTCAGTCACCAGATAACACTGAACAGACAGTGGCTATGAAGGCACAGCAGGATCTAGCTTCACACCAAGGTTACTTCCAGCACCCTACTGCATAATCTTCCATTATGCACGGAAATCACATCAGGGAACCTTCCTTCAAGACAGCGTTCGCCATCTTACGTCCCGATGGCATTATTTCTCCATCTGCTTCGAGCAAAATTGATTGCCCAAATATTCACAGTTTTTACCAGACGTTTGAGACCAAAAATGTGTGCTTTCATGTTCAATATAATCGCCAAAATATTTACACTCTTCCTAGATTCATAGTAAATCGAAATGCACTATCAATTAGTGATGATATCGCTCCTCAGTAAATTAGTGTAATTTTCAAAGTGAGTGTATTTTTAATTTTGAATGACAGTACATGAAAAATCTACACAAAACAATGTAAGTTTGTTGCAACATAATAAACATAATGTTGAATTATAATAACAAACATAATAATTTAGCCTCAGTTCTGTCTCATATGAAAGTAGATTTATTATTAGTTGTGTTCTTATTCATTCATTTTATAGTTTAGTTCAGAGAATCAGCACAGGAACAGGCCATTCGGCCCATCTAGTACATGCCAACCATTGATCATCAGTTCCCACTAGTTCTATGCTAACCTAATTTCATGTTGACCCCCTACTGACTGTGGGGAATTTACACAGGCTTATTAACCTTCAAATCTGCACATTTCTGGAATGTGGGAGGAAACCGGAGATCCCGAAGAAAACCCACGCAGTCACGGGGAAAACGTGCAAACTCCACACAGACAACACCCGAGGTCAGGATTGAACCCGGGTCTCTGATGCTCTAAGCCAGCAAATCGACCGCTGCGCCACCGTGCCTCCCTAAAGTGTTACTCACATAACAAATGCTGGATCAGGGGTGGGGAACCTGCGGCCTTAAGGCCACATGCGGCCTTCTAGGCCATTAAGTGCGGCCTTTTAAATGAATCCAAATTTTGTTGAACAAATCGTTTTATTTTTATTAATATGTTTTTGTTTGTCTTTTATTATTTTTATTTTAATCTTAAAATGAACGTATTTCAGTGTCAGTTTTTTCTACTTTTTAAATTTTTTTAGTGTGTTTAAATGTATGTTTTTAATGTTTCTCTGTGTGTTTTGTGTGTGGGGTGGTGTGTGGGAGGGTAAGAGGGGAAACCGCTTTGGTCGCCTCCTCCACAGAGAGGCGACTTTTTCCATGTTGCCTCCACCGTGGCCTAACATCGAGGATCGGTGCGGCCTTTCCCGGAGAAGCGTGGACTCTCGGCGTGGAGCGGGCGAGCCCTCGCCGGGGCTCGCCTGAGGGGAGCGCTCCGTTCGCTGGCCCGCGGCAGCCTGAAGCCACGGTCTGCAGAGCTCCAGCTGGCGCGGCGCCCGCAGCCTTGGATCCTTCGTTGGGGACCCGGGAGAAGAAGAAGCTCCCGCCGCCGGCCTACGGCCTACTTCTACCGCGGGCACGGCGGGAACTTACCATCAGGAGCGGGGTCCCTCGCTGGGGCTCCCTGGAAAGGAGCTCTGACCGCTGGCCCTGAGGTCTGCGGCGCTTCTGGCTGCGGCGCGGCTGGGACTTTAAATCTTCGGCCGCCGGCCTGCGGCCTACACCAACCTGAAGCCGCGGTCTCCGGCGGGGGAGACTTACCTGGACTTTTACTCATCTGGACGCCCGCAGCGGCGACTGCGGAGGGTTGGGGTCCCGACCACGGGAGAAAATGGAGGAGGACTGGCCAAATGTTGTGCCTTCCACCACAGTGATGAATGGTGTGGTGGATGTTTGTGCTAAATATTGACTATGTTTCTGTGTGTTCTTTTTCATTGTACCGCTGCTGGCAAATTCATTTCACTTGCACTTTATGAATAAAACTGATTGGTTGATTGGTTTAAAATCCTCCAAAAGAGCTTATTTAAAATGCTCCAGGAGCGATATCATCACTAATTGATAGCGCATTTCGTTTTCTAATTTTATTTGCTATGAATCTAAAATTCCAGTTAGCGAAGGTCATTGGTGAGCAGGAGGATTCATGCGAATCTTGTGAAGAATACGCAGCTGTTATAGACTTATTAATTAAATAATACAATGAAAGGTTCACATCACACTCAAATTAGCATTTCAACCTCACCTAGTTGATGTCTCCAAGGCTCCTAAAGAACAACAGATGGAATTGATTGAGCTCTCCGAAGATGACATTTTAAAGTCCTTATTTGACAGTGAGAAAGATCCGATTGAAATATGGAAAAATGCAGTAGAATCCCCACGTCTTCGGCAACATGCACGAAAAATGCTTTCTTGCTTATCAACCACTTATTGCTGCGAACCTACCTAACCCAAATCAAGACGCCCTTAAGGTCACAAATGACCAATGCCCATCTAGAAGATCAGCTGAAACTGCGTACCTCCACGTTGCAACCACATATTCAAATGCTTTCCCACAAAAAGCAGTCACAAAGTCAGTAAGAGGTTAATGTTTAAGAAGGAATTGCAGATGCTGGAAAATCGAAGGTAGACAAAAGTGCTGGAGAAACTCAGCGGGTGCAGCAGCATCTATGGGGCGAAGGAAATAGGCAACATTTTCCTATTGCCTATTTCCTTTGCTCCATAGATGCTACTTCACCCGCTGAGTTTCTCCAGCATTTCTGTCAACCTTCAGTAAAAGGTTAGTTAACTTTAGAATTAACAATTTTTTTTTGTTTTCTTGAAGTTAGTACATAGTAGTTAGATTTTTACAAAAGAATGTACATTTTGACGTATATCTAATTGAAGTTTCTTGGATGCGGCCTACAGCTAACTTAATGCGGCCTACCAACATGAAAAGGTTCCCCACCCCTGTGCTAGGTCATAAGGTCATAGGTGGAGACTGACTGATTCTTGATTAGTACGGGTGTCAGGGATTATGGGGAGAAGGCTGGAGAATGGGCTGGGGAGGGAAAAAATAGATTGACCATGATTGAATGGCAGAGTAGACTTGATGGGCCGAATGGCCTAATTCTCCTCCTAGCACTTCTGAACGTATTCACATGCCCCGTTCTAAAATCCACCCCAGATCTTGACTGGGTGGCAAGTGGAGCAGCGGTAGAGTTGCTGCCTTACAGCGCTTGCGGCGACAGTGACCCGGGTTCGATCCCGACTACGGGTGCTGTCTGCACGGAGTTTGTACGTTCTCCCCGTGACCGAGTTTTCCTCCCGCACTCCAAAGATGTACAGGTATGTAGGTGAATTGGCTTGGTGTCTGTGTAAATTGTCCCTAGTGTGTGTAGGATAGTGTTAATGAGCGGGGATCGCTGGTTGGTGCGGACTCGGTGGGCCGAAGGGCCTGTTTCCGTGCTGTATCTCTCAACTAAAAACTACATTACTGTACTTGGTCCAATTTCAGAACCGGCTAGCTGGCCATCGCAATCTTCCAAGCTATTATATCTCGCTTGTTCTGTGGGCCAATTTTTCTTTTATCAGTCTTTTGTCTTTCAATCATACAGGAATATTGACTTCGCAAGGTGCTTAAAAGAAAATATAGTCTTGCACTGTTGGGCCAATAGTGCTAGAAAGCCAATAAAGATGCTTCGTTATTTGACAACGTCAAGACACTATTTTATTCAGCCACTTTAATTTCTCTCGACACCGCTTCTTTTTTGGCATTGTTCAATGTACTGAAGAAATTCGGGTGCCTCCGTATTGAGTTTTAACAATAGACAACAGGTGCAGGAGGAGGCCATTTGGCCCTTCCAGCCAGCACCGCAATTCAATGTGATCATGGCTGATCATCCCCAATCAGTACCCCGTTCCTGCCTTCTCCCCATATCCCCTGACTTCACTATTTTTAAGAGCCCTATCTTGCTCTCTCTTGAAAGCATCCAGAGAACCTGCCTCCACCTCTGAGGCAGAGAATTCCACAGACTCACCACTCTCTGTGAGAAAAAGTGTTTCCTCGTCTCCGTTCTAAATGGCTAACCCCTTATTCTTAAACTGTGGCCCCTGGTTCTGGACTTCCCCAACATCAGAAACATGTTTCCTGCCTCTAGCCTGTCCAAACCCTTAACAATCTTATATGTTTCAATGAGATACCCTCTCATCCTGCTAAACTCCAGAGTGTACATCCCAGCTGCTCCATTCTCTCAGCATATGACAGTCCCGCCATCCCAGGTATTAACCTTGTAAACCTACCCTGCACTCCCTCAATAGCAAGAATGTCCTTCCTCAAATTAGGGGACCAAAACTGCACACAATACCCCAGGTGTGGTCTCACTAGGGCTCTGTACAACTGCAGGACCTCTTTGCTCCTATATTCGATTCCTCTTATTATAAAGGCCAACATGCCATTCGCTTTCTTCACTGCCTGCTGTTCCTGCATGCTTACTTTCATAGACTGATGAACAAGGACCCCCCAGATCCCGTTGTACTTCCCCTTTTCCCAACTTGACGCCATTTAGATAGTAATCTGCCTTCCAGTTTTTGCTACCAAAGTGGATAACCTCACATTTATCTGCATTTTGAGTTTAGTTAAAAGTCACGTGTGCCGAGCTACAGTGAACAGCTAGCTTTCCTGCATAAAATGATGAACAGCAGGAGAATGTTGTCAGGATTAGAGGGCCTGTGCTTTCGAGAGAGGTTGAGCAGGCTGGGACTCTGTTCCTTGGAGCACAGGAGGATGAGAATTAATCTCATAGAGGTGTACAAGATCACTTGAGGAATAGATCAGTTAGTCTCTTGCCCAGAGTAGGTGAATGGAGGACTCGAGGACATAGGTTTAAGTTGAAGGGGAAAAGATTTAATGGGAATCTGAGGGGTAACTTTTTCACACAAAGGGTGGTGGGTGTATGGAACAAGCTGCCAGAGGAGGTAGTTGAGGCTGGGACTATCCCAACATTTAAGAAACAGTTAGACAGGTACATGGATAGGACAGGTTTGGAGGGATATGGGCCAAACATGGGCAGGTGGGACTAGTGTAGCTGGGACATGTTGGCCACTGTGGGAAAGTTGGGCTGAAGGGCCTGTTTCCACACTGTATCACTCTATGACTATTACCCTATGGCCTTATGGTTTAACTCCGTAACTCCCTGAAAGTGGTAACGCAGGTAGATGGGGTCGTGATGAAGGTAAACGGCATTACTTGCCTTCATAGGTACGCAGGGGTCAAGGAAAGGGCGTTCAGGTCGCGGCCCTGTTTCCACCAATCTTTCCCCCACCACACACAAGAAGTGCAAGGAGCGACAAGACAGACACCGTTGTGTACAGACGCCGAGAAGTGTGTTCTGCTCTGGCTGAATGACTTCTAATCTTGTGTGTGGACTCGATAAGAAGATAGGTGCATGCAAAGCAAGGCTTTTCAATGTACCTTGGCACATTGAGTTATAGAGTAACACAGCGTGGAAACAGGCCCTTGGGCCCAACTTACCCACACAGACCAACATGCCCCATCTACACTAGTCCCGCCTGCCTGCATTTGGCTCACATCCCTCTAAATGGAACATTTTTACAGAGCGTGGTTGACAGTCAGAACCTACCTCCCAGGGCGGACATGTCCAACACTAGTGGGCAGAGCTATAAGGTGAGCGGTGAAGATAGTTTAATGGTGATGTGCCAGCAAGCTGTTCACACAGGGTAGTGGCGGAGGCCTGGAACACATTGCCAGGGCGATGGTGGAGGCAGATACGATAGTGGCGTTTATGAGGCTATTGAATAGACACGTGGAAATGCAGGGAATAGAGGGATATGGATCATGTACAGGCAGATGAGATAGGTTTAACTTGATATCATGTTCAGCCCAACCATTGTGGGCCGAAGGGCTCATTGCTGTGCTGTACTGTTTTATATTCTATGTTCAATGTTCTATGTTCTATGTTCTATGTTTAGTTTAGATTAGTTTAGAGATACAGCATGGAAACAGGCCCTTCGGCCCACCGAGTCTGCAACGACCAGCGATCCCCACATATTAATACTACCCTACACACACTATGGGCAATTTACACTTACACCAAGGCAATTAACCTACAAATCTACGTCTTTGGAGCGTGGGAGGAAACCGAAGATCTCGGAGAAAACCCACGCAGGTCACGGGGAGCGGCGCAGCGCAGACTCTCGCCGCAGAGCCGGAGGGGAGCGCTCTGTTCGCTGGCCCGCGGCAGCCTGAAGCCGCGGTCTGCGGAGCTCCGGCTGGCGCAGCGTCTGCAGCCTGGGATCCCTCGTTGGGGACCCCGGAGGAGAAGAGCTCCAACCGCCGGTCCGCGGCCTACTTCTACCGCGGGCGCGGCGGGGACTTACCATCCGGAGTGGGGTCCCTCGCCGGGGATCCCTGGACCGGAGCTCCGACCGCCGGCCCTGCAGTCTGCGGTGCATCTGGCTGCGGCGCGGCGGAGACTTTAGATCTGCGGCCGACACCATCTTGACGCCGCGGTCTCCGGTGGGGAGGCACCGATTCAGGACTTACCTGGACTTCCCGCATCTGTACATCTGGACGCCTGCAGCGGTGATGCAGAGGGTTGAGGTCCCGACCACGGGGGAAAATGGGGGAAGGACTGGCCAAATGTTGTGCCTTCCAACACAGTGATGAATGCCGTGGTGGATGTTTGTGTTAAATGTTTTATTGTCTATTGTGTGTTCTTTTTTTATTGCACCACTGCTGGCAAATTCATTTCACTGCACGTATGCGAAAGTGACGAATAAAACTTGATTGATTGATTAATTGATTGAGAACGTACAAACTCCGTACAGACCGCACCCGTCGTGGGGATCGAACCCGGGACTCCGGCGCTTCAAGCGCTGTAAGGCAGCAACTCTACCACTGCACCACCCTGCCACTTTTTTGATATTTAAAACACACTACCAGAGGAGTTAATGGATTCAAATACAATCATTAAGTTTATGACAGAGTTAGAAGTGCACTTAAATTAGCAAGACGTCGAGAGCTAATGCAGGCAATTGGGATTAATATGAAGAGTACAATGTCAGTGTGGATGCATTGTGCTATAAAACTCTAAGACTCTAAAATACTAGATTTCCAAATGCCTCAAAAAATATGCACATCTTCCAAAGACTCACTAGTTTCATTTTCTCAGTGGGATACTAAATAATACACCAGGAGCAATTAGTGTGGCTGGCAAGTGTGATGATGCAGCCGGCCCATTTTCTACATTAGAATTCATAAATACTTGACGTTGTTTTTAATGCAGCTCGCTGGCACAGCTACACTTAGATGAGCCCTAATGACACAATTATAAATCAGGCTCTTTTTGTCGACGCTTGCAACCAGACAGCAGTTTTAATAACCAGACCAAATCAATGACGTTAAATTATTCTTTCGTGTATATGCGGAGATTTAACAATTAACTCGTGTCCAATATATCACGTACTGAAAGTGTGGGAGATTAGACTTTGGAGATACAGGCCGGAAACGGGCCCTTTGGCCAAACCAGTCGACCTGCACGTCTTCGTAGTGTGTGAGGAAACCGAATATCTTGGAGAAAACCCACGCAGACCAGCATACACTGTCCCACTCACAAACATTATCCTACACACTAGAGGCAACTTACAATTTCAAGCCCTGTCCCACGGTACGAGTTCATTCCAAGAGCTCTCCTGATTTTGCCCAGATTCGAACTCGGGGATTTACGGTAATGGCCGCTCGTCGGTACTCGGGGCTCTCGTGGGCATTTTTCGTCATGTTGAAAAATCTTCACGAGTCTTCCCGTGCTTACCTGCCGTGAGCGAGTCTTCCCGAGTACCTGCCGTTAGCGCTAAGAGACGTCCCCGAGCTCCGTCCTACCCGCTACGTTCATTCTCCGTGCTTACCACGAGTTTGATTTTTTTTAAACTCGGGAGAGTTCTTGGAATGAACTCGCACCGTGGGACAGGGCTATTACAATTTACAATTTACCGAGGCCAATTAACCTGCAAACCTGCACGTCTTTCAAGTGTGGGAGGAAACCGGGGCACCCGGAGAAAACCCACCCGGTCACGGGGGGAAAAGGTACAAGCTCTGTACAGACAACACCCACTGTGTCGCCCCCCTAGATCCCAGCTCTAAACATGGGAAAGACTCAATCAAATCAGCACATCCCATTGTTGGAAGCTGTCAGCAGAACCGGGTGTAGTTTAGT
Source organism: Okamejei kenojei (assembly GCA_035221665.1). Classification (NCBI taxonomy): domain Eukaryota; kingdom Metazoa; phylum Chordata; class Chondrichthyes; order Rajiformes; family Rajidae; genus Okamejei; species Okamejei kenojei. The sequence goes on along the minus strand of CM069143.1, from coordinate 63,480,750 downwards.
TTAGTGATACAGCATGGGAACAGGCCCTTTGGCCCTCCGAGACCATGCTGACCATCGATCAGGCCCTTCAGCCCACCGAGACTATGCTGACCATCCATCAGCTGTTCACCCTAGCTCTATCTAGTCCCTCTTTCTTGCCCACTCCCTACATACAAGAGGCGATAATATTTACAGAGGTCAAACAACCACCGTGCGGTGGCAGGGAGAAGCCAAGACTGTTTGGTGAGCTTTTGTACTTCCCTTTAACGCCTTTCACTCTACCCACAGTAGGTACATGTGACAATAAAGTCTCAATGAATCATTGATAATCTTGGATCTAGTATCGTTTTTATTGGGTTTGAGACTCAGCGTGGAAACAAGCCCTTCGGCCCACCGAGACCGTGCCGACCCGCGATCCCCGCACACTGTCCTACACACACACACACACACACACTGGGGACAATTTACGTTTACACCAAGACAATTACCCGACCAACCTGTACGTCTTTGGAGTGTGGCAGGAAACCCGAGACCTCGGAGAAAACTCACGCAAGCCACGGGGAGAACGTACAGACTCCGTACGGACAGCGCCCGTAGTCAGGATCGAACCCGGGTCTCCGGCGCTGTGAGTCAGCGACTCTACCCCTGCGCTGCCGAGGGAACAGGTGATCAGTGGCGTGCGCTGGTGTTTGAAGTTGGTGATTTGCAATCAAGTGGACCACAGATGCTAATCCAGAAATACAAGCAGCAACTCTGGGCGCCACGGTGGCGCAGCGGTAGAGTTGCTGCCTCACAGCGCCAGAGACCCGGGTTCAATCCTAACTACGGGTGCTGTCTGTATGGAGGTTATACGTTCTCCCCATGGCTGCGAGGGTTTTCTCTGAGATCTTCGATGTCCCCCAAAGACGTGTAGGTTTGGTATCAGTGTAAAATGTTCTCAGTGTGTGTAGGATAGTAAAGGTGCGAGGATCACTGGTGTGGACCCGGTGGGCCAAAGGGCCCGTTTCCGTGCGGTAAACTAAACTAAACTAAACTCAGTTTAGCTGCTTCTAGTTCTTGAAAACATTCCACTAAATCAACAAAGGAATGGTGTAGGAAGGAAATGCAGGTGCCGGTTTACACCGACGATAAACACAAAATGCTGGAGTACCTCAGCGGCTCGGGCAGCATCTCTGGAGAAAAGGAGTAGGTGAAGTTTCGGGTCGAGACCCTTCTTCAGACTGAGGGTCAGGGGAGAGGGAGGGGGTGGAAGGTTGCAACCTTCACGTGGTCCGCCCTGTTTCGACTAATGCAATCAACTCGACGTGCACAGACGGAAGATCAAATGGAACAAGTTGTCCAACAACTTTAGCCTGTGCACGCCACACGAAAGAAGAAGAAGGGGAGAGGGAAACGAGAGATATGAAAAGGTACATAGCATGAAATGAATGAAAGATATGCTAAAAAGAGATCAAAGCCAGCAGCGACAATCAAGGAATGTTTGAGCCCACAATAGTCTGTTGTTGGTTGTGGGCAAGGTGAGAATGAGTGATGCAGTGAAACTCAGCAGGACGACAGTGAAACTAGTACACGACTAGGGTGGGGGCGGGACGGAGAGAGAGGGGATGCAAGGGTTACTTGAAGGGTGCATGATGAAGGGTTTCTTTGGGCAGATCCGGGTTCGATCCCGACTACGGGCGCTGTCAGTACGGAGTTTGTACGTTCTCCCCGTGACCTGCGTGGGTTTTCTCCGAGATCTTCGGTTTCCTCCCACACTCCAAAGACGGACAGGTTTGTCGGCTAATTGGCTCGGTATCAATGTAAATTGTCCCCAGTGTGTGCAGGGTTGCGTTAGTGTGCGGGGATCGCTGGTCGGTGTGGAATCAGCGGGCCAAAGGGCCTGTTTCCGGGCTGCATCGCTAAACTAAACTAATCTAAACAAAGTGAGAGAAATCAATATTCATACACGTGGGGCCACACAGAGAAAACTTTGGGCAAGATTCATATATAAATAAATATAAAGTACGAATTAGGTATAAGTACATGTTCGAATATTGAAAACAGGAGAGCCTATAAATGCCATTTGGTTTAAGGCTTGCTTTATGTAAGAATGGCCCAGCGCTGTATGTTCTGCCTCCCACAATTCTTTCCTTGAGCTCTTTTACATGTTAGTTTAGTTTAAGTTAGAGATGCAGCGTGGAAACAGGCCCTTCGGCCCACCGGGTCCGCGCCGACCAGCGATCCCCACACACTAATCTTGCTAACTTTATTTTATTTTCACACATATCTGGGTTAGAATTGAATTTGCTTCCATCAATCTTTCATGAAGCAGATGTCAAATCATAATTCAGTCTGAAGAAAGGTCTAGACCTGAAACGTCACCTATCCATGTTCTCCAGAGATGCTGCCTAACCTGGTAAGTTACTCCAGCACTTTGCTTCTTTTTTTCTGTTAAACCGCATCTGCAGTTTGTGTCTGCAATCATTCCTATTTCTTATGGGTTATGCGCAGGGCAGAGAATTGGTTTTAAAAACAGTAGGTATCGTGGGAGTTATACATATTCTGTGCAGAGGAAGGGACTCTCTAAAAAAAAATTTGCTTTGACTAATATTTGACCAGGTGACAAATTACGGATAGACTGAAATACAACGCTTAACCCAATTATGTGCTTTCTTGGAATTTAATCTGGGATTTGTTTTAATGTATATCTGCAATCAGTGCCGTCAACTCACCTGGATTCCAGATCCAGTTCTGGATCGAGCCTGAAGAAGAGTCTCGACCCGAAATGTCACCCATTGTCCAAGTTCTCCAGAGATGCTGCCTGCCCCGCTGAGTTACTCCAGCATTTTTGTGTCTTCCAGCAGAGTCATAGACTCATGCATCGTGGAAAGGGCCTGTTTTCATGCCTTCTTGCCGAACCAAAATGAAAAAAAAAACGATTGTTGTGAAGAAAGAGACACTTTAAAACTCGGAACCAAATGAGAAAATTCTGAAGAACTTACAAAAAGACTTACAAAATTCTTAAAGGGTTGGACAGGCTAGATGCAGGAAGATTGTTCCCGATGTTGGGGAAATCCAGGACAAGGGGTCACACTTTAAGGATAAGGGGGAAGTCTTTTAGGACCGAAATGAGAAAATCGTTATTCACACAGAGAGCGGTGAATCTGTGGAATTCTCTGCCACAGAAGGTAGTTGAGGCCAGTTCGTTGGCCATATTTAAGAGGGAGTTGGATGTGGCCCTTGTGGCTGAAGGGATCAGGGGGTATGGAGAGAAGGCAGGTACAGGATACTGAGTTGGATGATCAGCCATGATCATATTGAATGGCGGTGGAGGCTCGAAGGGCCGAATGGCCTACTCCTGCACCTAATTTCTATGTTTCTATGTTTCCATGAAGGACATTTCATCATTTCAGAACCATATGGAGGGCACGGTGGCGCAGTTGTAGAGATGCTGCCTCAGGTTCGTTCCTGACAATGGGTGCTTGCCCGTGGCCTGCGTGGGTTTTCTCTGGGAACTCCGGTTTCCTCCCACACTCCAAAGACGTACAGGTTTGTAGGTTAATTGGCTTGGAATAAATGTAAGTTGTATGAGATAGTGTTATGGGCCTGTCCCACAGGCGATTTGTTAGGCGACTGCTGGCAACTGTCAAGTTGCTGGCAGTCACTTGAAAAGCCGGATCCTGGAACGATGACTGTCAGTGTGGAACACACACACATGGCTTCCTTCACCAGCCCGTTATTGCAGGCGGGGGACAGGGCAAGCGGGGGGAGCGCTGTTTAAGTGAAATTTCCACGGTGCAAAGCCAAGGTGAAACAGAGACACGCCGCGATGAACAGGACGGTTGGTGCGGTAATTAAGACGGCTAAAGCACATTGTACAGTAAGTCCTTTAAAAGAGGAGGAGAGAGGGGGGAGAAGGGGGGAGAAGGGAGGAGAAGGGGGGAGAAGGGGGGAGAAGCCAGAGATACATGGTTTGTTCTTCCCAGAGATGCTTCCTGTCCCAGCATTTTGTGTCTCCAGTATCTTTTACACTCAGTGCTCCGACTAATGGTCAACAAGCCAGAGATACACGGCTGTGAAGCTCGGCGGACATTTAACAATACCCTTCGGTTATCCTTGGTTCTGAAAACTACTACTCACCTTTTTTTTCCCCCAATGAGCGAATGAAATTCAACAGTCAGCACCGGCTACAACCTACGAGAACCCACGACCTCCTGGCGACCCACCAACAGGTCGAGAATCCTCGCTAATCTCCATGGCGGCTTCATTCTAGTCGCCGCTAATTTTTCAACCAAAATTCGACCATAATGAGGCCGCGACTAGTTCCCAGAATGCGGGAACTCCTCACGGCCATGAAGGCGACTCCCCGGCAACCACCCGCGACCGCATAGTCCCCTGCAGTCGCCTAAAAAGTTGCCTAATTGGGACAGGCCCATTAGTGTGCGGGGTTCACCGGTCGGCGCTGCCTTGGTGGGCCGAAGGGCCTGTTTCGGCATTGTACATCTAAACTAAACTAAACTACACTACACTACACTAAACAACAAAGATCATGAACATTGATTGAATGTTTAAGTTCTATAATTGTTCATGCATTCTCCACTTCATTAATGCACTTGATATATATTTATCTTATAGAAACATAGAAAATAGAGTCTTAAATGGCCTCCCCTTTATTCTAAGACTGTGGCCCCTGGTTATGGACTCCCCCAACATTGGGAAAAAAATTTCCTTCATCAAGCTTGTCCAATCCTTTTATAATTGTATACGTTTCTATAAGATCCCCCCTCATCCTTCTAAACTCCAGTGAATACAAGCCCACTCTTTTCAATCTTTCCTCATATGACAGTCATATTATAGCTAGAGCACTTTCTATTTTGGTCTTGGCAATGCTTTTGGCTGCTTGTATAAAATCTTATTTTGCTGCCTTCTATATTGATGTTTTTTTGGCAATGTGGTGGAGGTAAGCTTAAAACAACATTTATATTGAGTTGAATGCTGCCTCTCTTTTGCAGCTATTTCAATTACAACCCTGTGCGGGAACGGTCGATGTGCACAGTCAAGACGGAGAGCATGAGAACAAGCCTGGAACAAGAGGAGAACGTTCATCTGTATAGATGGAAGTACGTTCTTCGATTCACTGTGCAAGTCCTCAAAGCAAGTGGATAACATGGGCAAAAATCACAAAGCACACATGTCTCAGTCTGAGGAAGGGTCTCGACCCAAAACGTCACCTATTCCTTCGCTCCATAGATGCTGCCTCACCCGCTGAGTTTCTCCAGCATTTTTGTCAACCTGTGATTATTCCAGCATCTGCCGTTCTTTCTTAAACAGATTTCCGCTGCAATAGCTCACATTACCCTCACTCGCTGAACTGAGAAAACATTAAATTCATCCTCCACGCTACATTTCAATCTCTCCCAAATGAGCGGAAAATTATTATCACATTGTCGATAGACACCATTAGTCGCTGCACTGAGTGCAGAAGATACTGGAGACACAAAATGCTGGAGCTACTCAGCGGGACAGGAAGCATCTCTGGGAAGAAGGAATGGGTGACTTTTCTGAAGACCCTTCTTCAGACTGAGAGACAGGGGAGAGAGAGTCCAGAGATATGAAGGGGTAAGGTGTGAAAACAACAGATCAAAGCAGATGTTGAGAAGGAAATGTAGAGCGGTTCATTGTTAGCTGAGGGGAAGGTGACAAAGAGGTGCACAATCAGTAATATTTAATCAGGAGGACAGTGGAACTCGTCGGAGAATTATGATGGCGAACATTTCCTTGGCCATCAACTTACCTTCCAATATCTCTAGACTCTCTCTCCCCTGACTCTTGCTCTGAAGAAGGGTCTTGACCCGAAACGTCACCCACTCCTACTCTCCAGAGATGCTGCCTATCCCGCTGAGTTACTCCAGCATTTTGTGCCCATCTTCAGTGTAAAACCAGCATCCTCCTGCTCTCACAGGAATAGAGTCCCAATCTACTCGACCTCTCCCTATCGCTCAGACCCTCTAGTCCTAGCAACATCCTTGTCAATCTTCTCTGTGCCCTTTCTGGCTTTTCAATACCGTTCCTGCAACATGGTGCCCAGAACTGAACACAATACTCTAAATGTGGTCTCACCAACGTCTTATACAACTGCAACATGTCCTCCCAACATCTATACTCAATACTCTGACTGATGAAGGCCAATGTGCCAAAGGCCTTTTTTACCACCTTATCTACCTGCGACCTCACCTTCAAGGAACCATGCACCTGTACTCCTAGATCCCTCTGCTCTACAACACTCCCCAGAGGCCTACCATTCACTGTGTAGGTCCTGCCCATGTTAGACTTCCTAAAATGCAATACCTCACATTTCTCCGTATTAAATTCCATCAACCATTCCTCAGCCCACCTGGCCAACCGATCCAGATCCTGCTGCAATCGTTCACAACCATCTTCACTATCTGCAAAACCCACCCACTTTTGTATCATCAGCAAACTTGCTAAACTTGCCCTGTATGTTCTCATCCAAATCATTGATGTAGATGACAAACAGTAACGGGCCCAACACTGAACCCTGAGGCACGCCACTAGTCACGGGCCTCCAGTCCGAGAAGCAACCTTCCTTCCATGGAGCCAATTTGCTATCCATTCAGCTATCTCAGCTAATTCTGCTGCTGTCACTGCTGAACATATGAACTCGATGACTAAATAATGCACGCAGGGGCAAGGATGGCAGATCAGCAATCTGCAGGATAAGAATCATCAGTGAATAAGCGCACAAAACGAGCCAAGGAATACCTCCTGTAGATTTGAAAATAATTACAAGACTATTCAACTAACTCATTAAGCTTCAGGAATGTAAATGAAATGATGGCTAGTAACCTCTTGAAGTCAGTCAGGGGACCGTCTAATTGCCTCTGTTATGTTTATTACCGAGCAAAACTATTTCATTATATGATCAGTTCTCTACAATCCTTGGGGTGAAGTCTCTGCTTTGGGGTAATGTGCCATCTGGCCACAACTTAAACCCGGAATAATTCCCATTTGGAGAAGAGATGTTTTCCTTTGCGTTGCCCCCCCCCCAACAGCTGTCAGGGCAGTGGGGCAGAGATTTTTAATTATTTTTTTTTAATGTGGCCTTAAATAAATACTCTCTGGTACATTTGGTAACCGGATGGAAAGCTGAAAGATAGTGTATCAACCCCAAAAACTAATAATATTCTAAATGAGTCCATCATGTGTAAGGCATCAATATTTTTAATGATGGAAGATGAACTTTAAGAGATAAACAGAACCAGTGTTTAGTAATATCTTCTCTACAGATGCTGCCTGACCCGCTGAGTTACACCAGCATTTTTTTTTGGAGATACAGTGGGGAAACAGGCCCTTCGGCCCAACGAGTCTGTGACGACAAGCCACCCCCACATATTAACGCTATCTTACACATACTAGGGACAATTTACATTTATACCCAAGCCAATTAACTGACAAACCTGTTCGTCTTTGGAGTGTGGGAGGAAACTGAAGATCTCGGAGAAAACCCACGCAGGTCACGGGGAGAACGTACAAACTCCGTACAGGCAACACCCTGTTGGCGGGATCGAACCCGGGCCTCTGGAGCTGTGAGGCAGTAGCTCCACCTCAACTCCACCATCTATGAATTTTTAGTGAAAACAGAGAAAGATCTTGACCCAAAGAGTCACCTTTCCATGTTCTCCAGAGAGGCTGCCTGGCCCGCTGAGTTACCCCAGCGCTTTGTGTCTTTTTGGAGGGGTGAATCTGACTGAGGTGGGACTGGGCGAGTGGATCGGGCACTGCTGGAGGCACCACAGTGACCGGGCGAGCCTGCTGCGGCGCGGAGCGGCGGTGGAGGACATCGACAACATCGCAGGCAACTCCAACCCAGAGATGCTGCCTGTCCCACAGAGTTACTCCAGCATTTTAAGTAAGTTTATTGGCCAAGTATTCACATACAAGGAATTTGCCTTGGTGCTCCGCCCACAAGTAACATGACAGTTATGAATGACTCAGAAAACACTAAACATTAATAGTAATAAAACATTCATGATAAAACACCATTGATCAAGCATGTGAAGCAACAACATACCATTTCAAAGGGAGGCTACAGATTTTTGGCTGTTGAGTAGAGCAACTACTCGTGGATAAAAACTGTGTTTATGTCTGGCTGTGGCAGCTTTGACAGTCCGGAGTCGCCTTCCAGAGGGAAGTGATTCAAAGTGTTTGTGGCCAGGGTGAGAGGGGTCAGAGATGATCTTGCCCGCTCGCTTCCTGGCCCTTGCAGTGTACAGTTCATCAATGGAGGGAAGGTTGCAGCCAATAAACTTCTCGGCCGATCGGACGATTCGCTGCAGCCTCCAGGTGTCGTGCTTGGTGGCTGAGCCAAACCAGACCATGATGGAGAAGGTGAGGACAGACTCTACGATGGCCGTGCAGAATTGGACCATCATTGCCTGTGGCAGATTGTGCTTCCTCAGCTTTCGCAGGAAGTTTGTGTCAATAAAATACGACTGGACTATTGAACATTGAATTCTACGCCCAAGAGGAGAGTAGAGGTAGAGTCACTAAGTGCGTTCATGACACAGATAGATAGGATATTTGGATATTAAGCGATTCAAGAGAAATAGGGACAATACAGCAAATCACTGCAAGGTAAAAATCAAGTGTAATCTTATTGAGCAGCAAAGCCAGCACTAGGGACTCAGCGACCTATTCCAGCTTCGAAGTCATGCGTTCTGACGTGTCTGGGCCAGTAATTGTCTCTCACTCTGCGTTAATGAAACACCTTACTTGGTGATTTATTTTTACATTCCTACATTACATGGCTATTTCACTTCGAACGATGCTCGTGACTGCAGTTCAGAAGGATTTCCGATTGCAAATTGGTTTCGGGCAGGGGCGTCAAACTCATTGTAGGCCACGGGCCGGATTGGGCAAAATGCGACTTTGTGCGGGCCGGATCAGTTGTGCACGCACGAACGTCAGTCAGCCAGCCCGAGGCCAAGGGGAGCTCAGCGCCGCCATCTTGTCTGTTTGACGGCTGTTCCCTGGGGCAGCCGTCGCCTTGGCAACCGCGGACCAAACACGGAGCGGAGGACGGGAGGACAGACAACGGTGGGGGCGAGAGAGAGCAGTGACAGAGAGAGAGCAGCTGCCGTACTGATACATAATAAATGGTCGTCAATATACTTTTTGTTTTCCCCAAATCATCCCATGGGCCGGATTGGACCTCTTCTCGGGCCACATCCGTCCTTTTGAAATAGACAGGGCAGGAAACTGCTTGAGATACCAGAGAAACAGAGAATTCATCTGTACAAGTGGGAAATGACAGAAGAAAACAGGACCTCTCGTATCAGTTCAGTTTAGTTTAGAGATACAGCACGGAAACAGGTCCTTCGGCCCACCGGGTCCGCACCGACCAGCGATCCCCACTCACAAGCACTATCTTACACACAGGGGAGACAACTTACAATTACGCCAAGCCAATTAACCTGGAAACCTGCGCGTCTTTGGAGTGTGGGAGGAAACCGGAGCACCCGGAGAAAACCCACGCAGGTCATGGCGAGAACGCACAAACACCGTACAGACAAGCATCCGTAGTCAGGATCGAACCCGGGGCTCTGAAGGCAAACATACCGTAGGCCTTCCTTACCACAAAATGCTGAGTAACTCAGCGGAACAGGCAGCATCTTTAGAGAGAAGGAATGAGTGACGTTTCTGGTCACGACCCTTCTTCAGATGTTGAAACCAGCATCTGCAGTTCCTTCCTACACATTCCTTACCACTTGTGTTTCCACTTTCGGCAAGCTATGGGTTAGACATAGAGTGACACAGTGTGGAAACAGGCCCTTTGGCCCAACCCGCCCACACCGGCCAACAATGTCCCAGCTACACTAGTCCCACTTGCCTGCGCTTGGTCCATAACCCTCCAAGCCTGTCCTATCTGTGTACCTGTCTAACTGTTTCTTAAACGATGGGATAGTCCCAGCCTCAACTACCTCCTCCAGCAGCTTGTTCCATGCACCCACAACCCTCTGTGTGAAAAGGTTACCCCTCAGATTCCTATTAAATCTTTTCCCCTTCACCTTGAACCTGTGTCCTTTGGTCCTTGATTCCCCAACTCTGGGTAAAAGACTCTGTGCATCTACCCGATCTATTCCTCTCATGATTTTGTACACCTCTATAAGATCCCCCCTCATCCTCCTGCGCTCCATGGAATGGAGACCCAGCCTCTCCCTGTAGCTCACACCCTCTAGTCCTGGCAACATCCTCGTAAATCTTTTCCGAACATTTTCAAGCTTGACAATATCTTTCCCGTAACATGGTGCCAAGAACTGAATGCAATATTCTAAATGCGGTCTCACCAACGTCTTAGACTTAGAGCCCGTATACAGCGTGGCGAGTTTCTGCCGATCAACTGGGCTGCTTTGTCCTGCTTTGAGGTGCTTAGACAGGAGGAACTGCAGGTGCTGGAATCTTGTGCAGAACACAAAGTGCTGGAGTAACTCAGTGGGTCTCTGGAGGCACGGGCAGTCTGAAGAAGGATTGCGACCCAAACATCGCCTATCCATGTCCTCCAGAGATGCTGCCTGACCCGCTGCGTCTAGATTCCAGCACTATAGTCTTAGATTTAGGTTTAAGGCAGAGGTAGATATATTTTAGATTAGTGCAGGTGTCAGAGGTTATGGGGAGAAGGCAGGAGAATGGGGTTAGGAGGGAGAGATAGATCAGCCATGATTGAATGGCGGAGTAGACTTGATGGGCCGAATGGCCTAATTCTATTCCTAACACTTATGATCTATTCTTGATTAGTACGGGTGTCAGGGGTTATGGGGAGAAGGCAGTAGAATGGGGTTAGGAGGGAGAGATAGATCAGCCATGATTGAATGGCGGAGTAGACTTGATGGGCCGAATGACCTAATTTAGAGATACAGCATGGAAACAGGCCCTTCAGCCCACCGAGTCCGCAGCAACCAGCGATCCCCGTACACTGTCACTATCCTGCACACACAGGAGACAATTTACAATTTAGCCTACAAACCTGTACGTCTTTGGAATGTGGGAGGAAACCGGAGAAAACAGACACAGGTTACAGGGCGAATGTACAAACTCCGTACAGACAGCACCCGTGGTCAGGATCGAACCTGGGTCTCTGGCGCTGTGAGGCAGCAACTCTACCGCTGCGCCACCCCTCCGATGGAGGGTTCCGCTCCTGGAAACATAGAAACATAGAAACATAGAAATAGGTGCAGGAGTAGGCCATTCGGCCCTTCGAGCCTGCACCGCCATTCAATGTGATCATGGCTGATCATCCAACTCAGTATCCTGTACCTGCCTTCTCTCCATACCCCCTGATCCCTTTAGCCACAAGGGCCACATCTAACTCCCTCTTAAATATAGCCAATGAACTGGCCTCCACTACCTTCTGTGGCAGAGAATTCCAGAGACTCACCACTCTCTGTGTGAAAAATGTTTTCCTCATCTCGGTCCTAAAGGAATTCCCCCTTATCCTTAGACTGTGACCCCTTGTTCTGGACCTCCCCAACATCGGGAACAATCTTCCTGCATCTAGCCTGTCCTAGCCTTCCTGCATCTAGCCTACCCCTGCACGGAACGTATGAACTAATGAACCCAGTGCTTTGTATTCCACAGAGTTGAACCTGTTCAGTCTTGTTGACGTCACACTCACACAGAGAAGATGATGATGATGATGGTGATAAAGGATTGTGGAGTCAGAATGTGAATCACTGTGGCTAGATTAAACATGCTGGCAATCAGCCCGTTCAATTTAAGTAAGTGCAATTATGCTGATCCTGATTTTTAGATGAAAATTAACAAGTAATCGCAGTGGCAGTTTGAAAGATCTGAGATAGATACGGGACTCTGCAAGAACTGTTCCAGGAATACAAGTTGTCTATGAAGGTCAGAAACAAAGTCAGAGAATCTGAATTACAATGAGATCTGGGGGTCCTTGATCACCAGTCACTGAAAGGAAGCATGCAGGAACAGCAGGCAGTGAAGAAAGCGAATGGCATGTTGGCCTTCATAACAAGAGGAGTTGATCATAGGAGCAAAGACGTCCTTCTGCAGTTGCACAGAGCCCTGGTGAGACCACACCTGGAGTATCGTGTGCAGTTTTGGTCTCCAAATTTGAGACTTGAGGGAGTGCAGCGTAGGTTCACGGGGTTAATTCCCGGGATGGCGGGATTGTCATATGCTGATAGGATAGAGCGGCTGGGCTTGTATACTCTGGAACTTAGAAGGACGAGAGGGGATCTTATTGGAACATTTAAGATTATTAAGGGTTTGGACACGCTAGAGACAGGAAACATGTTCCCGATGTTGGGGGAGTCCAGAACCAGAATGAGGGGTAAGCCATTTAGAATGGAGATGAGGAAAAACGTTTTCACACAGAGGGTTGTGAATCTGCAGAATTCTCTGCTTCAGGAGGCAGTGGAGGCCAATTCTCTGGATGCTTTCAAGAGAGAGTTAGATAGAGCTCTTAAAGTTAGCGGAGTCAAGGGATATGGGGAGAAGGCAGGAACGGGGTACTGATTGTGGATGATCAGCCATGATCATAGTGAATGGCGGCTCGAGGGGCCGAATGGCTTCAGACTGAGTCGGGGCGGGAGAGGCAAATTATAAGTATGAAAAGCCTCTCCCCTGACTCACAGTCTGAAGAAGGGTCTCGACCCGAAAAGCCAGCTATTCCTTTTCTCCAGAGTCGCTGCCTGTCCCACTGAGTTACTCCAGCACTTGGTGTCTATCTTCGGTGTAAACCAGCATTTACAGTTTCTTTCGACACAAATGTTTAGTTTAGTTTAGTATATGATTGTCACATGCAGCAAGGTACAGTAAAAAGCTCTTTGTTGCATGTTATCCAGTCAGCAAAATCATCTCTGACCCCTCTCACCCTGACCACAAACTCTTTGAATCACTTCCCTCTGGAAGGCGACTCCGGGCTGTCAAAGCCGCCACAGCCAGACATAAAAACAGCTTTTTTTCCACGAGTAGTAGCTTTACTCAATAACCACAAATCGGTAGCCTCCTTTTGCTCCGGTATTTTAGTTAATTCACATGTTTAATCGATAATGTTTTACTATTAATGTTTAATGTTCTGTGTGTCATTCCTAACTGTCACTGTATGTCATGTTGTCACTTGCGGGCAGAGCAACGAGGCAAATTCCTTGTATGTGAATACTTGGCCAATAAACTTATTCATAAACTTCATAAACTTCATAAACTTATTAATTCATAAACTTCATTAAAAAAAACTATACATGGTTACAATTGAGTTGTCCACAGTGCACAGATACAGGATGGTAAAGTCTGGTAAAGTCATGTATGCGAACTGCAGCCATTAATCTATTTTATCCACACTCTGTTGTGTCACAGTGCCGCACCTGGCTCTTGGGGCAGGTTTTGGGACGAAAGAACTTAGTTGTTTTAACAAACTTCTCATTAACATGGGAGTAATTAATTTCTGAAGGCACCCAACGGATCGACATGGTGGAGGCAGATGGACGCATACAAGGACAGATATCTCACTCACAGGAGACGCCTCCAGGGGATCTCAGATCAGAGACTGAGTTACTATTCACATGGAGAAACCAGCAGTCATTACAAACATCTACTTATGCGGTTCCATCACTATGTATTACTGTCATGGAGTCACAGACTCACAACGGCCCAACTTGCCCACACCGACTAACATGTCCCATCGACACCAGTCCCACCTGCCTGCGTTTGGTCCACATCCCTCGAACCCCGTCCTATCCACATACCTGTTCAATTGCTTCTCAAACATTGCGATTGTCCCTGCCTCAACTACCTCCTCCAGCAGCTCGTTCCATACACCCACCACCCTTTGTCTGAAAAAGCTACCCCTCAGATTCCTATTAAAAGTGCTGGAGTAACTCTGCGGATCAGGCAGCATCTCTGGAGAACATGGATAGGTATCGTTTCGGTTCTGAAGAAGGGTCCCACCAAATAACCAGTTGTAAATACATCAGCCCCATCCTAGTTCCCCGACTGTCCCCCTGATTAATTGTTACTGATTACATGCCTCGTTGTCACCTTCCCCTCTGCTAACAATGATCTATTCTACATTTACCTTGATCGTTGTCCCCTTTGATCTCTTGTTTTCACACCTTACCCTTCCATATCTCAATGCTTCCCTCTCCCCTGACTCTCAGGCTGAAGAATTGGTCTCTGCAAACTACCCCTAGTGTGTCGTGCGCGGATGAGAAAGTGGGATAACAGAGAATATTGTGTGAACAGGTGGTCGATGGTCGGCGTGGACCTGATGGGCTGAAGGGCCTGTTTCCATGCTGTATCTCTGAACGAAACTAAATACTTTATATACTGGAGGTCAGCACACATCTGAATGCAATAAATGATGGCACTAATATTTCACCTACACCCCCATTTCACTTACAACACTGCGATTCTAATCGGGGGGGGAGATCCCCCCGCCACGGGTGCCATGTAATCCCGTGCTACCTGCTCCATGGTCGGATAGTCGGCGACTAAACCGTCTCCCCCACCTGGTTTGCCAGGTGAGGAGGGGGCTGTGGACCCCCGGCAGGACCAAATGCAAGACCTGTCAATGGGCGGGTGAGCTTCTAGCGAGCCGACGGCCATCCACACCTCAGTAGACGTTGGGATCACTGTCGTACACGGCATCGTAAGGCACGTTGCCCGTTGATGTTTTCAACGATGATGATGACATTTCACCTACACCACCATTTCACTTGCACCCCCATTTCACCTGCACCCATTTCATTGGCACCCCCATTGAAACTCTACCAAGACCAACCGGCAGGATCAAACCATCCTGTGTTGCCCGAACAAACTCTCCAGATATATACAAATTAGACCAAATCCCATTTATTGTGAGCTGCGAATAACTTGGGAATGTTTTGCCCTAAAATAGAAACATGACCAATTTGCCCACACCAGCGTAGGTCCCATATCCAAACTGAGGTATTGATATTTAATAAATGAGACTTTAATTCCATCCTCCAAGAAATCAACCCAATTTTTAGACATAATATTCTCCAATTGGTGGCAGGGTGGCGCAGCGGTAGAGTTGCTTGCTCACAGCGCCAGAAACCCGGGTTTGATGGTAACAATGGGCGCTGTCTGTGCGGAGTTTGCGCGTTCTCCCCGTGACCTGCGTGGGTTTTCTCCGAGATCTTCGGTTTCCTCCCACACTCCAAAGACGTTCAGGTTTGTAGCTTAATTGGCTTGTTGTAAAATGTAAATTGTCCCCCAGTGTGTGTAGGATAGTGTTCGTGTGCGGGGAACACTGGTGGGCACGGACTCTTTGTCTAAACGAAATCTCCAAGAGATCGACCAATTTTTCAGACACAATATTCTACAACTCTAATCTGTATTACATGTGCATTGGTGTTTATTTCATTTTATAAAATCCTTGGGGGTGTTTGTGGTACATTACCAAGTCTACTTCCTCCACAGTAAATATGTTGTGCGTTTGCGTCATGCCAATATTTAGCAGTATCGTCAACCCTTGAGAAATTGGAATGAAATTAAATGTTTCTTCGGAGAGTAGAGTGTCAGGAGAAGATTTATTGCACTCACCACTTCTCTGCTCTCAATCTGCTACTGATGAACTGCTTAACGATAAGTTATTGACTTTCAGAAAATGAAATGAAAGCTGATGTTGGCTTCATAGAAAATAGAATTAACTCTTCAATGGATGGTGATAGGTTTCACCTGGTTCAACGCACTCACATTGGGACTTGATGTCCAATGTAGTGAAAGGCCAGGATAGAGTGGATGTGGAGAGGATGTTTCCACTTGTGGGTGAGTCTAGGACCAGAGGTCCTAGCCTCAGAATTAAAGGACGTTCCTTTAGGAAGAAGTTGAGGAGGAATTTATTTAGCCAGAGGGTGGTGAATCTGTGGAATTCATTGCCACAGATGGCTGCCGAGGTCGTCAATCGATATTTTAAGGCGGAGATAGATAGACAGGAGAGACAGGAGAAGACAGGAGAAGACAGGAGAATGGGGTTAGGAGGGAGAGATAGATCAGCCACGATTGAATGGCAGAGTAGACTTGATGAGCCGAATGGCCTAATTCTACTCCTATTGCTTATGAACTTATGAACTTAGAGAGACCGAATAATTCTTAAATTTTAGAGACATGGAACAGCAGATGCTAGAATCTGATGATGAATCTGTGAATTCATTGCCACAATTGGTTGTGGCGGCCAAGTCAATGGATATTTTGCAGGTGGAGGTTAATAGATACTTGATTGGTAAAATAGTCAAGGATTATGAGGAGAAGGCAGGAGTTTAGTTTATTGTTACGAGGTACAGCGAAAAGCTTTTATTGCGTGCTAAAGGGCCTGTCCCTAGAGGGCGTCATTTGCGTGTCATTTACGCGTCAGGCCGGTAGTGACTGACGTGCGACCGTCGCTCGTAAATCGTCTAGCAGTACGACAGTCGCGCGCCAAGTGCTCTTGAGGGCCCTGTTTCTTTTGGGAGCCATTTGCGATGTCGTTCGTACTTAGTCCGATCTCTGTGGCAAGGATTTTCCCAGTGAATAATTTTCAAAACTACACATGCTTTATACCCGGGTGGTCACGTGGTGCGGCGCTCAAATGGTGCGCCGACGGCGTACGGGCGGCACACGGTTACGGACGTTGATGCACGGTGACGCATAATAAATTAGCAGAGGCAATGTTCGTGCGTCACCGTGCGTAACCATGCATCACCACTCACTACACGTACACCGTTAGAACGTCAGCGTGCGCAAGGGATACGTCACGCAGGTGGCGCGCAAGGATTTTGAGCATTCCAAAATCCTGGGGCGCCACGTGTTACCGCACGTCACTGCATACGCCACCACGCCTCAGCACGCGCCATAAAATGACGCCCAAGTGGGACAGGCCCTTAACCAGTCAGCGGAAAGACAATACAAGAGTAAAATCGAGCCATCCACATTGTACAAATATGTTATAAAGGGAATAACTTGAATAACGTCCAGTGCAAGATAAAGTCCAGCAAAGCCTGATCAAAGAAAGTCCGAGGCTCTTCCATGAGGTAGATTAGTAGTTGAGGACTGCTCTCTACTTGTTGGTGGGGTGGTTCAGTTGCCTGATAGCTGATAAATGCTAAAAGCCTCTGGGTATGGATGGTATTGAATCTCTCCAGAGTGAAGGGAAGGAAAACAGAAAGAACAAAATTGGATAAACTAAATCTGTGCCAATTAAACAACGTGTGAAGAAACTGCAGACGTTGGTTTACACCAAAGATAGAAGATAGAGCAGCGGTAGACAATAGACAATAGGTACAGGTGTAGGCTATTCGGCCCTTCAAGCCAGCACCACCATTCAATGTGATCATGGGTGATCATCCACATTCCCGTTCTTGCCTTCTCCCCATATCCCTGACTCCACTATCTTCAAGAGCCCTATCTAGCTCTCTCTTGAAAGTATCCAGAGAACCAGCCTCCACTGCCCTCTGAGGCAGAGAATTCCACAGACTCACAACTCTCTGTGAGAAAAATTGTTTCCTCATCTCTGTTCTAAATGGCTTACCCCTTACTCTTAAACTGTGGCCCCTGACATCGGGAACATGTTTCCTGCCTCTAGCGTGTCCAAACCCTTAATAATCTTATATGTTTCAATAAGATTCCCTCCCATCCTTCTAAATTCCATAGCATACAAGCCCAGCCGCTCCATTCTCTCAGCATATGACAGTCCGGCCATCCCAGGAATTAGAGTCGCTGCCTTACAGCACCAGAGACCCGGTTTCGATCCCGACAACGGGTGCTGTCTGTGCAGAGTTTGGATGTCCTTCTCCTGACCCACACAGGTTTTATCTGAGATCTTCGGTTTCCTCCCACACTGCAAAGACGTACAGATTTGTAGGTTAATTGGCTTCAGTAAAATGTAAAACTTGTCCCCAGTGTGTGTAGGGCAGTGATAATGTGCGGGGATCGCTGGTCGCTGCGGACTTGATTGGCCGAAGGGCCTGATTCCGTGCTGTACCTCTAAACTAGGCCAAACAAAACTGTACTAAAATGCTGGAGTAACTCAGGGGACAGTCAGCATAACCATATAACAAACCATATAACAATTACAGCACGGAAACAGGCCCTCTCGGCCCTTCCAGTCCGTGCCGACCATTTGTTTTCCCCTAGTCCCATCTACCTGCACTCAGACCATACCCCTCCATTCCCTTCACGTCCATATACCTATCCACTTTACTCTTAAATGTTAAAATCGATCCTGCCTCCACCACTTCTGCTGGAAGCTCATTCCACACAGCCACCACCCTCTGAGTAAAGAAGTTCCCCCCTCACGTTACCCCGAAACATCTGTCCCTTAATTCTCATGTCATGCCCTCTTGTTTCAATGGGAAACTACCCTCAATGGGAAAAACGTATCCACGTCAACTCTGTCTATCCCTTTCATCATTTTAAAGACCTCAATCAAGTCCCCCCTTAACCTTCTGCGCTCCAAAGAATAAAGACCTAACTTGTTCAACCTTTCTCTGTAACATAGTTGCTGGAACCCTGGCAACATTCTAGTAGCATCTCTGGAGAGAAGGAAAGGGTGATGTTTCGGGGCGAGACCCTTCTTCAGACTGAGAGTCGGGGGAGAGGGAGACATGGAAGGGTGCAGAGAGTTAACCATATTTCTCCAGCACTCAGGGAATTAGCATGGGACACTAATTAAATGAGTCCATGGTCTGGTCAATATAACGTGGGTCATTTGAGTTCAGACAAAGAACATGATTCACTGCCGAGATACAATATAATTCAAGCCTTCCCAAACTCGGACAAACTCAACAGCTGATTATATTTTTTGTTTTTATAAATGAGCTTTCAAGATAATAATAGAACGTATTGCTGAAAGGAGAGGGAATAGATGGAGCAACCAGAACGAACAGCAGGCTTTTGATTGATACCAACATCAAACCACACGGATTAGGCACAGTTGAATCAAGGCCTTGATCAATCACTCTACCTTGTTCTGTCTTCTGTAGGTTATACTCTTTCAATCTGTAAAGTGGAGAGCCCAAGCCAAATATCGTTCATCATCGCACTTACATATTTACACATTAGTATCTGCAGTCACTGGAGTTTAGAAGGATGAGGGAGGATCTTATAGGAACATATAACATTTAAAAAAGGACTGGACAAGCTAGATGCAGGAAAAATATTCCCATTGTTGGGCGAGTCCGGAACCAGGGGCCACAGTCTTAGAATAAAGGGGAGGTCATTTAAGACTGAGGTGAGAAAAAACATTTTCACCCAGAGAGTTGTGAATTTGTGGAATTCCCTGCCACATAGAGCAGTGGAGGCCAAATTACTGGATGGATTTAAGAGAGAGTTAGATAGAGCTCTAGGGGCTAGTGGAGTCAAGGGATATGGGGAGAAGGCAGGCACGGGTTATTGATTGGGGACGATCGGCCATGATCACAATGAATGGCGGTGCTGGCTCGAAGGGCCGAATGGCCTCCTCCTGCACCTATTGTCTATGTTTCTATGTCAGGCCTAATTTCCTGTTGTAAATAAAGCATGGACAAGACTACTCTATTTCCACCTATTTCCCATATTTCCCTCCAAAATAGGGGACTATTCAGTCCATCAATGTCTTCATTGTCTTATAGATGAGAGAACGCACTGTGCAAGGATTCGATGCCAGGTAATCACAGTGCATCCACTTTTTAGTTTTCGTTTTTCATTTGTAGAGATACAACGCGTGAAACAGGCCCTTCGGCCTACCGGGTCCGCGCAGACGAGCGATCCCCGCACATTAACACTAGGCCACAATTTTTCCATTTACCAAGCCAATTAACCTACAAACCTGCACGTCTTTTGTGTGTGGGAGGAAACCGAAGATCTCGGAGAAAACCCACACCGGTCACTTCAATTCAGCCAAATAAAGAGCCATAGAATCATACGGCACAGAAACAGGCCCTTCGGCCCAACTTGCCCATGCTGACCAAGGTACACCACCTACACTAGTCCCACCTGCCCAAAGCTGGCCCGTATCCCTCTAAACCTTCCCTATCCATGTACCTGTCCAAATATCTGGTATATGTTGTTATTATATTTAGCATGGGGAGCTGAGCATGGAATGAGGCCCTTCGGCCCACTGAGTCTGTGCCGACCAGCGATCCCCCACCCACTAAAACGATCCTACACACACAAGGGGCAATTTACAATTTTACCAAAGTCAATTCACCTACAAACAATCACAATCACAATAATACTTTATTAGCCAAGTCTGTTTTGCTTCATACGAGGAATTTAATTTGCCAAGTCAGCCAATACAAATGAAAAGCAACAGAACACACAAAACACATTTTAACATAAACATCCACCACAGTGACTCCTCCACATTCCTCACTGTGATGGCAGGCGAAAAAAAATGCAAACCTGCATGTCTTTGGAGTGTGGGAGGAAACCGGAGCACCCGGAGGAAGCCCACACGGTCACGGGGAGAGCGTGGTTGAACTGCAATCCCCATTGTTGTGGACCGCTCAATGGTTGAGTGGTCCCGACAATGGGGCATGTAGTTCAACACGTCCAAATGTGAAACCATGCGTGTCACCAGAAAGAGGAATCCAAGCGAAACATCTTACAATATACTTGGTGCCACCCTTGAAGAATCCAAACAAACCAAGTATCTTGGCATCAAATCGCAGAATGATCTGCGTTGGAATGGTCAGACTCATCACGCAACGGTGAAAGCAACAGGTGTCCTAAATTTTCTGAGGCGCAACTTTCATCATTGTCCAACTTCTGTCAAGGAGAAGCTATACTTCACCCCCGTTAGACCTCATCTGGACTACGCAGTTGCAGCATGGGACCCATACACAAATAAAAATATTTCTTCCATCGAACGTGTCCAAAGATTTGTTACTAACACCTATGAGAGAGAAGCGAGTGTTACCAAACATCTGAATTCTCTGGGGTGGAACCCTCTCCAGGACAGACGTGACCGTTTGACCTGTTTTTACAAAATGTTAAATGGCCAGCTCGACACAGATTACAAGACCTACACCAAACCCAAACCAATTAGGAGCAGACGAGGGCATTCGATCCAACTTGTGATTCCAGCTACCAAGACAGATGTGTACAGCAATTCATTCTTCCCCCACACAATTAAAGCATGGAATAATCTCCGCCCTACTATAGTTACCCAACCAGATACAGCTAAGTTTAAGGTAGCTCTTTCTTCCCAAAAACCCTTTATTGTTTAAGTCCTCCCTCCACCACCTCCAGTTTAAATTCCATTTGGAATATTTTGGAGGACCAAAAAAACCAAGAACAAGACAAGAACGTACAAACTCCGTACAGACAGCACCCGTAGTTGGGATTGAACATGGGTCTCTGGCGCTGTGAGGCAGCAACTCTACCGCTGCACCCTTACATTACACCTATGTCCTCTGGTTCTTGATTTGCCTACCCTAGGCAAATGACTATGTGTGTTCACCCTATCTATTCCCCTCATAATTTTATATACCCTATATATTTGATTTTTTCATCGTATCTCCGTCCACACTGCGGCTTTAACATCGTGGAGTTTCTTCTTCTTCTGTCGTGTGTCTTTTAGACCTGTAGCTCCGTTGAGGCGAGCCAGGCCAACGTGTCATCGTCCAGGTCAATCAGACCTCGTTCACCATTCGGCGACCGGTGTTTGGGGCAACTGGTGACTGTGTGCTCCACTGTCTGTGTTGGGTCCCCACACTCGCAGGAGGCGCTGTCCGCGAGGCCCCACCTCTTCATCGCTACTCCATAGCGTCCGACGCCTGTCCTCAAGCGGTTGAGGGTTGTGCACTACTTTCGGGGCAGGTCCTGGCCAGGGACGTCCATGGGGTCATTGATGTACTGGTGTAGCCTAGATGGTTCTGCTGACTTCCACTGGTCTCTCCGTCTCGCCTTGACCCAGGCGGCCTTAGAAGCGTCAGCCGGTGTTGTGCTACCTGTTATCTAACTAGCACATTAGATAACAAGCAAGCCAATGGATGTAGCAAATTTTGTCCGTGAAGTGCCCCGTAAAAGATTACCGCATTAGATAAGCACCTGTGGACTTGAACGTAATAGGTTAAGTCCAGGTGGTCAGATATGGGGCTTTATGAGTGGGCCAGATATATTGTCAGAGGGCAGAGGGGCTAGGAGCAAGGCCAGAGTCAAGCTCTGGAATAGTACTTGGTGTGCAGTCAAAGATGGGACAATCGGAGTGTTCAGCACTGGGAATCTAAGCAGGTAAGCAGCTATGATCAGGGTAGAATAGGGGGCCAGGTGTAAGGCTGGACTCAGGGTCAGGAATGAGAGAAGGTATGCAACTGGAGTCAAGGTCAGGAGTAGTGCCAGGTGTGCAGTGAGACCCAGGTTGGTCAACATGGGCTAAGTGTTTGATTATAATCTGATTTCCATACATGAATACACTAAGATCATTCATGTGCTGCGCCTGTTGATCAGAGCCTGGCTCTACTGTGGAATGTAATTAGGAATGTAATTTAGCCTAACCTTATTCAAAGCCAATCCAACTTAAAGCATAAATATTGCATTCAAGTGTGAGTTAAAAGACCTACCGTATGCGCCAGATTGCACAATTTCAAGCTGAATAAAGCAAAAGGGGGGACAACCCCCTCCCTCACTCTCCCCCTCCCCCTCCCCAAAGGTCGCTACACTCCCTCGGGCTTGGTCTCTCACAATTTCTCACTCCCAACTCTCACCCAATGTTGGACGCCCTGCAGGCATCCAGCACAGCATTCTTCACTGTGGTGGAAGACTATACAGTTCAGACAGTCCTCCTCCTCCTCCCTTGTTCACCCGTGGTCGGGGCCCTGACGGACAGCCCGATGTTCAAGCCCTCTGGTCGGGATGGTCGGATTGCCGACGTCGGAACAGGTCGAGCACACCCCGCGGCCCGGAGCTCCCAATCGGCCACCTCCTTACCAGAGACCGCGGCTTTAAGATGACGTAGGCCACAGCCTGGCGGTTAGAGCTCTTCTCCGGCGACCCCCAGTGAGCGATCGCCTGCTCCACGATGGAACGTCCGCTCCACGCCTGCCGCCAGCAACTCCATAGATCGAGGCTCCAGGATGTTGCAGGCCGCAGGCTAGTGGCTGGAGCGCTTCTCCGGCGACCCCCGCCAATGGATCGACCCGCTCCGTGATGTTAAAGTCCCGCTGCGCCGCTGCTGATGCTCTGGGCCTGACTCCGGGAAAGGCCGCACCAAACCAGCTGTTAGGCCGCGAGGAGGAGGGGGGGGGGCGAAGGAGCGACAAGGAAAAAAGTCGCCTCTCTGTCGAGGTAGGTCCCTGAAAAATAGCTTCCTCCTATTTTCCACCCCCCCCACAAGACATACAGAGAAACACTAAAACATACTTTTGGACATACTAAAAAAAACAAAGAAAGTTGAAACAACGAACCCGCTGCAGGGGAGGCAGCCAACTTACAGCGCCACCAGAACCGGAGTCTAGTACGAGCGTGGACGGCTTTCTGACTGTTCGTGCGGCGAGAGCGACAGCGGTCGGTTCAACTCTGGTCACATCACGTTGAAGGAGCGTGTGTGTGTGTGTGTGTGTGTGAGCCGGACATGGAACTGATATGCTGTGTGTGCCCTGGGGATTCTCACACGCCGCTGTGGTGGCTGTTTACGTCTATCGTTAATCTTTATAAGGTTATGTAACTTGTTGCTTTTTTGCATGACGATCTGGCAAATCAAATTGCTTGTAGGTTTACATACCTGGCTAATAAATGAATTACAATTACAATTATTCCCCTCATAATGTTCTACATTTTATATAGATCACCCTGTCTGATCGCCCCCTCAGCCTCCTGCGCTCCCGGTTTGACCTTGGAGAAACTAAATAGCCTTTTCTTGCCACTAATATTTCACACGTGCAGTTCTCAGCTCAACACTGCCCAATCACTGGAACTGCATTAAATGACTAATGTGTTGCTTGAAGTCAGCTAATTTCTCCTTGGACATGGTCCCAGCTTTGATCGGCCAAAGTACAAGCCAGAAACTCACAAAGGCGTAATGAAGAAATCTAAATAGAAATGGGCATGCAGAGAATGGAGACATATGGATCATGTGCTGTCTCACCTTAAACCGATGTCCTCTGGTTTTCGATTCCCATACTCTACCCTATCTTTTCCCCTTACGTGTGTAGGAAGGAACTGCAGACACTGACAATAGACAATAGGTGCGGGAATAGGCCATTCGGCCCTTCGAGCCAGCACACCCATTCAATGTGATCACGGCTGATCATCCCCAATCAGTACCCCTGGTTTAAGACATTGGTTTAAATCGAAGGTGGACACAAAATACTGGAGGAACTCAGCGGGACAGGCAGCGTCTCTGGAGAGAAGGAATGGGTGACATTTCGGGTCGAGACCCTTCTTCAGGCTGATTATATACCTGCCCTTTACATCCCCTTACATACCTGACCCAAAGCATCTCTCAATATGACACAGTGCTACTCTCAACTGTGAAGCTCTACGGACCGTAGAAACGAGGAATTGGGCGGCACGGTGGTGCAGCGGAAGAGTTGCTGCCTCGCAGCGCCAGAGACCCGGGATCGATCCTGACTACGGGCGCTGTCTGTGCGCAATTTGTGCATTCTCCCCGTGACCCGCGTGGGTTTTCTCCAAGATCTTCGGTTTCCTCCCACACTCCAAAGACGTAGAAACATAGAAACATAGAAAATAGGTGCAGGAGTAGGCCATTCGGCCCTTCGAGCCAGCACCATCATTCAATATGATCATGGCTGATCATCCAAATTCAATACCCCGTTCCTGTTTTCTCCCCATATCCCTTGAGCTAAATCTTACTGTCTCTCTTGAAAACATCCAGTTGGCCTCCACTGCCTTCTGTGGCAACGAATTCCACAGATTCACAACTCTCTGGTAGAAAAGGTTATTCCTCATCTCAGTCCTAAATGGCCTACCCCTTATTCTTAAAATGTGACCCCTGGTTCTGGTCTCCCCCAACATCAGGAACATTTTCCCTGCATCTAGCCAGTCCAATCACCTAAACAATTAATATGCTTCTATAAGATCCTCTCTCATCCTTCTAAATTCCTGTGAATACAAGCCCAGTCGACCAATTATTTCATCATACGTCAGTCCCGCCATCCCGGGAATTAACCTGGTGCACGCTGCCCTCCCTCAATAGCAAGAATGTCCTTCCTCAAATTAGGAGACCAAAACCGCACACAATACTCCAGGTGCGGTCTCACCAGGGCCCTGTACAACTGCAGTAGCACCTCCTTGCTCCTATACTCAAATCCTCTCGCTATGAAGGCGAACATACCATTAGCTTTCTTCACTGCCTGCTGTACCTGCATGCTTACTTTCAGTGACTGATGTACAAGCACACCCGGGTCTCGTTGCACCTCCTATTCCTAGTCTGACACCATTCAGATAATAATCTGCCTTCCTGTTCTGGCCACCAAAGTGGATAACCTCACATTTATCCACATTATACTGCATCTGCCATGCATCTGCCCACTCACACAATCTATCCAAGTCACCCTGCAGCCTCTTCGCAGCTCACACTGCCACCCAGCTTTGTGTCATCCACAAACTTTAAGATGTCACATTTAATTCCCTCATCTAAATCGTCAATATATATTGTAAATAACTGGGGTCCCAGCTCCGAAAAGGACCTGTGAATTCCTACTCTTTGCTTCCTGTCTGCCAACCAGTTCTCTATCCGTGTCAATACCCTACCCCCAATACCATGTGCTCTAATTGTGCACACTAATCTCTTGTGTGGGACTTTGTCAAAGGCTTTCTGAAAGTCCAGATACACCACAGCCACTGGGTCTGCCTTATCCTACTTGTTACAACCTCAAAAAATTCCAGATGATTAGTCAAGCATGATTTCCTTTCATAAATCCATGCTGATTTTGACCAATCCTGTCACTGTTTTCCAAATGTGCCGCTATAGCAGACGTACAGGTGTGTAGGTTAATTGGCTTGGGTTTGTATACTCAGTGTAAATTGTCCCTAGTGTGTGAAGGATAGTCTTAGTGATACATGATAAGGGAGTAACGTTTAGTGCAAGCAAAAGCCAGCAAAGTCCGATCAAGGATAGTCCGAGGGTCACCAATGAGGTAGATAGTAGTTCAGGTCTGCTCCCTGGTTGTGGTGGGATGGTTCAGTTGCCTGATAACAGCTGGGAAGAAACTGCCCCTGAATCTGGAGGTGTGCGTTTTCACACTTCTGTACTTTTTGCCCGATGGGAGAGGGGAGAATAGGGAGTGGCCAGGGTGCGACTCGTCACATATTATCTATGTGTATTGATTTTACAGGTGCAAAGCACCGAGGCAAATTCCTTGTTTGGATACATATTCTGCTAATAAATTTAATTTGTATTTTTTATTTATTATGCTGTAGACCGTTGTCAGTGCATTCGATTCTTGATTAGTACGGGTGTCAGGGGTTATGGGGAGTATGGCAGGAGAATGAGGGGAGAGATAGATCAGCCATGATTGAATGGGGGAGTAGACTTGATGGGCGGAATGGCCTAATACTGCTCCTATCCCTTATGTACATGAACAGTGATATAAACAGTCCTGTTTATATCAACGGGTCGATGGTTGAAAGGGTCAAGAGCTTCAAATTCCTGGGCGTGCACATCTGTGAAGATCTTTCCTGGTCCGAGAACACAGATGCAATTATTAAGAAACCTCATCAGCGCCTCTACTTCCTGAGAAGATTACGGAGAGTCGGTCTGTCAAGGAGGACTCTCTCTAACTTCTACAGGTGCACAGTAGAGAGCTTGCTGACCGGTTGCATCGTGGCTTGGTTCGGCAACTTGAGCGCCCTGGAGAGGAAAAGACTACAAAAAGTAGTAAACACTGCCCAGTCCATCATCGGCTCTGACCTTCCTTCCATCGAGGGGATCTATCGCAGTCGCTGCCTCCAAAAGGCTGGCAGCATCATCAAGGACCCACACCACCCTGGCCACACACTCATCTCCCTGCTACCTTCGGGTAGAAGGTACAGGAGCCTGAGAACTGCAACGACCCGGTTCAGGAATAGCTACTTCCCCACAGCCATCAGGCTATTGAACCTGGCTCGGACAAAACTCTGAACATTAATACCCCTCCATCTGTTATTTGCACTTTATTAATTTATTAATTAATGTGTGTATTTAAGTATATAACTGTAGTCAATGCCTACTATGTTCTGTTGTGCTATGCAAAGACACAATTTCTTTGTCCTGTCAGGGACACATGACAATAAACTCTTTTGACTTTTGACTCTTTGACAATGACACACTCTCGACTGAATTCTCTTTTCATTTGTTAATTCCACAGCACCATCGTGTGGGTGAATTTCTGAACTACAATCTCTAAAGAACACCATGGAAGACAGATATAGCTGAGGGAGGGAGACCTTTAAACCCTCACTGCTCACACATTAACCGGTCAGAATGTGTCACATCTATTGATTTGGTTTATGTAGACACATTGTGTGAAAAACGTTACCCCTCAGATTCCTATTAAACCGTTTCCCCTTCACCTTAAACCTGTGTCCTCTGGTCCTCGATTCCCCTACTTCTTTCGTATGGCGTGCACAGGCTAAAGTTGTAGGACAACTTGTTCCATTTGATCTTCCGTTTGTGCACGTCGAGTTGATTGCATTAGTCGAAACAGGGCGGACCACGTGAAGGTTGCAATCTCCCACCCCTCCCCTACTCTGGGCAAGAGACTCTGTGCATCTACCCGATCTAATCATCTCATGATTTTATACACTATAAGATCACCCTTCATCTTCCTGTGCTCCAAGGAATAGAGTCCCAGCCTACTCAACCTCACCTTGTAGCTCACATCCTCTAGTTCTGGCAACATTCTTGTAAATCTTCTCTGAACCCTTTCCAGCTTGACAACACGGTGCCGAGAACTGGACACAAAACTCTAAATGCGGTCTCACCAATGTCTTATACAACTACAACATGACCTCCCAACTTCTATACTCAATACTCTGGCTGATGAAGGCCAAAGTGCCAAAAACCTTTTTGACCATCCGATATAGCTGTGACTCCATCTTCAAAGAACCATAGATCCCTCTGCTCTACAACACTACCCAGAGGCCTACCATTCACTGTGCAGGTCCTACCCATGTTAGACGCCCCAAAATGCAACAGCTCACATTCCCTGCATTAAATTCCATCGACCATTCCTCAGCCCGCACGGCCAAGTTGCTGCCTCACAGCGCCACAGACCCGGGATGGATCCTGACCTCGGCTCCTGCCTTTGTGGAGTTTGCACGTTCTGCTTGTAACCGCCAGGGTTTCCCCGACAGTGCTCCGGTTACCTCACACATCCCAAAGACGAACGGGCTTGTAGGTTAATTACAAATTAGCCTCCGTAAATTGCCCCAGAGAATGTCGGGAATGTGGGATAAGTGTGTACGGGCGATCGTTGGTCGGCACTCGGTGGGCCGAAGGGCCTGTTTCCATGCTGCATCTCTAAACTAAACTAACAGTCTTTGTGATATATGATCCAATTCTAAAATAGCCCGCGTACAATTTCCTCATTAACAAAAGGTATTGTATTTCATTAAGCCTAAACATTAATGATGCCAATACTAACTCTCATTCTTCCGTTGAACAGTGAACCGCGATGGTTGCCGTGGGAACCGGTGAGAAACTATCAGTTCCACAACTGGGAAGCCGTGTTTTAATTATTTTTAAACAATGCATTAACAGTACATGAGTGTACGCTTACATGCAAAAATGAGTGGAATCTGTAACCACAATAGCTCGTGGAGGCCGGTGAATTAGTGGTAAACGGTGGCATTATGGTGAAATCACAGAACATGCAGACAGAGTCCTGAACTATCGAGCAGAACACAGAGTGCTGGAGTAACTCAACGGGTCAGGCAGCGTCTCTCCAGCACGTAGGATAGGTGACGTTTCCGCTCGGGACCCTACCTCTTCTTGCCAATGAAACATAAACCAAAGGAATAGTTAGATCTCAAGCCAGGTTGTTGTCTCTGCGTCAATGTCTGCCAGGCCCTGAGCTCCATTTGGTGGGTGGTAGAGCGGGCACCCAGAGATGACAGTCTGTAGTTCTGCTCCGTATTCACAGGCTGGGCTCTGGCGGAGGGAGCCCCCATCTCCACACGCTGGCATTGAAACACCCAACTCCAGTACCAAGTCTGTTGAGCTTCACCCATGCTCCTCTGGGGAGCTCAGACCCTGGACAGCCTTTATCTGGTGAGGAGATGTAGCTGTGTAATGGAGATGAGGTTGCCTTCCACTCCTGTGACCCACTTGGTGGCTATCCAGTGTGCTTTTGTCTCCGTTGGCTGGGTGGATGCTAGGAGTCGTTTTCCATGTGGAGCAAAGGGGTGACGGGACTTCAGTCGGGGTGGCCTCTGCTCTCTGGGGCCCTACTTCAGTCTGAATTACTCCAGCACTTTGTGTCCGACACTAGATTCCAGCATCTACACAGGACAGGAGTAGCGGGATAGACATACTCCAGCGCCAAAGTGCTGGAGTAACTCAATGGGTCAGGGAGCATCACTGGATGAGAAAAGATGGGCTACGTTTCGCGTCGGGACCCTTCTTCAGACTGAACCTAGGGGGTAGGGGGTGGTGGGGGGGACGGGGAGAGAGGAGGGGGTGTGTGAGTAGCTGGGAGGGAAGAAAAGACCAGGACCGACCATTTAATACAACATAAATATAATTAAGCAACTCAAGTACAATGGGTAGATTGAAGGGGAAGGATACAGAGTGCAGAATATAGTTCTCAGCATAAATAATGTAGATTATCTGTGGAAGCTGTGTGTGCAGTTATAATAACTGCTTAGTTTAGAGATACAGCTGGAAACAGGCCCTTCGGCCCACCAAGTCCATGGCGACACACCCGTTCACACTAGTGAAGCTTTTCACTGTACCTCAGTGCAGGTGACAATAAACTGAACTATATTAAACCAGTTCTATGCTATCTCACTCTCCCTACACGCCAGGGGCAATTTACAGAGGCCAATTCACCTGCAAACCTGCGCGTCTTTGGACGTGGGAGGAAACCGGAGCGCCCGGAGTAAATCCGCGCGGTCACAGGGAGAACGTGCAAACTCCTCACTGGGAAAGCGCCCGAGGTCAGGATCGATCCCGGCTCTCTGGCCTGGTGAGGCAGCGGCTCTGGCAGCTGCGCCTCTGTGCCACCATACACTGTTGGAAAGATAAAATGTGTGAGTCATTTCGAGAGGAAACCGTTCTTGATTAGAACGGGTGTCAAGGTTCTGGGGAGAAGGCAGGAAAATGGGATTAGGAGGCAGAGATCAGCCACGATTGAATGGCGGAGTGGACCTGGCGAGCCAAATGGCCTGATTCTACTCCTATAACTTGTGAACATGTGAAGAAACATCAAACGCAGAAAGAAGAAACGACCCAAAACATTGCCTATTCCTCCAGAGATGTTGCCTGACCCATTGAGTTACTCCAGCACTTTGCGTGCATCTTATATACATCAGTTAGGTTGGTTCTGGAGAGGAGATGACAAGAATGCTGGGTTGGACATCTTGGGATCTCAGTGCAAAGCCTATTGTTCCTTTCAATTTGCATTTTATTTTTAATCTTTTGGAAAAACAGTGTTTAGTGGTCACATTTAATTTTAAAGACCCAACTGACAATAGACATTCGGTGCAGGAGTAGGCCATTAGGCCCTTCGAGCCCGCACCGCCATTCAATGTGATCATGACTGATCATCCCCAATCAGTACCCCGTTCCTGCCTTCTCCCCATATCCCCTGACTCCGTTATCTTTAAGAGCCCTATCTAGCTCTTTCTAGCATCCAGAGAACCTGCCTCCACTGCCCTCTGAGGCAGAGAATTCCACAGATTCACAACCCTCTGTGAGAAAAAGTGTTTCCTCGTCTCTGTTCTAAATGGCTTACTCCTTATTCTTAAACTGTGGCCCCTGGTTCTGGACTCCCCCAACATCGGGAACATGTTTCCTGCCTCTAGCGTGTCCAAACCCTTAACAATCTTATATGTGTTAATAAGATTCCCTCTCATCCTTCTACACTCCAGAGTGTACAAGCCCAGCTGCTCCATTCTCTCAGCATATGACAGCCCCCCCATCCCGGGAATTAACCTTGTAAGCCTACGCTGCACTCCCTCAATAGCAAGAATGTCCTTCCTCAAATTAGGGGACCAAAACTGCACACAATACCCCAGGTGTGGTCCCACTAGAGCTCTGTACAACTGCAGAAGGACCTCTTTGCTCCTAAATTCAACTCCTATATTCGATTCAATCAGGAGGATCCTGCAGTTACTGGGAGAATATGTTCCCAAACTATGAATGAATCAAAGGTTGACTTGAATGGAATGACGGGCGGCACGGTGGCGCAGCGGTAGCGTTGCTGCCACACAGCGCCAGAGACCTGGGTTCGATCCTGACTACGGGTGCTGTCCATACGTTCTCCCCGTGACCTGCATAGGTTTTCTCTAGGTGCTCCGGTTTCCTCCCACACTCCAAACATGTGCAGGTTTGTAGGTTAATTGGCCTCTGTAAATTGTCCCTAGTGCGTAGGATAGAATGAGCGTACGGACGATCGCTGGTAGGTGCGGACTCGACGGGCAAACGGCCCGTTTCCACGCTGTGTCAACAAACTAAACTGAACTTAACGAATTGGTACGATGTACAAAAGATAAGATTTCCAGTCCAGGAATGGAACTGAAATAATTGTAATGGAGCTGAAAGCAAATTAAAAGTTTGAACGGACTTGGCTCCAGACATCACCAACCGTCACATCATTCACCAGTCGACAAGCCAACGGGAAGCTGAAAACACGCCAAAAGTTTAGAATGCAAGTCGGATAAACTCGTGCCCAAAAGTGAAAATGTTCCTTAGATACAAATCCAGTTCCCGTTGCCTAGAAACAAGAGAGTTTTTAAAGGATTGAATGAAGTCTGCAATGAACCATAAGCCACACTCGCAGCCCCGCAGTCTGAGTGATAGGACTATAAGACCAGAAGATCTAGGAGAGAATTAGGCCATTCGGCCCATCAAGTCTATTCTGACATTCAATCATGGCTGATCTATCTTTCCCTCTCAAGCCCATTCTCCTGCCTTTTCCCCATAAGCCCAGACACCCGTACTAATCAAGGACCTGACAATCTCCACTTTAAAAATACCCAATGTCTTGGCCGCCACAGCCGTCTGTGGCAAAGAATTCCATTCTCTACTTCTTCTTCTTGCGTATGGCGTGCACAGCCTAAAGTTGTAGGACAACTTGTTCTATTTGATCTTCTGTTTGTGTGCGCCAGGTTGATTGCATTCGTCAAAACAGGGCGGACCACGTGAAGGTTGCAACCTCCCACCCCCTCCTCATCTCCATTCTAAAGAAAAGATTTACTAAGATATTGCCTAGACTCAAGGGCCTGAGCAGGCTAGGAGGAGGAGGAGGGGTAATCTGATGGAGGTGAAAATATCATGAAAGGAATATATTGGAGTAACTTCACATGGTCTTTTACCAACCATTAGTGGAATCGAGAAGCAGAGGACGTAGGTTTAAGGTGAGGAGGAAAGATTTAAGAGGTACATGAGGAGTAACGTTTTCAAACAAAGGCTGGTGGGGGTATGGAATGAGCTGCTGAAGGAGGTAGTTGGGACAGACCAACATGTCCCATCTACACTCGTCCCACCTGCCTGTGTTAGGCCCATATCCCTCTAAACCTGTCCTATCCATGTACCTGTCTAAATGTTTCTCAAACGTTGTGATTGTACCTGCCTCAACTATCTCCTCCAGAAGCCCACCCATGTTCTCCAGGGATGCCGCCTGACCTGTTGAGTTACTCCGGCACTTTGTCTCTTTATTGTAAACCAGCATCTGCAGTTACTTGTTACTTTATTAAAAAAATATCCTACACACACTGGGGACAATTTACATTTATACCAAGCCAATTAACCTACAAACCTGGATGTCTTTGTAGTGTGGGAGGAAACCCGGAGATCTCGTGGTCACGGGGAGAAGGTACAAACTCCGTATATAGTCAGGATCGACAGTTGTGAGTCTGTAGAATTCTCTGCCTCAGAGGGCGGTGGTGGCCAGTACTCTGGATACTTTTGAGAGAGAGCAAGATAAGGCTCTAAAAGATAGCAGAGTCATGGGGATATGGGGAGAAGGCAGGAACGGTGTACTGATTGGGAATGATCAGCCATGATCACATTGAATGGCGGTGCTGGCTCGAAGAGCCTACTCCTGCACCTATTTCCTATTGTCTATCAACCTGAGTCTCTGGCGCTGTGAGGCAGCAACTCTACCCGCTGCACCACCGTGCCGCCCCAAATTATTTTAATCCTCTTCTTCCTTTCGTGTCCATCTTGCTACAAATGTTGACCTCGCTGTCATTGTCCGTCCTGAAAAGGACGCAAGCTTCCGGCGACATATCAATGTTTTTATCGATATGTGAAGCGCAAAAGATTAGTTAAAACAAATGTAGGTCCCTTGCAGTCAGAAACGGGTTAATTGATCATGGGGAACAAGGACATGGCAGACCAATGGAATAACTACTTTGGTTCTGTCTTCACTAAGGAAGACATAAATAATTTTCCGGAAATAGCAGGCAAATGAGTGAAATCCAGGTTAGCTGGAAAGTGGTGTTAGGTAAATTGAATGGATTAAAGGCCGATAAATCCCCAGGACCAGATAGGCTGCATCCCAGGGTACTTAAGGAAGTAGCCCCAGAAATAGCAGATGCCTTAGTGATAATTTTTCAAAACTCTTTAGACTCTGGAGTAGTTCCAGAGGATTGGAGGGTAGCTAATGTAACCCCACTTTTTAAAAAGCGAGGGAGAGAGAAAACGGGGAATTACAGACCAGTTAGTCTAACATCGGTAGTGGGGAAACTGCTAGAGTCAGTTATTAAAGATGGGATAGCAGCACATTTGGAAAGTGGTGAAATCATTGGACAAAGTCAGCATGGATTTACGAAAGGTAAATCATGTCTGACGAATCTTATAGAATTTTTTGAGGATGTAACTAGTAGAGTGGATAAGGGAGAAGCAGTGGATGTGTTATATCTGGACTTTCAGAAGGCTTTCGACAAAGTCCCACACAAGAGATTGGTATACAAACTTAAAGCACACGGTATTGGTGGTTCAGTATTGATGTGGATAGAGAAATGGCTGGCAGACAGGAAGCAAAGAGTAGGAGTGAACGGGTCCTTTTCAGGATGGCAGGCAGTGACTAGTGGGGTGCCGCAAGGCTCAGTGCTGGGACCCCAGCTATTTACAATATATATTAATGATTTTGGACGAGGGAATTAAATGCAACATCTTGAAGTTTGCGGATGACACGAAGCTGGGGGGCAGTGTTAGATGTGAGGAGGATGCTAGGAGGCTGCAGGATGACTTGGATAGACTGGGTGAGTGGGAAAATGCATGGCAGATGCAGTATAATGTGGATAAATGTGAGGTTATCCACTTTGGTGGCAAAAACAGGAAAGTAGACTATTATTTGAATGGTGACTGATTAGGAAAAGGGGAGATGCAACGAGACCTAGGTGTCATGGTACACCAGTCATTGAAAGTAGGCATGCAGGTGCAGCAGGCTGTGAAGAAAGCGAATGGTATGTTGGCATTCATAGCAAAAGGATTTGAGTACAAGAGCAGGGAGGTTCTACTGCAGTTGTACAGGGTCTTGGTGAGGCCACACCTGGAGTATTGCGTATAGTTTTGGTCTCCTAATCTGAGGAAAGACATTCTTGCCATAGAGGGAGTACAGAGAAGGTTCACCAGACTGATTCCTGGGATGGAAGGACTTCCATATGAAGAAAGACTGGATAGACTTGGCTTGTACTCGCTGGAATTTAGAAGATTGAGGGGTGATCTCATAGAGACTTTCAAAATTCTTAAGGGGTTGGACAGGCTAGATGCAGGAAGATTGTTCCCGATGTTGGGGAAGTCCAGGACAAGGGGTCACAGTTTAAGGATAAGGGGGAAGTCTTTTAGGACCGAGATGAGAAAATCGTTTTTCACACAGAGAGTGGTGAATCTGTGGAATTCTCTGCCACAGAAGGTAGTTGAGGCCAGTTCGTTGGCCATATTTAAGAGGGAGTTGGATGTGGCCCTTGCGGCTGAAGGGATCAGGGGGTATGGAGAGAAGGCAGGTACAGGATACTGAGTTGGATGATCAGCCATGATCATATTGAATGGCGGTTCAGGCTCGAAGGGCCGAATGGCCTGCTCCTGCACCTAATTTCTATGTTTCTATGTTTCTATAATGGTGACAGCAGAATTAGCTAAGGATACTTCCAGTTTCCAGCCCCACGACGTGGACTCTTCTGCTATGGTTCTATTCTTTTAATAAGACTTTGACAATGTTGATTTAAAATGACTACCTCCTCAAAATCTAGGATTCAAATTAACCCTCAGTGGAGAATCTGCAACGGTCAGCGGCCATGTTTAAGAAGGAACTGCAGATGCTGGAAAAATCGAAGGTGGACAAAAATGCTGGAGAAACTCAGAGGGTGAGGCAGCATCTAAGGAGCGAAGGAAATAGGTGTCGTCACTCCGTAGATGCTGCCTCACCCGCTGAGTTTCTCCAGCATTTTTGTCTACTGTCAGGGGCCACATCAGGAACAAGATTTTTTTTTTAATACTAAAGTGCATTGACTTTCCGGCAAGGTTTCAGGGGTCCCGTGTAATCTAAACCGGCAGTACTTAAACTCCCACAGAAAAGTACTTTCCAATGAAGGGAACTCATGCACAATGAGCAACGTGGGACATTTTCATTCCCTCCGCTGCTGTCAGAAGTCATTGAATTCTTGGGAGGCCTGGCAGGAGTTTAGGTTATCAGATAAAATGAAGTGTTTTAAAGAAACTAATGGGGACCACATGGAAAGGATTCTGCTTCGGAAAGCTCAGAGCGGAGTTGAAATCTTGTTGGGTTTTAGAGGGGACATCTGCATCTGATGCAAAGATGCGCGCACATATCCAAAACCTGATATGCACTTTCGAGATACAGTGTGGAAACAGGCCCTTCGGCCCACCGAGTCTGCGTCGACCAGTGATCACCCACCTTCACTTACATTATCCTACACTCAAGCGACACTTTACATTTTAAACAAAGCTAATTAGTTTAGTTTGGTCTAGAGATACATCACGGAAACAGGTCCTTCAGCCCAACGGGTCCGCGCGGTCCAGCGATCCCCGCACATTCCTACACCCACCAGGGACAATTTTTACATTCACCGAGCCAATTAACCTACAAACCTGCACGTCTTTGGAGTGTGGGAGGATACCGGAGCACCCGGAGAAAACCCACGCAGGTCACGGGGAGAACGTGCAAACTCCGTACAGACAGCACCCGTAGTGGGGATCGAACCCGGGTCTCTGGCGCTGCATTCGCTGTAAGGCAGCAACGCTACCGCTGCTCCACCGTGACCGCCCCTGATCTTTTATATATTTTTGTGTCGGAATCTGAATGAGGGGGTGGGGGGGTGGGGCTTAGGGTGAACTCTCATCTCCCTGCTTCTCACCAAGTCATTGTCGACACCCCCAATACCACGTGCAACTGAAATACAACTTGTTCAATGATTCAACGATACCTAAATACAGTGAAATGGGTTTTTTTCCGCATACAATACACAAAGTGCGCAACGAGTCGCCACGTATTTGGTGCCAACAAAGTTACAAAAGCACCTAGACAATAGACAATAGACAATAGGTGCAAGACTAGGCCATTCGGCCCTTCGAGCCAGCACCGCCATTCAATGCCATCATGGCTGATCATCCCCTTCGGTACCCAGTCCCTGCCTTCTCCCCATATCCCCTGACTCCGCTATCTTTACGAGCCCTGTCTATTTGAGTCCCAACTGTCCCTTCTTGTCCTCGCCGCCCCCTCCTCCCCCCCCTCCCCACCCATCCCCCACCCTGCCGGGCCCCACGTAGTTCGCGGCAGCCCACCTGCCCCTCGACGGCCCTTCTTCATCCCCTTCCCACCCCCTCTCCCCCTCCTACGGTTCACCAGCCAGCCGTCACCGAGTCCTAGAGCGATACACTGTGGAAACAGGCCCTTCGGCCCAACTTGCCCACACCGGCCAACAATGTCCCAGCTACACTAGTCCCACCTGCCTGCTCTTGGCTCATATCCCTCCAAACCCGTCCTATCGATGTAACTGTCCAACTGTTTCTTAAAGGTTGGGATAGTCCCAGCCTCAACTACCTCCTCTGGCAGCTTGTTCCATTCACCCACCACCCTTTGTGTGAAAAAGTTACCCCTCAGGTTCCTATTAAATCTTTACCCATTTCACCTTGAACCTACCCTTCCCTTCGGCCCACCGAGTCCCCCTCCTCTACGGTCTGCAAGCCTTCACGCCTTGGTTGGTGCGGGGTGGGGGGGAGCGGAGGGGGGGGGGGGGGGAATGCCTCCCGCAGCCGTCCTTGAAGGCGCGGGAGTTTAGAGCGCCCCCCTTGACCACCTCCAACCAGCCCTTTGTCCATGGTCCTTGTTTGAATATTTGCTGGTGTAATCCTGCCCTAAATAGACACAAAAAGCCAGAGTAGCTCAGCAGGACAAGGCAGCATCTCTGGAGAGAAGGAATGGGTGACGCTTCGGGTCAAGACTCAGTCTGAAGAAGGGTCTCGATGCCAAACGCCACCCATTCCTTCTGTCCAGAGATGCTGCCTTTTACCGCTGAGTTACTCCGGCATTTTGTGTCTACCTTCGGTTTAAACCAGCACCTGCAGTTCCTTCTTACATCTTTCTTAACCCTTGTCCACGTTGATACCTGTGGGTTTTAACTCCGCAGAGGGATTATACTTACAGTAGAAGTGTTGGTACAAAATCATTGTAGAGTGCTGGAGAAACTCAGCGGGTGACGCAGCATCTATGGAGCGAAGGATCCATAACATAGAAGAATAGAAGAATCTATTCCTTCGCTCCATAGATGCTGCCTCACCCGCTGAGTTTCTCCAGCATTTTTATCTTCCTTCGATTTTTCCAGCAGTTCCTTCTTAAGCACATTGTGGAGTGTTCAGTTTCAGCTCGGACACCAGCTGGTTCGAGTTATGCCCAACATCAGATGATCCACGTGCTTCCAATTGCTTTCTGGCAGTCAGCAGCAATATCTGGAAGGGGGAGCGATGGAATTTCCCTGCAGTTTCTCCGCGTGGGCTCAAAGTGCTCCAGGTTTTCCGTGCCACTAAATGTCAGTTCAATGCGAAAAGAGCCGCAGAACTCCGGAGATAAATGTTGTCGGAATGATTTAGTGGGATGGGACCACATACTCCCCAAACCTCGTCCCATAAAACGGGCATGAACAGTGCTGATAAAACAAAACTCACCACATTTGCGTATGAGAGAGGGGAGGGGGACAGGGCTGGCATTTGGGGAATTGAATGTAATTTTCTCCAATACAGGCCTGGATAGAGTAGACGTGAAGAGGATTCTAAAATCCAGTTTGTTTAATGTGCAGAATTGAATATACCTGGCATGTTTGGAGAACGGGGCAGACTGAACGGGACTAGCCTGGGTGAGGGGAATCCTTTAGACTTTAGAGATACAGCACGGAAACAGGCCCTTCGGCCCACCGAGTCCTCGCCGACCAGCGATCCCCGCACACTAATACTATCCTACACACACTAGGGACGATTTACAATTTTACCAAAGCCCTTTAACCTACAAACCTGTACTTCTTTGGAGTGTGGGAGGAAACCGGAGCACCCGGAGAAAACCCACGCGGGTCCCGGGGAGAACGTGCAAACTCCGTACAGACAGCACCCGTAGAAAAAACGAAGATGAGGACACAGCAAATTTGGAAGGCAAGGAAATTCGAGAAGGTTTTAAGGATAGGGCAGGCAAAACTAAAAGAATTGAAGGCACGAGGTACTGCAGACGTTGGTTTACCCAAAAAAAGACTCAAAGTGCCGGAGTAACTCAGCTGGTTTGCCTTGTTCAGATCCTGGTTTCACTTTTCCTTCCCGGGGTCAGAGGCAGCTGGAGTGTGAAGTGAGTACTTCAGCTGAGTTGGACTGCACTGGGACTGGGCAATCAGCGTGATTTATGGAGACAGAATTCATCGGCAGCTTACACACCCCCCCAACACCATGATTAGTGATTTCTCCAACTTCAAGTAACCCTTGCTTTCCCTCTCCGTCCCTCCCCCACCCTGGTCATCCTGCTAGTTTCACTGTTCGTATCCCTGCGTTATCACCTCTCCCACAGCCAACAATGGACCAGTGTGGGCTCCACCTTTCCTGGGTCACCGGTGCCGGCTCTGATTTGTTCTGAACCCTTTAGACACCTCAAGTTTCCTTCTCCCCTGACTCTGAGTCTGAAGAAGCGTCTCGACCCCCCCCGGACATTCCCCATTTTATCTCTCCAGAGATGCAGGAAAGGATAAAGGAAACTGGCCATTGTTAGCTGTGGCCTAGGTGAGAACGAGT
Source organism: Okamejei kenojei (assembly GCA_035221665.1). NCBI lineage: Eukaryota > Metazoa > Chordata > Chondrichthyes > Rajiformes > Rajidae > Okamejei > Okamejei kenojei. Next base: position 63,441,377 of record CM069143.1, on the reverse strand, counting down.
TAAAGACAATGAGACTCAACAGGACGACTTTGAGTGAAGAAGGGTCTCGACCTGAAATGCCACCCATTTTTTCTCTCCAGAGATGCTGCCTGACCCGCTGAGTTACTCCAGCATTCTGTGACTTTCTTCAGTACAAACCAGCGCCTGCAGTTCCTTCCCACACAAAATAAAAGGACGGTTTGGTCAGTGACGAATTGTGTTATATTGAACAAAGAAGAGCCCAGAAGAAGATGCAGTTCTTCCAGTGGAAAGTGGAAGTAGAAATTGCTGAGAGCTTCAAGTTCCTTTGCATTAAAATTTCCAATAATCCCTTTGGAGCGCGGGAGGATGAGGGGTGATCTTATGGAGGTGTACAAAATCAAGAGAGGAATAGGTTGGGTAGATGCACAGGGTCTCTTGGCCAGAGTAGGGGAATCGAGGACCAGAGGACACAGGTTTAAGATGAAAGGGGAAAAGATTTAATAGGAATTTGAGGGGTAACATTTTCACACAAAGGGTGGTGGGTGTATGGAACGAGCTGCCAGAGGAGGTAGTTGAGGCTGGGACTATCTCGACATTTCAGAAACAGTTACGACAGGTACATGGATAGGACAGGTTTGGAGGGGATATGGACCAAGCGCTGGCAGGTGGGACTAGTGCAGCTGGGGCGTGCTGGCCAGTGTGGGCGAGTTGGGCCGAAGGGCCTGTTTCCGCGCTGTATCATTCTACGACTCCATGACTCGATGATTTGTCGTGGACCAAATAGCCATGAAGCCACACCCATCGCTTTACTTCCGGAGAGGACTTGAGGAAATTTGGCATGTTGCACAATGACTCTTCTACAGATGGGCTGTAGAAAGTATACTGTCGGGTCGCATCACGGCTTGGGTTGGGAACAGCTTCTTCCCTCTGTTATCAGGCTTCTGAACGGTCCTTCCATAAGCTAGGGTACTGCCCGATTCACCTCTACCCCATTGCGGACACCTCTACCCCATCTGGAACTGATGCGCTACAATGCTGAGAACTAGATTCTGAATCTGCATTCAGTATTTTCCCCTTTGATCTACCTATTGTACGAGTTTCACTTGATTGCATTAATTTGTTTGGACAGCATGCAAAATAAAGTCTTGTAATGGACTACACAGTGGCGCAGTGGTAGATTTGCTGCCTAAAGTCCCTGTCCCCTATTAGGCGATTTTTTTCAGCGACTACAGGCGACTAGGCTGTCGTCACATGGTCGCGGGGTGACGCCTGTACGGTCGTGAGCCGTCTCCTCAAGTCGCCTAAAGGGTCGTAACCTTTTTCTGGTCGCCACTCGATTTTGAAATGTTCAAAACTTTTCGGCGACCGTGGGCTTGTCGCAGCTTGTCTTCTCCTGTCGTAGGCGCTGTCGTAGGTTGTGGCCAGGATGAGGCGGGTTGTCGCTGGGTGACGTTGGTTGTCGCCGGGCGCTGACTTCGGTGAATTCCATTGGCGACTGCCCACGTCAACCGGCGACAGGTACCGGCGACTGAATTGCCTTCAGTTGTCGCTGACAGGGTCGTTGCTTGTCGTAGCTTGTCGCGGGTGGACGTAGGTTGACTTCGGTTGTCGTTGGTGTGGTCGTAGGTGGACGTCCTAATCGGTCGCCGGTTGTCGGTAGCTTGCCGCCAACTAGGTGGTAGGTTGTCGTAGACATTTTCGCCGTTTTTACGGAGACCTGCTACGACTGTGACGGTCGCCGGCATTTGCCGGAATAGTCGCCTAAGTGGGACAGGCCCTTTACAACAGGAGAACGGGGTTCGATCCTGATTACGGGTGCTGTCTGTACGGAGTCTGTACGTTCTACACGCGACCGTGTGGGTGTCCTCCCGCATTCCATCAGCATACAGGTTTGTAGGGTAATTGGCCTCTGTAAATTGTCCCCAGTGTGTAAGGATAGATGATGGTAAATGGATCGATGGTGATCATGTGTGGTCTTGCCGCTGACTGGTTAGCACGCGACAAAAGCGTTTTCACTGTACCTGGGTACACGTGACAATAAACTAAACTGAGAACTAGTGTACAGCCAGGTGATTGCAAACTCAGTGGGCCGAAGGGCCTGTTTCCACGCCGTATATTGAAACCAAACTATACTAGACTAAACCTTAACCTTTGTCTGATCAGCAAGGCAACTTAATAATGAACACACTATCCAAGGTTTGGGGGGGATATGGGCCAAATGGAACCAGTGTAGCTGGGACAAGTTGGCCGGTGTGGGCACGTTGGGCCGAAGGGCCTGTTTCCACGCTGTATCACTCGATGACTAAACAGGCAGGACGATTTGACTGCAGACTGTGATTTTACTTGTGTCTCATTAAAGTACGAAGGGTGAGTACTAAGGGGGGGATAAAAGCCAAAAATGCAGACAGAGGCACTTTCAAATGAAGGACTTGCATGGAATCAATTAACCAATTACAAAAAACACACAAACCAGTTGCCCCTTCTTTGTATGGGAGTTGTTGCCGTGATACAAAGGCAGGTTAGTTGCAAAGCAATGTTCACCTCCTGGCACAGTTTGCACGTTAACTCTGGTCTATGGTGTGGAACAGGAACTGCAGCATTCAAAGGTCCAAGATTTAATAAGAATCCATCCTGTTCCAGTCTCTCCGTCTCACTCCCACCCAAGTCGTACCGGCTTCAAAAGTTCTCCTGTGTAGGAAGGAACCGCAGATGCTGGTTTAAACCGAAGATAGCCATTACGCATAAAAAACTGGAGTAACTCAGCAGGACAGGCAGCATCTCTGGAGAGAAGGAATGGGTGACATTTCAGGTCGAGACCCTTCTTCAGACTCAGTCATCCCGTTGAGTCTCATTGTCTTAAACTCGTTTTCACCTAGTTTCCTTTATCATCGTTACTTTTTTTTGCATATCATTCATTTGTTCCATATCTCTCTACATCACCGTGTATGTCTCTCGTTTCCCTTTCTTTTTTTTTGTTAAGTATTTTTATTATAGAAACATATTAATAAAGAATACATTGTTTTACATAATTGAAAATACATGATATTAATAATACTTTCATGATATTAATAATATTAAAATTTAAGACTATATGTTTCTATACCCTTTTCTAAATTTTTTTTTAAAGTAAGAAGAGATAGTAAGAGAAAATATAAAAAATATGAAAGCGAATGGAGTGTTAATCATTAATCCGTCATTGGAGATATAGGCATGATTTATTATATATATTTCTTCATCCACTCTAATATTCAGGCCTCAGTCAAGCCCTCGTACCGATCGTTTCCCTTTCCCCTGACTCTCAGTCTCAGGAAGGGTCTCGACCCGAAACGTCACCTATTCCTTCTCTCCAGAGATGCTGTCTGACCCGCTGAGTTACTCCAGCTTTTTGCGTCTATCTTTGTTAATCGCAACGCTCGGACTAAATGCAGCCTCTATCAACAGCCAAGCAAAGATTTAGCTGCATTTCCTGTTTTAGATTCCTCAAGCTAGGCTTGTGATGGATGGTTGTCGAAACAAAATGTTAGCTTGTTTTCCCTCTCCTAATTGACCAGAAAGGTTAACCCTTAGCAGGTGACGGCTCAACTAAGTATAATGCTTGTCACAAATGCTGGAGAAACTCAGCGGGTCAGGCAGCATCTTTAGGAATAGGCGAGTTATATAGAGCTCTAGGGGCTAGTGGAATCAAGGGATATGGGGAGAAGGCAGGCACGGGTTATTGATTGGGGACGATCAGCCATGATCACAATGAATGGCGGTGCTGACTCGAAGGGCCGAATGGCCTCCTCCTGCACCTATTTTCTATGTTTCTATGTGACGTTTTGGGTTGAGACGCCCGGATAGGTCTCCGCCCAAAATGTCACCCATTCCTTATCTCCAGAGATGCTGCCTGACCCGCTGAGTTACTCCAGCATTTTGTGTCTACCTTCAGTGGAAACCAGCATCTGCAGTTCCTTCCTTCGCATGAGTATGATGTTTACCCACAATCAAATAACCAGGGACTAGATTTTTTTCAGTCACTTCAAACGTTGAAGCTGGAGGAAGTTTCGTTTATGTGGAGGAAGGAACTGCGGATGCTGGTTTTAATCCGAAGATAGACACAAAAAGCTGGAGTAACTCAGCGGGACAGGCGGCAGCTCTGGAGAGGCGGAACGGGCGACGTTGCGGATTGAGACCCTTCTTCAGACTATTCATCGCAAGAAGTGTTTAAGAAGGAACTGCAGATGCTGGAAAAATCGAAGGTAGACAAAGGTGCTGGAGAAACTCAGCTGGGTGAGGCAGCATCTATGGAGCGAAGGAATAGGTGACGTTTCGGGTCGAGACCCTTCTCCAGGTCGAGACCCGAAACGTCACCTATTTCTTCGCTCCATAGATGCGGCCTCACCCAGCTGAGTTTCTCCAGCATTTTTGTCTACATTCATCACAAGAAGTCCAGTTTAGAGATACAGCGCGGAAACTTCTGTAAGGCCGCAAGGCCGGCAAGTAAAGCATGAGTGTTGGATAGTTGCAGGTGGAACATAGAACACTAGAGCACAAGAATGGACGCCCAAGATGTCTGTGCTGAACCGGATACCAAGTTAACCAAAATGGCGGCAAAATATGGCAACTTGTGCACATGGACTGCGCAAGAAGAATTTCACAGTGCACGGGTGACCAATAAAGAACCATTGATTTTGCCAGCCCTCCATCCCCTGCATATCCATGTGCCTATCTAAAAGCCTCTTAAACACCACTATCGTATCTTCCTCCACCACCACCCCTGGCAGTGCGTTCCAGGCACCCACCACCCTCTGTGCAAAAAAAACACAACTTGCCCCACACATCTCCTTTAAACCTATCCCCTCTCACCTTAAAGCTATGCCCTCTAGCCTTTGGCATCTCCACCCTGGGGGAAAAGGTTCTGACTGTCTACTCTTTCTGTGCCTTTCATCATTCTATACACTTCCAGCAAGCCTGCCCTCAATCTCAACGCTCCGGAGAACTTTTTGCTTTGTTGTTAAGGGCCTGTCCCACGTTCACGACCTACTTCACGACCTACTTCTGCCGAGTTTGCCCTTGACTCATACTCGCAGCATGGTCGTCATGAGCTTGTAGGAAGTCGTAGAAGGTCGTAGGTAGGTCGTGATGCTAGTCGCAGGTACCCGTGGCATCAAGTAGGTTGGGGCGTTTTTTCTCACCTGATGAAAAATGTCCACGAGTAAAAAAGGTTGTGAATTAGGTCGTGAAAGTGGGACAGGCCCTTTACCTTCTCCCAGCCAACAATCACCTATTCTACATTTTCCTTGATCTCCATTCCCTTTGTCCCTATTTCACACCTTACTATTCCTTATCTATGTCTCTCCCTCTCCCCTGACAACAGTCTGAAAGGTGCGAAACGTCACCCACTCCTTCTCTCCAGGGATGCTGCCTGTCCCATTGAGTTACTCCAGCATTTTGTGTCCATCTCTAGTTCCAGGGAAACTGTTGGGCAGGAGATAAGAACCATACAATTTCCAGCGTGAGAGGTGATCATAGAATCACACCGAAGATAGACACAAAAAGCTGGAGTAACTCAGCGGGTCAGGCAGCATCTCTGGAGAAAAGCGATAGGTGACGTTTCCGGTCTAGACCCTTCTTTGCACTATCCAGACTATCCGTACCAAAATTTGAGCCTCAATCTGAAGAAGGGTCCCAAATCCGAAACACCACTTATCCATGTTCTCCAGAGATGCTGCCTGACTGGCTCAGTTCCTCCAGCATTTTGTGTCTATCTTTGGTATAAAGCAGCATCTGCAGTTCATTTTTATTACATCTTGACGAAAATGTGAGTCTGAAGAAGGGTCCTGACCCAGAATGTCATCTGCTGTATCCATGTTCTCCAGAGATGCTGTCTGACTTGTTGAGTTACTCCAGCACTTTGTGCCTTTTTTGAATGAAAAGAGGTGTCGTTTTGCGTTTGGCCCCATCTTCAGACTGACTGTAGTAGGGAGAAGATAGCTGGAAGAGAGGTATGGAAGGGGGGGGCCAAGACAAAGTCTGGCAAGTGATAGGTGGATACAGGTGAGGGGGGGGGTTTGATTGTCAGATGGTTCGACAAAGGCCAGTGATTAGTTTAGTTTAGTGATTCAGCACGTAAAATCTGCGTCGGCCAGCGATCCCCATACTATCCTACACTCCAGGGAAAATTTACAATTATACCAAGCCAATTAAGCTACAAACCTGCGCGTCTTTGGGGCGTGGGAGGAAACCGGAGCACCTGGAGAAAACCCACGCAGGTCACGGGGAGAGTGTACAAACTCTGTACAGACTTGCCCTTCATTAGATCAAGGCATCTGCTTTCGAGACGGGAAGAAGTTATGGGGTTGGAAAGAGTTAAAAAGAAATCCAGTGCGAAAGTGCTGTTCTTATGACTTGTGCTTACATCCCATGAGGTAACATGAGCCTGGCTGCGGTTGCCTAGGCAACGAGTCCATGACTGCGGTCACTACAGTAGTGGTGGAGTTAGGCCCCAATCCCTGGAGACCAGAGCGGAGGAGAGAAGCGGTTCAACAAGGCCGCTGGCTAAAAGCGAAAACACTACTACACCGTTTTTGGAACAGAGAACGGGTTTAAAAAAGCACTTTAAAAAGTAAGAATTAGGGCGGCATGGTGGCACAGCGGTGGTGTTGCTGCCTCACAGCGCCAGAGACCGGGGTTCGATCCTGACTACGGGTGCCGTCTGTACGGAGTTTGTACGTTCTCCCTGTGACCGCGTGGGTTTCTGCAGGGTGCTCCATTTTCCTCCCATTAGGGTTACCAACTTTCTCACTCGCAAATAAGGGACAAGAGGTCAAAACAAGGGACAAATTCCCGACGGCAATTCATTTTTACCGACTCGGCCGTGGTTAGGTGAATGATGAGTTGGCCCGGGTGCTGGACTGCACACAAAGCCCAGCCGGCGGGCCAGCTGAGGAGTTTTCACACGGGCCGCGCGACGTTGCACGCAAAGTCCGGCACCCCATCCAACTCATGAACCGATGATCAGCCACGAGAAGGAGAGGTGGTGGTGTCAGCGGTAAGCGAAGGTCCGAAGGTCAGACAGCTGGCCAGGCTGCCGACCGACGGGGCCACGGGTGAGGTGCTGCTGCTGCACTCCATGGGGTGCACTATGTCGGGACGGGTGAGGCGGGGCCGGACGCGGCGCTCCGACGCGACAGTCCCCTCGACCCGAGTAGTAGTAGTCAAATACCGGACAAGAGCGGTCCCGTATGGGACAAACCAATTTAGCCCAATATATGGGATGTCCCAGCTAATACAGGACAGTTGGCAACCCTAACTCCCACACTACAAAGACGTACAGGTTTGTAGGTTAATTGGCTTGGTGTAAATGTGTTTAAAAAATGTCCCTAGACTGTGCAGGATAATGTGCGGGGATCACTGGTCGGTGCGGTCTCGAAGACCGAAGGGCCAGTTTCCTCGCTGTATCTCTAAACTAACTAAAATAACTAAACAGCCAGTGCTTTAGGAGAAATACAACCAAACCTGAACTAAAGTTTGAATTTAATGTTTACTGGACTAAGTGGGATTCATTGGGCTAGGACAGGCCTGATAGGCCAAAGGGAATCTCAGTGAAAGGCACTTTTTCTGGACTTTTCCTGGCCTGGCACAGGCCTTTTGGGCCAAAATGCTCCTTCTGGGCTAATACGGGCATTTTGGGCAAAAGGGACTGGTTTCTTGGCTAATAGGGGCCTTGTGGGCTGAAATTAGTGGTTTCAGGCAGGCCAAACAACTAATTTCTTTTCATTTCAATTTCAATTTCAAGCACAGGGCAGGCCAAACAATTAATTTCATTTTCAATTCATTTCCATTTCCATTGCAGTATCAAGCACAGGGCAGGCCTAACAAATCATTGCATTTTCATTTAATTTCCATTTCCATTGCAGTTTCAAGCACAGGGCAGGCCAAACAGCTCATTGCATTTTCATTTCCATTGCAGTTGCAAGCGCAGGGCAGGCCAAACAACTCATTTCATTTTCATTAAGGATTTCAAAATGTACTTGCAATACATGATTTTCAAAAAAATCATGTATTGCAAGTACATTGCAGACTCACGGTTCAGTTGATTCACAGCTTTGGATCACAGTTGTGGCCTCTCCCTCGCGATCATCCAGAGTGACTGACTCACGTCCAGGCATCCGAGGTTTTATAATCCTGCCCCCCCCCCCCCCGGGCAGGGGCGTTATCTTCATCATGGTGATTGACAAGTGAGAGCACCAATCAGCTGATCTCAAGATTTTTTAAACACTCAGAACTTTTTTATTTATCATTGATCACGAAAGTCCTCGGGGCTGCCTGAGCGGAGGAGGACTGTGTGTAAGATGGCCAAAAATCATACCAATATAGGGTAGCGTTTTTTCTAAAATCAATATAGAGCGCAGACAGGAAGTGGTCAAGATTAGACTTTTAGTTATATAGATTTTCGTTTAGTTTAGAGATACAGCATGGAAACAGGCCCTTCAGCCCACCGAGTCCACACCAACCAGTGATCCCCGCACACTAACACTATCCTACACACACTAGGGACAAATTACATTTAGACCAAGTCAATTAACCAACAAACCGGTACATCTTGGGGCTTAGAATAAAGGGGAGGTCATTTAAGACAGAGCTGAGAAAAAAACTTTTTACCCAGAGAGTTGTGAATTTGTGAAATTCCCTGCCGCAGAGGGCAGTGGAGGCCAAATCACTGGATGGATTTAAGAGAGAGTTGGATAGAGCTCTAGGGGCTAGTGGAGTCAAGGGATATGGGGAGAAGGCAGGCACGGGTTATTGATAGCGGACGATCAGCCATGATCACAATGAATGGCGGTGCTGGCTCGAAGGGCCGAATGGCCTTCTCCTGCACCGATTTTCTATGTTTCTATGTTTCTATCTTTGGAGTGTGGGAAGAAACCGAAGTTGTCGGCGAAATTCCATGGTTCAATGGTCATTTTTATTAACACATGTACCAAGGTACAGTGAAATTCATTTCTTGCATACAGATCAGCAGATTATTTCCATACTTAAGTACAAGCCCTCAGTAAGTACTGAGTGCATAGAAAGCCCATTGGATCCATACGCAAGATTTAGTTTAGTTTAGTTTAGAGAAACAACGCGGAAACAGGCCCTTCAGCCCACCGATTCCGCGCCGACCATTCACTGTTCTATGAAAGAGTTACCAATGATGCTGCAGTGGTCTGAATGTGTTTTGGGTTATTCCGTGAAAATAGAAACATTGGAAAGCTGTTTGTCTTAAAACCATCTAAGTGGCACATTGTCAAATCTAGAACTGGAGAAAGCAAATATAATGAATATAATAAATATAATTAATATAATAAATATACATAGTGCCAAAGAACAAGCTTACAACCCAGTGGTATGAATATTGATTTCTCTAACTTCAAGTAACCCTTGCATTCCCTCTCTCTCCGTCCCTCCCCACCCTAGTCATTGTACTAGTTTCACTGTCGTCCTGGTGAGTTTCACTGTTTATAACACTCGTTATCACCTTCCCCACAGCCAACAATGGACCATTGTGGGCTCCATATTTCCTTGATCATCGTTGCTGGCTTTGATCTGCCTTTTTGCACCACATCTTTCATTGATTTGTTCTATGTACCTTTTCATATCTCTCTGTACCCACTCCCCCCCCCCCCCCCCACTCTCAGTCGAAAGAAGGGTCTCGACTCAAAATGACACCCATTCCTTCTCTCCAGAGATGTTGCCTGGTCCGCTGAGTTACTCCAACGTTTTGTGTCTATCTTAAGCTTAGAAACAAGTCCTTGTTCTTTGTAAGTCGTTAACTCCTGGTAGCTTTATTTAATTTAGTTTCGAGATACAGCGGGGAAACAGACCCTTCGGCCCACCAATTCCACACTGACCAGCGATCCCGGCACATTAACACTATCCCACACACACTAGAGGCAATTTACATTTTTACTGAAGCCAATTAGCCTGCAAACCTGTACGTCTTTGGAGTATGGGAGGAAACCGGAGCATCCGGAGAAAACCCACGCGGTTACGGGGAGAACTGGATCTGGATCCGGATGTAGTACACTGAAAAGCTCTCGGTAGAGCATCACTCAGCACTGGACATTTTTTTAACATTTTATCAAGCCAAATAACCTACAAACCTGTACGTCTTTGGAGTGTGGGAGGAAACCGAAGATCTCGGAGAAAACCCACGCAGATCACGGGAGAACGTACAAACTCCGTACAGACAGCACCCGTAGTCGGGATCGAACCCGGGTCTCTGGCGCTGTGAGGCAGCAACTCTACCGCTGTGCCACCGTGACTGCGTCCAAACTCTGTGCCGACAAGTTCCCGAGGTCAGGATCGAACCTTGGCCTCTGGCGCTGTAGGGCAGCAACCTACCTACTGGTAATATAGAACGTCTCTAAACCTGACAAATAGAGGTTTAATGGGAGAAAGCACAAGGAACTAGGTCTTCTCCTTGTTTCAGAAATAAATATTAAGAACATTTCACCAGTCAATTAATTCCTACCACATTCAGATCCACAGAAGTTGAGATTTATCTTCAGTGTGTGTCGCGTTGCTGCTCAAAGTATTTATTTTGATGATGTGGGAGGAATTGTTGGCGGCTGGCAAAATCTCTCTCTCTCCTTTCCAGATCTGAGCTATTGACCAAGTTCTCCTACAGAGAGATGGAGAGGTTTTTCCCATCATGGGAACTGCTGTACCTCTGTTGGTTCTCACAACCACCCCATCTACTGCACGAGAAATGTTAAACCAGCTGATCTGGGCATCTGGGGTTGGCCACAAATTTAGTTAATTAGTCGAGAAAAATGCAGCATGGAAACAGGCCCTTAGGCCCACCGAATCCGAGCCGACCAGCGATCGCCTCGTACACCAGCACTATCCTACACACACTAGGGACAATTTACAAGTTTTACCAAAGCCAATTAACCTGCGCACCTTTGGAATGTGGAATGGAAGGAAACCAGAGCACCCGGAGAAAACCCACGCAGTCACAGGGAGAACAAGGGAATGGGATTGAGAGGGAAAGATAGATCAGCCATAATTGAATTGCAGAGTAGACGTTTCGACCCGAAACGTCGCCTATTTCCTTCACTCCATAGATGCTGTCCCACCCACTGAGTTTCTCCAGCATTTTTGTCTACCTTCGATTTTCCAGCATCTGCAGTTCCTTCTTAAACATGCAGAGTAGACTCGATGGGCTGAATGGCCTATTTCTGCTCCAAGTACTTATGAACAAGATATTCTGTGTCTAGGCTCTTTTTCGAGATGTAGCTGGGAAGAAAGGCCTTCGGCCCACCAAGTCCACATCAACCATCGACCACTCCTTCACACGAGTTCTATGTTCTCCCGCTTTCTCATCCACTCCCGACACACCAGGGGCAATTTGCACAGGACCGATTAACTTACAAACCCGCACGTCTTTGGGATGTGGGAAGAAACCGGAGAAAATACTTTTTCACCCAGAGAGTTGTGAATTTGTGGAATTCCCTGCCACAGAGGGAAGTGGAGGCTGTCACTGGATGGATTTAAGAGAGAGTTAGATAGAGTTCGAGGGGCTTGTGGAATCAGGGGATATGGGGAGAAGGCAGGCACGGGTTATTGATAGGGGAAGATCAGCCATGATCACAATGAATGGCGGTGCGGGCTCGAAGGGCCGAATGGCCTCCTCCTGCACTTATTTTCTATGTTTCTATGTAAAACCACGGGGGGAAACATGCAAACTCCACACAGACAGCACCCGAGGTCAGGATCGAACCCGGGTCTTTAGCGCTGCGCGGCAGCAGCTCCACCAGCTGCGCCACCATGCTGCCCTGTGTGTTGCATGAATGTGGTTTGTGTATCGCAGAGTAATAAAGTGAAGTGATCACAGGGCTAAAACCTGTTGTTACTTCACTCGCCATTTATGCCGATTCAAATATTCCGAGCCTGTCATTTTCTCTTCTGGAAAAGCTTCTGAAATTTTTTTTCACATCTTCAAGTGGTTGGCGAACTTGTTCCAATTTGCAGAGAAGCCATTCTTAATGTGTAGACTGGAAACCACAGCTCAGGGATGGGGGGGGGAGATGCGGGCTGCATACCCGGCAGATTCCACGAGAGTCCGGCTTCCAAATTTAAAAACCACAAACAAATGAAAAGGAACGAGGGAGATGTCTGAGATGTCTCAACCACACACTTCCTAATGCTCTTCAGCCGAGCTGCGCTGACTAGGAATTGTGGACGCAGCCCAGGCCATCACACAACCCAACCTCCCTCCCACTGAGTGTCGGGAGGAACTGCAGATGCTGGTTTGCACCGAAGATAAAGACACAAACGGCTGGAGTAACTCAGCGGGGCAGGCAGCACCTCTGGAGAAAAGGCTTTGTTGCGTGCTACCCAGTCAGCAGAAAGACAGTACATGATTACAATCGAGCCGTTTACAGTGTCCAGATACATGATAAGGGAATAACGTTTAGTGCAAGGTAAAGCCAGCAAAGTCCGATCAAAGATAGTCCTAGGTAGATGAAAATGCTGGAGAAACTCAGCATCAATAGATGCTGCCTCACCCGCTGAGTTTCTCCAGCATGTTTGTCTACCTTCGATTTTTCCAGCATCTGCAGTCCTTTCTTAAAGACAGCCCGAGAGTCGCCAATGAGGTAGATAGTAGTTCAGGACTGCTCTCTGGTTGTGGTAGGATGGTTAAATTGCCTGGTAACAGCTGGGAAGAAACTGCCCCTGAATCTGGAGTTGGATCTGATATCATCTGAAATGTGATATTCAACATTGGAAGGGATGTAGGCTTCAGCCTGTTGCAGATAGAGTGAATGTATTAAAAATGTCAACGCACGAACAGATGGCGTACCAGATTGCGGTCTGTGACAGAGGAAGCATTCTGTACATTATCAGTGACCGCAGTTTGAAGAAATTGGAGGGATTTTCCTACCCCGGATATTTTAAAGATCTTAGACTGCGTGAAGCGGAGGCTTGGGAACAGGATGCAGGATGTGGGTGGGAATGATACTGCAATGAGAGGAAGCGTCGGCAGCTCAAACCAAACACAATCAAACTTAGAGACACAAAATGGAGTAACTCGGCGGGCCAGGCAGCAACTCTGGACAGAAGGAATGGGTGACGTTTCAAGTCTGAAGAAGGGTCTCGACCCGGAACGTCACCCATTCCTTCTCTCCAGAGATGCTGCCTGCCCCGCATTTTGTGAATACCTTCGGCGTAAACCAGCATCTGCAGCTCGTTCCTACACAATGAAACTTATAATCCGACCATGCAGACCACAAATAAATCATCGTGTTCACTCGATGTTCAATCGTGGACAATTGATCGTAGTTCTGTGGTTTATTGATCTGTCCTGTCTGAAGATAGCACATGATTAACAAAGGTGAAATGGTTGGACCTGTCTTCTTGCATTGTTAAGGCAAGATAGAGCAGATGGATGATAAATGGCGGCCCAGTGGCGCAGCGGGTAGAGTTGATGCCTCACAGCGCCAGAGACCCGGGTTCGATCCTGACTACGGGTGCTGCCTGTATGGAGCTTGCACGTTCTGCCCGAGGCCTGTGTGGGTTTTCTCCAGATGCTCTGGTTTCCCCCCCCGTATTCCATAGACATACAGCTTTGTAGGTTAATTGACTTTGGTAAAAATTGTTCCCCAGTGTGCGTAGGATAGTGCCAGTGTGATCGCCGGTTGGTGCCGATCTGGTGGGCCGAAGGGCCTGTTCCTGCACTGTATCTCTTAACTAAATCAAAATAAACACTTGTCAGTGTTACCCTGGTACACGTGACAATAATAACCTAAACTGAATTGTGCGCCACTAAACACAAACTTTATAAAAACGATATATTAAATCAGGGAGGCCGAGGAATATTGATTATCACATAATTGTTGTCACCTACAAACCTTGAACTGTGAGACCCCAATCATAAGTTCATGGTCATAAGTGATGTTCATAAGAAAAATTAGGCCATTCGGCCCGTCGAGTCTACTCCGCCATTCAACCATGGCTGATCTATCTCTCCCTCCTAACCCCATTCTCCTGCCTTCTCCCCATAACCCATGACCTGTACTAACCAAGAATCTACCTATCTCTGCCTTAAAAATATCCATTGACGTGGATATTCTCCACAGCCTTCTGTGGCACTGAATTCCATGGATTCACCTCCCTTTGACTAAAGTAACTGCTCCTCATCTCCTTCCTAAAGGGACATCCTTTCATTCCGAGGCTGTGACCCTGGTCTTAGACAACCCCCCCTCCCCTCATGGAAACATCCTCTCCACATGACCCACATGTAGGGTCATTTAAGGATGTAATGAAGTCTAAACTGCCAAATGCACACACAAAGGCCACCCAAGGATTCCAAGATTTGGAAAAGAAAATCCTTTGACATTTTAAAACACATATTTCTGGACATTTTTGTTTTGTTGATATTCTGGTGTTTATGTGGGTGACATTATTGGCAAAATACATTTAGCAAGAAAGACAACACAGCTGATTTGATTACAATTTAGAAAACATTTCTATTAAATACACAGTAAACAAATGACGGAGAAAGTACAAAATAGTTGGTATTAACTTACAGAGCAAAAAGCCAGCTTTAAATGACTAACAATAGTTTGGACTATATACAACAGAGTATAAAAAAATAATAAAAAAAGGCATCACCTTATCTGATGGTTATTTCCTAGCTGTTAAGTGCACAATGCAAATATTTATTGCATTATCAAACCTTGAACATGGACATAGTTATCACTTCCTAGTTTTAAAAAGTCTGTGCCTGCACTGGCCTGTTCTACCTTCCCCACCCCCCCCCCCCCCCCCCCCCATCCCAACCAAACTTAATGAGACAATTATTGAAACATATATATAAAAAACACACAGCTTATCAAATGCTATACACTGTCATGACTTGGTATTTTGAAATTAGGCTATTCACAAATCTGAAGAAGAAATGACTATATATTGATGACCAATACAGTGCAATGTTATGGGCTTTCGAGCCAAAGCCATTTAAATATATGTACATTATATACCTTGCCCCATTAAAATGGTTTAGTGCCTCAACCTACATCAGGGGCGGCACGGTGGCGCAGCGGTAGAGTTGCTGCTTTTCAGCGGCAGAGAGCCGTGTTCGATCCTGACTACGAGTGCTGTCTGTGCAGAGTCTGCACGTTCTCCCCGTGACCTGCGTGGGTTTTCTCCGGGTGCTCCGGTTTCCTCCCACACTCCAAAGGCGTACATGTTTGTAGGTTAATTGGCTTCAGTAAAATTGTAAATTGTCGTGTGTGTGTGCGTGTGCGTGTGCGTGTGCATGGGATAGTGCTAGTGTGATCGCTGGTCGGTGCTGACTCGGTGGGCCGAAGGGCCTGTTTCCACGCTGTATCTCTAAAGTCTAAACATGTTGATGAATTGACTGTCATTTAATAAGTTTAGCTGGGCAGTTTATTTTTCAGGTCTAATTTACCTCTTAATATCTGGCACTGAAATTATCTGCCGTTCTAGACTGTGCATCCAATCCCACAGGCGAATCTTTATTAGCTTAGAATGTCTAAAGGAGCGAACCGAAACATCACCTATCCACGTTCTCCAGAGATGCTGCCTGACCTGCTGAGTTCCTCCAGCACTTTGTGTCCTTTTGTGCATTAACCAGCGTCTGCCGTTCCTTGCTGTCTAACTTAGAATGCCTTCTTCTTTTTGAAAAAAGCAAGTCATGTACATTGTTGTTTGCAAGGTTCTGAATATATAATTACATTTGTATTGAGCTCAACCCAATTCATTTATCCCAATGAAAGCTTGAAAAGAGGGCACTACTTTTAACATCAGGCATTAACGGGCCTGTCCCACTTGGCCGTCATTGGCATCTCATTTACGCGTCATGTGTAAAATAGGTCGACGCGTTGTGATGCGCGACATCGCGCGCAATTCACGCGTCAGCACAGCCGTCTGGTGCGCGTGACGTCATTAGAATACCCTGCGGCGCGCGGCGACACACGGTGACGTAACCATGCGTCACCACGGGATACACGCGAGACGTCGGGATGCCAGCATGCAACGCCAAGGCGTCAGCGTGCCTACGCGATACATCACGCAGGTGGCGTGCGAGGATTTAGCTACACTACGAAATCCTGGAGCGCCGCGCGATACCGCATGCAATTCCACGCCTCACCATGCGCAATGCGTGCATCACCCACGCGTCGACCTATTTTACATGATGCATAAATGAGGCGCAAATGATGGCCATGTGGGACAGGCCCTTAACACTTCACCGGGCTTATCGAGGCAGCTAATTACATCCAACTTCAAAACAATAGGTAACAAAACAGGTAAGCCCATTCCGAATCCAACCTTTCTGTCCTGGGCCTCCTCCATGGCCAGAGTGAGGCCCACTGTAAATTGGAGGAGCTGCACCTCATATTTCGCTTGGGTAGTCTGCACCCCAGCGGTATGAATATTGACGTCTCCAATTTCAGGTAGTCCTTGCTTTCTCCCTCTTTCCCCTCCCCTTCCCAGCTCTCCCACAGCCCACTGTCTCCGCCTCTTCCTTCTTACCCCCACCCCCCCCCCCCCCACATCAGTCTCGACCCGAAAAGTCACCTATTCCTTCGCTCCATAGATGCTGCCTCACCCGCTGAGTTTCTCCAGCTTTTTTGTTTGCCAGCCAAATATCCATATACATTTCCACCACATGTAATATTTGTACTGCAATCTTCTTTGCTTTGCCTGGACTTAATTAATGCCCAGGACTGAACCAGGATCCCCAAAAGGATCCTTTAGCCTTTTAAGGGGACTCATCTATTTAAGAGCACATTGCAATATTTATATCTCAGGCACATTTCTATACAGGCCCACCACCGATTCTCTGGCAACTGGTGGTCAGGCATCTCCTTTAATCCGGACAAAATCACGAGAGCGCGCTTGAAATCCACCCCCCGGAGGTCCCTCTGAATATGTTTCGCCTAGGCCGGGTGAGGCAGCCGATCTTGACCTCATCGGGACTTCCGCGGCCGATCCGGGGGTGGAATTTGCCCCCCTGCAGCCAGGGGCTCTGGAACTCCGACTCAGCCGGAGCCGGCAGATCCGTTTCCACGGCCGACTTCCGAGGCCGACTCGGCGGAACGTTCCGGCACCGTTGGACTCCTCTCGGAGGCCGTGACCTCTGTTGGACCGGCAAAACGGGTAATCCAGAAAGGGCAAAACGGGTAATCCAGAAAGGCTCTGGAACCAAGGGTAGGCCGGAAAGTCGGCGGTGGGCCTCTGCCATTAGGCACAACAACACTAACAACTGACCTGTGTACTAAACGACAACAAGTCACAACTATGGTAGAAAATTAGCCAGATCTAGATAAGTTATACACATTCCTTGTACAAAATTATTATCAGAAATGTTTTCAAAAATATTTAATCCAAAAGCTAAAGGCTAATTTATTCTAAATAAGAATGCAAATTCACCCTCCAGTGAATACAGCCATCCCAACAGAAGTGGTACCAAATAAAATGGGCCTCATTTTCACTCTCCCAGACGAGACAAGCTAACTTAGCATTAAAAAGGACAAAACATAGAGATCTCTTATGAGCCTGGCAAATGTCACTGACTAGACAGGAATAGTGAACAATCGGAACCGGAAATTTGAATTTTGGGGCGGCACGATGGAGCAGCCGTAGAGTTGCTGCCTCACAGCGCCAGAGACCCAGGTTTGATCCTGACTACCTATGGGCGCTGTCTGTACGGAGTTTGTACGTTCTGCCCCGTGATCTCCAGGTACTCTGGTTACCTCCTACAAAGAATTACAGGTCTGTAGGTTAATTGGCTTTGGTGAAAATTGCTAATTGTCCTGAGTGTGTAGGATACGGGGATCACTGGTCGACATGGATTCAGTGGGCCAAAGGGCCTGTTTTCTATAAACTAATCTATAAAAGGGAATCATCTGCACCATCTTAACATTTTAATGAACCACTTTTGTGGACCACTGAAAGTTGTGTTTATGTCTAAACATCCAATTGTTTAATTATTATTGTAACCTTTCCAGAATATTTTCAGACTGCGCAACATAAGTATTTACTACCATGTATAAAGGTCAGTGGCATCTACAATAGCAGCTAAACCAAATGTAATTATTTTTCATCAGTGTATTGGTAAAATCATACTCAATGCACTGCATAAGAGGTCCAAACTCTCCTCAAGGACTGCAACACCGCCTTCAGGTCTGGCGACAGAGCCCTGTACAGCGCTGATAGAGCCAACCTGAAGAAAGGCATCAGGGATGCCAAAGCGGCCCACAAGAGGAAGATAGAGGACCCCTTTAACAACAACGATCCACAGCGAGTGTGGCAGGGCATCCAGCACATCACCAACTACAAGCCCAGAAACAATACGACGGCCGACCGACGGCCACGCTGGCAGAGGAGCTGAACTCCTTCTTTGCTCGCTTTGAGGCAGAACCAGAAGAGCTCGTCACCATTCTCCCACCAGCCCCTAACAACAACTACTACACCCTCACTGTGCAGGAGCATGAAGTGAGGCGGGTGCTCAGGGCGGTGAACCCGAGGAAGGCTGCCGGACCGGATGGAGTGACAGGAAGGGTTCTGGAGGAATGCACAGACCAGCTCTCCGAGGTCTTCACGAAAATCTTCAACCTGTCCCTGTCCAAATCCATCATCCCACCGTGTCTGAAGTCTGCCACAATCATCCCACTACCAAAAAAAGCCTGTTATCAGCGGCTTAACGACTGCCGACCGGTCGCTCTCACACCAGTCATCATGAAGTGTTTCGAGAGGCTGGTCCAGCAGCACGTCAAAGCCAGCCTACCGTCCACCTCTTCAACCCACACCAGTTTGTCTACAGAGCCAATAGGTCCACTGAGGATGTCCTCGCCACTGCTCTTCACACTGCACTGACCCACCTCGAACACCAGGGGAGCTATGTGAGGATGCTCTTCATTGACTTTTAGCTCTGCCTTCAATACCATCATCCCCAGCAGACTGGTCACCAAACTCATGGATTTAGGACTTTCCCAACCCATCTGCCTTTGGATCAAGGACTTTCTGTCTAACCGCCCCCAGACCATCAGACTGGGCCATCACCTCTCCACCCCCATCACACTCAGTACCGGTTCCCCACAGGGCTGTGTGTTGAGCCCCCTCCTCTACACACGCTACACCCACGATTGTGCCCCCGCCCGCTCCACCAACACCATCGTCAAGTTTGCGGGCGACACGACTGTGGTTGGACGTATCTCAGGAGGAGATGAGACAGCCTACAGGGAGGAAGTCCAGAGACTGGCAGTGTGGTGTTCAAACAACCTCATCCTAAACACCACAAAAAAAAGGAAATTATCATAGACTTCCGTAAGAACAGTGCAGCCCTCCAACCCCGATTCATCAATGGAGACTGTGTGGAAAGGGTCTAGACTTCAGATTCCTGGGCACACAAATTGCGGAGGATCTCTCCTGGACCACAAACACCACCACAGTAGTCAAGAAGGCCCAGCAGCGACTCTACTTTCTGAAGATCCTCAGGAAAAACAACCTGGAAGAGAAGCTGCTGGAGTCCTTCTACCGCCTGTCTATCGAGAGTGCGCTGGCGTACTATATAACCACATGGTATGCCAGCTGCTCTGCAGCGGACAGGAGAGCCCTTCAAAGGGTCATCAACACCGCCCAAAAAATCACTGGCTGCCCACTGCCCTCCCTGAAGGACATCTTCAGCTCTCGCTGCCTTGGCAGGGCAGCCAACATCCTGAAGGACCCCTCTCACCCTGGACACAACCTGTTCCACCTGCTGCCCTCTGGCAGACGGTACAGGTCTTTCAGAACTCGCACAAACAGACTCAAAGACAGCTTCTACCCCATAGCCATACGTGAGCTTAACAATGCAAAATAAGAAATAACACTCACATTCTACTGAATTGTTTTTTTATATGTATATATTTTTACCCTTCCTTATATTTTAAGATTGTTCTTGTGAATCGCACCGTTGGATTGACTTTTTAAATTTCGTAACACCATGTGCAATGACAATAAAGAGATTCTGATTCTGATACAAGGCTGTAAACTGGGTTGCTATTTATTTCCCTTACAATTTTGAGCCATTATAAGACGACAGAAATTATAAAATACTCAAAGGGCGTGTGGATTAAGTGCATACTGAAGGGTCTCGACCCAAAACATCACCCGTTCCTCTCCAGAGATGCTGCCTGTCCCGCTGAGTTACTCCTGCGTTTTGCGTCTATCTTAAGTGCATAGACTTTGTCTCATCCAACTCTATAGAACAGAAGATGGCGGTTTCTGCCAAATAATAACCAAATTCCAACTTGGTGACTCAGGTAGACTATTGACGACATCACATGAGTTTCAGGCAACTGGATAAAAGTCTGACACATTTTGGAAATATTGTTTTAACCAAGAGACTAAGATAGACTTGAAAATAAGCTGCCTCAGATGCAAGATATTTTATGAGGGAATTCTCTCCGCAGATGCTGCCTGACCATTATCTTCCGTGTTAATGTGGATTGTGATACCTTTAGTTGGAGAGATTGAGTCTTGTGCTAGGCTTGGTCATTACAGATTTTGAGGTGTCTTAATATAGAAAATAACTCCCAATCCTATAGCTGGATTAAGGGATAGACGTATTTTAAACAATCCACATTGGCAGAGGTTGAGTAGGCTGGGTCGCTATTCCTTAGAGCGCAGGAGGATGAGGGGTGATCTTATAGAAGTGTACAAGATCATGAGAGGATTAGAAGATAGACACAAAAAGCTGGAGTAACTCAGCGGGACAGGTAGCATCTCTAGAGAGAAGGAACGTGTGGCGTTTCGGGTCGAGACCCTTCTTCGGAACCGAAACGTCACCAATTCCTTTTCTCCAGAGATGCTGCCTGTCCCGCTGAGTTACTCCAGCTTTTTGTATCTATCTTCGGTTTAAACCAGCATCTGCAGTTACTTCCTACACATGAGAGGAATAGATCAGGTAGATGCACAGAGTCTCTTGCCCAGAGTTGGTGAATCGAGGACATAGGTTTAAGGTGAAGGGGAAAAGATTTAATAGGAATCTGAGCGTTAACGTTTTCACACAAAAGGTGGTGGGTGTATGGAATGAGCTGTCAGAGGAGGTAGTTGAGGCTGGGACTATCCCAACGTTTAAGAAACAGTTGGACAGGTACATGGATAGGACAGGTTTGGAGAGATATGGACTAAATGCTCGCAGGTGGGACTAGTGCAGCTGTGTCAAGTTGGCTGGTGTGGGCAAGTTGGGCGAAGGGCCTGTTTCCCACACTGTATCACTCTACGACACATAACCGCACTTTTACTTGGGTCAATATACGAGTCGAGTAACCTTGAGGAAACATGGCAGGAAATTTAGGGAACTTTCACATTTTGAATAAATGTTGTGACAGGAAAGCTAAATCAGCCTCAGATTCATGTTCCTGTGATAGGAACAGAATTAGGCCATTCGGCCCACCAAGTCTACGCCACAATTCAATCTTTCCCTCTCAACCCCATTCTCCTGCCTTCACCCCATAACACCCCTACTAATCAAGAATTTGTCAATCTCCGCCTTAAAAACACCCAACGACTTGGCCTCCACAGCCATCTGTAACGATGAATCCACAACCCTCTAGTTAAAGAAATTCCTCCTCATCTCCATTCTAAAGGCAAGTCCTTTTTATCTGAGGTTGTGACCTCTGGTCCTGGACTCTCCCACTAGTGGAAACATCCTCTCCACATCCACTCTATCCAGGACTTTCGCTATGTGGCAAGTTTCAATGTGGTCCCCCTCATTAATTGACACAGATTAGAAGGTGTCATAGAAACATAGAAAATAGTTGCTGGTGTAGGCCATTCAGCCCTTTGCGCCAGCACTGCCATTCAAGCTGATCAGCCAAAATCAGTTTCCCGTTCCCGCTTTCTCCCCATATCCCTCGATTCCCTTTGCCCCAAGAGCTAGATCTAGCTCTCTCTTGAGAGCGCTACATCCAGGGAATTGGCCTCCACTGCCTTCTGTGGCAGAGAAATCCACAGATTCACAACTCTCTGGGTGAAAAAGTTTTTCCTCATCTCAGTCCTAAATGGCCGACCACTTATGGAAGTTTGCCACATGGAACTGAACCAGATTAAGTTGCTAGACTTTCATAATTCATTCGCCCTCACATCAATGCTTGGTGCGTCCATCAGGAATAATATTTTGAATAAGACATTGAAAGAAAATAGGTTCCTTCTATGGATGGCAATATTCAATATTGCACTTGGATGGCATCAGAGACCGGTCAAAAAAATAAATATAAGGGGAAGCACAGGAACGATTTAAATTTAGTACTAAGACACATTTTCCAAAAATCACACTAGGAGACCTATACACTGGCTTAACTTTGTTAATGTAGTGTATCATATGCCTTAAGGGCCTGTCCCACTTCGGTGAATTGCCAGCACCCGTCATAGTCGCAGGAGGTCACCGTAAAATTGAAAAATTTTGAAAATCCTGCGGCGACCAGAAAAAGGTATGACCCTTTGGGCGACTACTCACGACAATACAGTCGCCACCTCGCGACATGTTGCTGGATTTCCAACATTTTGACATTTTTCGGCGACCTGCTGCGACCATGACGGGTCCCGTAGAGTCGTCGAAAAAAAAAATCGGGTGAGTGGGACGGGCCCTTTACACACAACCAAGAGTGTTGAAGAAATCTCCCTTTAAACATTGTGTTATGTTCTTTCTTTCCCCCCCCCCCCTCCCCCCAATATAAAACATTCCCGAATACAAACTGAAGGAAATTATATTCTCAAGATAGACACAAAAGCTGGAGCAACTCTGCGGGACACGCAGCATCTCTGGAGAGAAGGAATGGTCCCCGGCCGAGACCTTTCTTCAGACTGAAGAAGGGTCCCGACCCGAAATGTCATCCATTGCTTTTCTCCAGAGATGCAATAGACAATAAGTGCAGGAGTAGGCCATTCGGCCCTTCGAGCCATTCAATGTGATCATGGCTGATCATCCCCAATCAGTAGCCCGTTCCTGCCATCTCCCCATATCCCCCGACTCCACTATCTTTAAGAGCCCCGTCTTGTTCTCTCTTGAAAGTATCCTGAGAACCGGCCTCCACTGCCCTCCGTTCTGTGGCCCCTGGTTCTGGACTCCCCAAACATCGGGAACATGTTTCCTGCCTCTAGCGTGTCAAAAACCCTTAAGTTTGCTGCTTGTCCGGCTGAGTTACTCCAGCTTTTTGTGTCTATCTTCGGTTTGAACCAGCATCTACCGTTCCTTCCTACACAGAATGACATTCTGGCTGGCTTTGAAAGGACTAAAGGTTTGGTCCACTATTGACGGCAGCCATTTCTGTTCCTCGAAGGTCACCTGTCCTTCTTCAGTAAGACCTTTGAAGGTCAAAGACGACATAGTTGCCTGACCTCTTCTCCAATACCACTCTGCTTCCTTGCATTCATAATACTTCCATGTAAAGGCATTCGCTCCATTTGGAATGTTACGTATGAGGCAGTGCTGGGCCTACAAACAGTTTATATCAGACAGGGGTATGAGAGCCAGGTGAACGGTTTCACTCTTTGTAGACTCCTTGTAGGACAGAAAAAGTACAAGGACAAAGGATCTGCATCCTTTCATCTATTTTTGTGTCTTCGTCCTGGGCATTCTGTTGTAAAAGCAACTCTGGTTCGGATCAGTATCCACTTTATTCTCAAAATGCCGGAGTAACTCAGCGGGACAGGCAGCATCCCTGGAGAGGAGGAATGGCCGACGATTTGGGTCTCAAGAAGGGCCTCGACCCGATAGCTCACCCATTCCTGCTCTCCTGTCCCGCTGAGTTACTCCCAGCATTTTGCGAGTCCATCTTCGGTGTAAACCAGCATCTGCGGCTCCTTCCCACACTTTATACTCTCACGCACTCCTCCAGCCCCAATCGGCCCAAGAGATCGGGTACGCCATTCGGAATCTCTGCAGCCACGCCTGGCTCCGTCCTGGATGAAGGCAGGTTTTCAGATCAGGATTTCCACCATCTCGTTGTCGGCAAAGTCCTGTGCGCTCGGCAACGAGGGGCCTCTCCTGTCGAGCGTGCTGCTTAGGAACGGGGTATAGTCTGCAGAAAGGAACAAAAAGGAAAACAACAGTTTCAATACCACAAACGTTCTCAACAAACGCTTGCTCGCGAACCTCAACTGTGGGCCAATCTGTGGAAAGTGAACCCAACACGCCACACACGTGACCAGGTCTCATCACATACAGTAATACGTTAAAAAAAAATCCTTGGAAGAGATTAATCTCATTCATTGCTATTTTCCCACCAACGGGACTATAATGCGTGTCTGTTAAAGATATGTACATTCTAGCTTTTTAAAGATTCACAGAGTTTGTAAGATAAAACTGAGTTTCATGTCTGACCTCTGACCCTAAACCAACATTGTCGGCATAACATCTAAAAATTTCACTTGATAACCTTTAAAAAATATATGTATCGTACATACAGAGTACAAAACAATATACCTGTAATGCTTTCAGAATTAGAACAGATGTATTCCACAAATTTTCATATTGTGGGTCACACACGTGACTATGACATTTTATGAACTGCTGAATTTTCCCTTTAAGTAACTAACCCACAACAGCCTACTTCTTCTCCCTCCCCTCTCGGCGCCTATGCATTGTGGTCTGATGAATTTTGAATTTGATCTTCCAAATGGACTAACGGAAAACTGGGCACCTCGATTCACCATAAGCTCATAAGCTATAGGAGCTGAGTTGGGCCATTCGGCCCATCGAGTCTACTCCGCCGCCATTCAATCATGGCCGATTTATCTTTCCCGCTCAACCCCATTCTCCAGTCTTCTCCCCACGACCCCTGGCACCCGTATCAATCAAGAACCTATCAATCTCCGCCTTAAAAATACCCAATGACTTGGCCTCCACTGCCTTTTGTGGCAATAAATCCCACAGATTCGCCACCCTCTGACTAAAGCAAATTCCTCCTCATCTCCTTTTATTCTGACAGCTAGATTGTGAAAGGTTTAGATACAGGCACAGATAAATAAGTATTCAAACAAACCTAAATGCTTCCAGTATTATTGTGTTATTAGGAGTCATGCGAATGATATCTCTGGAATGCAACCTATCAGGTTTAAGAAACTATACAAAACAATCTGTAAGGACATCCTGGAGACTTGTTGTTTGCATTTGGTGTGAAATACTTTGCTAAATAATTCACACAGGATTCCATTTCACCTTCACAGTGAATTTTAAGTTTCCATGTAATTAATCATCACCTTATTGACAGTTTTTAGCTTAGATTATTGTCACGCGTACCGAGGTTCAGTGGACAGCTTTTGTCGCAAGCTAACCAGTCAGCGGAAAGACAATATACGATTACAATCGAGCCATTTACAGTGTCTAAATATATAATAAGGGAATAACGTTTAGTGCAAGGTAAAGCCAGCAAAGTCTGGTCACGGATAGTCCGAAGGTCACCAACGAGGTCTGAAGTTTGGGTCTCGACCCGAAACGCCACCTATTCCTTCTCTCCAGAGATGCTGCCTGTCTCGCTGAGTTCACTCCAGATTTTTGTGTCTATCTTCGCTGTATATAGCAAAGATCCTAGAGCGCTGTAGGATCTTTGGTATATAGTAGTTCAGGACTGCTCTCTGGTTGTGGTAGGATGGTTCAGTTACCTGATAACAGCCGTGAAGAAACTGTCCCTGAATCTGGAGGTGTGCGTTTTCACACTTCTGTACCTCTTGCCTGATGGCAGAGGGGAGATGAGGGAGTGGCCAGGGTGTGAATGGTCCTTGATGATGCTGCTGGCCTTGCCGAGGCAGCGTGAGGTGTAGATGGAGACAGTAGTCAACGCTAAGCTAAGAAAAAGACACCTTTTCCAAAACATTTACTACGCTTTTGTCCTCTCAATTAACTTTCTAGAAATCTCGATTAAATATTTTATGAGCGGCACGGTGGCGCAGTGGTAGAGTTGCTGCCATACAGCGCCAGAGACCCGGGTTCGATCCCGACTACGGGTGCTGTCTGTACGGAGTTTGTACCTTCTCCCCGTGACCTGCGTGGGTTTCCTCCGGGTGCTCCGGTTTCCTCCCACATTCCAAAGACGTACAGGTTTGTAGGCTTCGGTAAAGATTGTAAACAGTCCCTAGCGCGTAGGAAAGTGTTAGTGGGCGGAGACCGTTGGTCGGCGCGGACTTGGTGGGCCGAAGGGACTGTTCCCGCGCTGTATCCGTACACTAAACTAACTTTTATGGCCATTAAATGGGAAACGTGCTTATTTATGTTACTGGTGGGGTCACATGGAACTTCTTCTTCTTGTTAAGGCCTTTGCTCCTCTAGGGAGCATCGGCCATTGACAAATGTCCCCCACCTCTCTCGGTTGTTGGCAGTTCTTTCGAGATCTCCCCAGTAGAGCCCACTCTCAGACATTTCTGTCTGGACACCTCTTCTCCAGCTGTTCCTGGGGCAACCTATTTTCCTTTTTTCCTTGGGGGTTCCATTTCCGTGTTTGCCGGGTGATGTTTGCGGCAGGTTTCCTGAGGGTGTGTCTAATCCAACTCCATTTTCTCCTTCGAATTTGTAAGTCAATGGGCCCCTGGCTTGTTCTTCTCCACAGGTCCACATTGCTTACTTTGTCAATCCACCAGATGTTAAGTATTCTCCTAAGGCAGGTGTAAATGAATGTTTGCAGCCTATATGTAGCGTGTTTTGTTGTTTCCCATGTCTCTGATCCGTTCAGCATCACCCGTTTCACATTTGATGCTTATTTTGGCGTTGATTGAGATGTGTTTTGAGCTCCAGATCTTCCTGAGCATGTTAAACACCACCCTAGCCTTATTGATTCCACTTTTTTTATGTCTGCCTCCGCCCCTCTGGTGACGTCCACAACACTCCCTATGTGAATGTTTCTACCTCCTCTAGAGCAGTGCTGTGCGTAAGGATCGGGTTGCTGGTTTTGGAGCGGATCCTCGTCACCTGTGTCTTTGCTGTATTGGATGCAAGACCAAGATGTGTTGCAGCTTGTGCGAGTCTGTCCGTCTTCTCCTGCATTTGTATCTGTGTGTGTGTGTGAGAAAGGAGAGCTACGTCTGCAGGTCAGGTAATGTATAAATGGTCTTATGGACAACAGGCTGTGAAGATTTTTTACCTCATCAGTGGCTAGATCAGTTACCTCATCAAGAGTGAAGAGTGCTTTATTGTCTTATGTCCCGAAACAGAACATTTGTGATCATAATTCAGCAATCCCTGTTGGGATCTATGTATTATACAAGGCCACCATTGATTCTCCGGCATTTCCTTTAATCCGGACAAAATTACCGGAGCGCACTTGAAATCCCCCCTGGAAGTCCCCCCGCAAATGTGGCGCCTTGGCCGGGTGAGGCGGCCGATCCCGACCTCAATCGGGACTTCGTGATGCGCTTATGCCGATCGGGGGGTGAAACTTGCCCCCCTGCATGGTGAAAAAAAAAATAATAACCCGGGGCTCTGGAACTCCGGCCCGGCCAGAGCCGGCAGATCCGTTCCCACGGCCGACTTTCGCGGTACCATTGGACTCCACTTGGAGGCTGTGATCTCTGTTGGTCCGGCAAAACGGATAAGCCAGAAAATTCTCTGGAACCAAGGGTGCCGGAAAATGGGTGGTGGACCTGTAGTGACCAGGGTCAGAAGTCAACTGGCCTCAAACATCTACCTAGTCCTCCCTCTCTTCTCTGCAGCTCACGCAGTTTACCAACAATCAAATGCGCGGGAAAGAACTGCAGATGCTGGTTTAAACCGAAGATAGACGCAAAATGCTGGAGTAACTCAGCGGGACAGGCAGCATCTCTGGAGAGAAGGAATGGGTGACGTTTCAGGTCACGACCCTTGTTCAGAATAGATCAGCCATGATTGAATGGCAGAGTACACTTGATGGGCTGCGATCTCTCGTTTTCACACTTTACCCCTCCATATCTCAATGCTTCCCTTTCCCCTGACTCTCAGCCTGAAGAAGGGTCTCGACCCGAAACGTCGCCCATTCCTTCTCTCCAGAGATGCTGCCTGTCCCGCTGAGTTACTCCAGCACTTTGTGTCTACCTTACTAACAATCAATATTTGTGTCTAGGTCTGCCAAACAGTCACTGTCTTCTACATACAAGCGTAGGACGTTTTACCGTCCAGAATGATGCCTGGATTATTGGACAATAGCGACAGGGAGAGGATAGACACACTTGGATTGTTTTGACAGGTTATGGAAAGATTTGATGGAAGGTTTTTTTCCCCACACACACGCACACACACAGAGGGTGGCGAGTGCCTGGAACGAGCTGCGAGGGGTGGTGGTGGAAGCAGATACAATAATGGCGTTTAAGAGACTTTTGGATCGGCACATGGATATGCAAGGAATGGAGGGATATGGATTATATGCAGGCAGAAAACAGATGGTCTTGACATCATATTGAAGAAAGAACTGCAGATGCTGGAAAAATCGAAGGTAGACAAAAATGCTGGAGAAACTCAGCGGGTGAGGCAGCATCTATGGAGCAAAGGAATTGCTGACGTTTCGGGTCGAGACCCTTCTTCAGGCAAAATGTTCGGCACAGTCATTATGGGCTGAAGAGCCTGTTCTTCTTGCACTGTATAGTTCTTTGTTTTGTATATTTCAAACAATAACATATTTTGCACCCATATTTATCCCTGGGTCCATGTTTTATTTTGAACTATGCACCAAGATAATAATAAATGTAATGGTTAGCAAAAGGTTGCTCAATATTCAACAAGGTTTATGCAAGGTCAGGTGATCAAGTTGTAACACAATGATAAACGACAGATTAGCCTTGATGTAACTCAGGGTGCAGGGTATGAGGAACAACTGTGTCTTGAAAAAGACACCAAACCTGGTGACTCTGTATACTGAAGACACACACAAAATGCTGGGGTAACTCAGCGGGACAGGCAGCATCTCTGGGGAAAAGGAGTAGGTGATGTTTCGGGGCGAGACCCTTCTTCAGACTGAGAGTCAGGGGAAAGGGAAGGGAGAGATATAGACGGTGATGTGGAGAGATGGAGAACAAATGAATGAATAGGCAAAAAAAAAAAAAAATAAATAAATTAAAGATGAGGAAGGAAACAGGCCACTGTGAGCTGTGGGCTAGGTGAAAACGAGTTACAGACAACGAAACTCATCAGGGCGACTCCACAATCTGTCTCGACGTACTAATCCTATACACAAGCTCATAAGTAATAGGAGCAGAATTAGACCATTCGGCCCATCAAGTCTACTCCGCCATTCAGTCGTGGCTGAGCCAGTTTTCCCCTCTCAACCCCGTTCTCCCCATAACGCCTGTCACCCGTACTAATCAGGAATCTGTCAATATCTGCCTGAAAAATACCCAATGACTTGGCCTCTACAGCCGTCTGTGGGAATGAATTCCATAGAATTTCCTTTCTCAAGTACACTTGTACCGTGTGTAAGATGTGCTTAGTTTAGTTTAGAGATACAGCGCGGAAACGATCCCTTCGGCCCACTGAGTCCGCACCGGCCAGCGATGCCCGTACACTGGCACTATCCTACACACACTAGGGATAATGTACAATTTTTACCGAGGCCAATTAACCGACAAACCTGCAATCTTTGGAGATGTGGAAGGAAACTGGGAGCACCTGAAGAAAACCCACAGGGTCACGAGGAGAACGGACAAACTCCGTACAGACAGCACCCGTAGTCAGGATCGAACCCGGGTGTCTGGCGCTGCGCCACCGGGCTGGACTCTTGCCGTGGGACCAAGAGCATAAAGAGCTGTGAATAGTGTAGGGAGGAACTGCAGATGCTGGTTTCAGCCAAAGATAGACACAAAAAGCCGGAGTAACCCAGCGGGACAGGCAGCATCTCTGGAGAGAAGGAATGGGTGGCCCTTCAGGTCGAGACCCTTCTTCAGACCGGGTAGGGATAAGAGAAATGAGAGAGAGAGAGATAGAGGCGATGATGTAGAGAGATAAAGAACAATGAATGAATGATGTGGAAAAAAGTAACGATGATAAAGGAAACAGGCACTGTTAGATGTTTGTTGGGTCAAAACGAGAAGGGTTGTGAACAGTTCAGCTTGGAGGGAGTCAGGATTGAACCCCTGCATAAATTTAGTTTAGAGATACAGCATGGAAACAGGTCCTTTGGCCCAACTGGTCCGCGCCGACCAGCGATCCCCACACATTAACACTATTCTACACCCACTAGGGACAATTTTTACATTTACCGAGCCAATTAACCTACAAACCTGTACGTCTCTGGAGTGTGGGAGGAAACTGAAGATCTCGGAGAAAACCCACGCAGGTCACGGGGAGAACGGACAAACTCCGCACAGACAGCACCCGTGGTCGGGATCGAACCCGGGTCTCCGGCGCTGCATTCGCTGTGAGGCGGCATCTCTACCGCTGCGCCACCGTGACTGTCCCCAAGTGACGTGATATGTGACATGAACGTACCATGAAAGTTGCCTGTTGCTTCCAGCTGCGTGGGGCTGTTGGTGCCGAGCTTCCCGGGCGCCAGTGACACAGCGCCCAGCTTGGTGTGCTCAGGCCCACGCTCCGTCTGGGTGCTGCTGTCACGACTCCCCGTCTTGGAGTGCGCCGACGGGACGGGCGTGGAGGGCAGGATGGGGGAGGAGGACGTCGACTGCAACTCGTTCCTGTCCGGGCTCAGCAGGAAACCTGAAAGAATGGGAGGGACAGAACAGCAACTAAAGTGCGAGCCACACAGCCGGCTACGTTTCACGCCCAGATATCAACACAGTGGCGCAGAGGGCGGTGAATCTGTGGAATTCATTGCCACAGACGGCTGTGGAGGCCACGTTAAAAGATATTTTTAAGGCGAAGATTAACAGGTTAATGATTAGCAAGAGTGTTCATAAGGAATAGGAGCAGAATTAGACTATTCGGCCCATCAAGTCTACTCCGCCAATCATGGCTGATCCATATTGATCTGAATAATATTATTATTATTACTACTATTAATGTTTAATGTTTTATGTGTCCTTCTTAACTGTCACTGTAAGTCATGTTGTCACTTGCGGGCGGAGCACCAAGGCAAATACCTTGTATGTGAATATACTTGGCCAATAAACTTATTCATTCATTCATTATTCATTCATTCATATCTCTCCCTCATAACCCCATTCTCCTGCCTTCTCCCCATAACCCCCGACACCCGTCCTAATCAAGAATGTATCTATCTCTGCCTTAAAAATATCCATTGACTTGGCCTCCACAATCTTCTGTCGCAAAGAGTTCCACAGATTCACCACCCTCTGACTAAAGAAATTCCTCTTTATTTCCTTCCGAAAGGAACGTCCTTTAATTCTGAGGCTGTGACCTCTAGTCCTAGACTCGCCCACTAGTGGAAACATCCTTTCCGCATCCACTCTATCTATGCCTTTCATCATTCTGTAAGTTTCAATTAGGTCCCCTACTTAACCTCAACTCCAGCGAGCAGAGGCCCAGGTGCTGTCAAACGCTCATCATATGCTAACCCACTCATTCCTGGAATCATTCCTGTAAACCTCCTCTGGGTCATTCAAAAGTAGACAAAAAATGCTGGAGAAACTCAGCGGGCGAGGCAGCATCTATGGAGCGAAGGAATAGGCGACGTTTCGGGTCAAGACCCTTCTTCAGGCTGATGTCGGGGGGGGGGGGGGGGGGGAAAAAGAACGGAAGAGACGGAGACAGTAGGCTAGTGGGAGAGCTGGGAAGAGATGGGGAAGGAGGGAGAAAGCAAGGGTCATTCAAATGCGTTCCGGGCGAGGAATCTTTTGACAAGGGTGTTTACCTAAACTGCCCTTCCAGCTCCTGTCCTCCTTCTTCTCCTCAATGATGGGGTTACTGGACAGCAGTGAGGAGTAGGACGTGGGCCCAGAGGTAGCATTGGAGATAGAAACCAAGGACTTTGACGGTCTCAACGCAGTTGGCTGCTCCGTTTTCACTTGCTCTCTCCTTGACCTCTGCTGGAGGACTTTGATCATCGCATCCTTCTCAATAATCTGAGCGTGAAGGGTCTTAATCCTAAACAAATCAAGACAGGCGTACAGATGATAAAGAAATGTCAAAGTCCATACAACTAAAACTTCCTCACAATATCACAAATGAACAAGTTTAGTTTTAGTTTTCGAGACGCAGCGCAGAAACAGGCGCTTCAGCCCACCGTGTCCGCACCGACCAGCGATCCCCGCACATTAACACTATCTTGACACGCACTAGGGACAATTTATGATTTTACTGAAGCCAATTAAACTACAAACCTGTACATTGTGGGAGGAAACTGGAGTACCCGGAGAAAACCCACGCGGGCCACGGGGAGAATGTTACAATCTCTGTGCAGACAGCACCCGTGGTCAGGATCGAACCCGCGTCTCTGGTGCTGGAAAGCAGCAACTCTACCGCTGCGCCACAGAAAATGTTGTAATTTATGGGTATTGATTTGCAACATATAGTATAGGAGCGAGGTGTCACATAAACCTACGTGAAATATATTATGGGCGTGTATACCAATTGTAAGCAATATTGATTTCTCTAACGTCAAGTAACCCCGGCATTCCATCCCACCCCCACCCAAGTGGCACCAGCTTCTCGTTTTCACCCAACAAACAGCCAACAATGGCCCGTTTCGTTTATCATCATTACTTTTTTGCATATCCTTCATTCATTGTTCTTTATCTCTCTACATCACCGTCTATATCTCTCGTTTCCCCTTTCCCCGACTAGTCTGAAGAAGGCTCTTGACTCAATACGTCACCCATTCCTTCTCTCCAGAGATGCTGCCTGTCCTGCTGAGTTGCTCCAGCTTTTTGCGTCTCTCTTCGTAAACAATATCTATTTAATTGACATCAAACTTGGCCACCCACTCCAATGGCACCATTGCATTTTCCCCACCTGCTTTCCATGTCAAGACACCTTCGATTGGCCATGAGGATTTCTTCCTCTTCCTTCTGAATCCTGGCCTCCAAGGACGTTTCGTAGCTTCCATTTGGCGAATGGCCCAAGGCTGTTGTATCCCTAACAATAAACAAGCCAGGACAATGATCACCAGAGCTTAATTTTACATTCATACACACATTCAGACGTTCTCGGAGCAGAATTAGGCCATTCAGCCCCTTCAAACTCTGTACAGACAAGCACCCGTAGTCAGGATCGAACCCGGGACTTTGGTGCCGGAAGGCAGTAGATCAGCTGCTGTGCCACTGGGATACAGGTACACAAAAATGAATTTCACTGTACCTCAGTACATGTGACAAATAACGTACCAGAAACCATAAGACACCAAACAACGAAGATAGACACAAAATGCTGGAGTAACTCAGCGGGACAGGCAGCTGGAGAGAAGGAATGGGCGACCAGAGATGCTGCCTGTCCCGCTGAGTTACTCCAGTATTTTGTGTCTATCTTGATTTAAACCAGCATCTGCCTAGTTCCTTCCTAGACAATAAAATGATGAAGTGAAACTTTATTGTCTATTTTAAGTGATTATAACAGTAAATATTTTAAGAAAGAACGCCAGATGCTGGAAAAATCGAAGGCAGACAAAAATGCTGGAGAAACTCACCCGCTGAGTTTCTCCAGCATTTTTGTACAACCATAAATGGACCGTGTTTTGAGTACACTAGAATCTGGGATCACAGCAGCAGCTAAGAGCAGAGGGGATTTTTTGCGGAGCTTCTAGCCGCGTGCGTACCTTTGAGCAGCCACCGTTGCGGCGGCATCTAATGCGAATTGGCGCATCACGCTCTCCTCCAGGTACTTCTGTTCCCACTTGGTCATGTCAGCCTCCAGCGCCAGGATCCTCTCCTCCTTTTCACGGAGCAGCTCCATCAAGGCCGTGGCGTTATACTCCGGGCCGCAGGCAGTGTGCGTGGTGCCCTGGCGCTGCGCAGGGACAAAAGGCAAAGACAGTCAAACACCCGTGTCGAGGTGCGCAAAAACCACCAGTGGAATCGTGTCGGAAGGAACTGCAGCTGCCGGTTTCAAACCAAAGATAGACACACAAAAGCTGGAGTAACTGGGGCAGGCAGCATCTCTGGAGAGAAGGAATGGGTGATGTTTCGGGTCTTCAGTCTGGACAAGGGTCTCGACCCAAAACGTCACCCATTCCTTCTCTCCAGAGATGCTGCCGGTCCCGCTGAGATTCTCCAGCATTTTGTGTCTATCGGTGGTGTAAACCAGCATCTGCAGTTCATTCCGAAATATTTATTTTAGTTTAGTTTAGAGATACAGCGCTTAAACAGGCCCTTTGGGCAGGTCACGGGGAGAACGTATTAACTCCAAAGAGACTGCATCCGTAGACAGTGTCGAGCAGGGGTATCTCACGCTGTCAGGCAGCAACCTTTTCACACCGAGGATGATGGGTGTGTGGAACGAGCTGCGGAGGAGGTAGTTGAGGCTGGTAGTATCGTATCATTTAAGAAACATTTGGACAGGTACATGGATAGGGATGGTTTAGAGGGGTATGGGCCAAACAGGCATATGGGACGAGTGCAGATGGGGCATGTTGGTCGGTGTGGGCAAGTTGGGCCCAAGGGTCTATTTCCACACAGTATGACTCAATTTTCACCCAGAGAGTTGTGAATTTGTGGAATTCTCTGCCATGGAAGGCAGTGGAGGCCGATTCACTGGATGTTTTCAAGAGCGTGTTAGATATAGCTCTAATGGAATCAAGGGATATGGAGAGAAATCAGGAACTGGGGACTGATTTTGGACGATCAGCCACGATCATACTGAATGGCGGTGCTGGCTCGAAGGGCCGAATGGCCTCCTCCTACACCCATTTTCTATGTTTCTATGAATATGACATATTACTGTTACATCTCGTACTCCTGGAAATAGGCTGGGCTGGGGCAAAGGCTGCAATGGGCCTACGTGGCCAGCTGGAGCTAGGTCTGTAAAATGGCTTCTCTTACATATGGACTCCAGTGGGGACTTCAGTGCATTCTGTACTAACCAGGGGACTGTGCTTATGTACAGGAATAGTCTGGCTGCGCTGTATGCAAAATGTATTTCATTGCACCTTTGTACACGTGCTAATAAAGGAACCATAAACTAAACCAAAACTAAATGAAAATTAAATGAAACCAAACTAAACTAATATAAATGAAACATTTTGAGGGGTTAATTCTGCTATTTCCCAACTCTCTCCCTTCCTCTCAAAGGTTATGGCCGACACCACAATGTGGTTCAAGGATTAAAAGCCATTCTGCAAAATCTTCAAGAAGTCATTATTCACATTTACGAGAGTCGGGATGTAAAGGAAATTCAATGAATGACCGACCGTTGGTGGAGATAGCAGGCAGGGCCTAACCTCGCTTACTGCCACAGCATATCCATCCCCTTCCTTCCTGAAAGGTCAAATCGTGAACTAGACGATTTTAGATTTTCCCGGAACATCTTCACCATTTCAATAGACAATAGGTGCAGGAGTAGTTCATTCGGCCCTTCGAGCCAGCACCGCCATTCAATGTGATCATGGCTGATCATCCCCAATCAGTACCCTGTTCCTGCCTTCTCCCCATATCCCCCAAATCCATTATTTTTAAGAGCCCTATCTAGCTCTCTCTTGAAAGCATCCAGAGAATCTGCCTCCACCGCCCTCTGAGCAGAGAATTCCACAGACTCATCACTCTCTGTGAAAAAGTGTTTCCCCTCGTCTCGTTCTAAATGGCTTACCCCTTATTCTTAAACTGTGGCCCCGGTTCTGGACTCCCCCAACATTGGGAACATGTTTCCGGCCTCTAGCATGTCCAAACCCTTAACAATCTTATATGTTTCAATGAGATCACCTCTCATCCTTCTAAACTCCAGAGTGTACAAGCCCAGCCGCTCCATTCTCTCAGCATATGACAGTCCCGCCATCCCGGGAATTAACCTGTAAACCTACGCTGCACTCCCTCAATAGCAAGAATGTCCTTCCTCAAATTAGGGGACCAATACAATACAGGTGTGGTCTCACTAGGGCTCTGTACAACTGCTGAAGGACCTCTTTGCTCCTATACTTGACTCCTCTTGTTATAAGGGCCAACATGCCATTCGCCTTCTTCACTGCCTGCTATACCACCATTTTTAATTTAAATTCCAGACACGTCCATTTGAGTTCACAGCAAACCAACACATCTTCTTCCATAAAAGGCTTAGGAAGTTTGGCCTGTCCCCAACTACTCGCACCAAATTCTATAGATTCATCGTGAAAAGCATTTCATTGGAATGCACCGCATCTTGGTCCGGGAACAGCTCCATCCAAAACCACGTGAAATTGCAGAGAATCGCAGACACAACCCAGACCATCATAGAATCATAGAAAATAGGTGCAGGAGTAGGCCATTCGGCCCTTCGAGCCTGCACCGCCATTCGATATGATCATGGCTGATCATCCAACTCAGTATCCCGTACCTGCCTTCTCTCCATACCCCCTGATCCCTTTAGCCACAAGGGCCACATCCAACTCCCTCTTAAATATAGCCAATGAACTGGCCTCAACTACCTTCTGTGGCAGAGAATTCCACAGATTCACCACTCTCTGTGTGAAAAATGATTTTCGCATCTTGGTCCTAAAAGACTTCCCCCTCATCCTTAATCTGTGAGCCCTTGTTCTGGAGTTCCCCAACATCGGGAACAATATTCCTGCATCTAGCCTATCCAACCCCTTAATAGTTTTGTAAGTCTCTATAAAGATCCCCCCTCAATCTTCTAAATTCCAGCGAGCCAACGACACACAAACCGACGTCCATTCCATCGACTCCATTTACACTTCAGGCCAGCAACATCTTCAAGGACCAGTCACACCCCGGCCACTCCCTCTTCTCCCCTCTCCCATCGGGCAAAAGGTGCAGAAGTGTGAAAACGCACACCTCCAGATTCAGGGACAGTTTCTTCCCAGCTGTTATCAGGCAACGGAACCATCCTACCACAACTAGTCAGTGGTCTTGAGCTACTATCTACCTCATTGGAGGCCCTCCGACTATTTTTAATCGGACTTTACTTGGCACTAAACGTTATTCCCTTCATCCTGTATCTGTACCCTGCGGACAGCTTGATGGTAATCATGTATTGTCTTTCCGCTGACTGGATAAACACGCTACAAAGTGCTTTTCACAGTAAACGTGACAATAAAACAAGCTAAACCAAACCCAAACCGACGTAAACTGTATGAAACATTTTGAGGGGTTAATTCTGCTATTTCCCAACTCCCTCCCTTCCTCTCAAAGGTTATGGCCGACACCACAATGTGGTTCAAGGATGAAAGGCCACTCAGCAAAATCTCCAAGAAGTCATTATTCACATTTGCCAGAGTCAGGAAGTAAAGGAAACTCAATGAATGACTGTTGGTGGAGATAGCAGGCAGGCCTGACCTCACACGGATCACGGGTCACATACTGCCGCAGCAAATCCACGGACTTCCTTCTTGAAAGCACAACCGCGAACTAGACGGGCTTGAGGTGTTCCTGAGACATCTTCACCATCTCCACCATTTTTAATTTAAATTCCAGACACGTCTAATTGAATTTAAGTTCCTCCCACGGCCACAAATGAGACTTGAACTGGTAAGGGCGGCACGGTGGCGCAGCGGTGGAGTTGCCACCTCACAGCACCTCAGACCCGGGTTCGATACAGACTACGGGTGCCGTCTGTACGGAGTTTGTGTGTTCTCTGCGTGGGGTTTTCTCCGAGATCTTCAGTTTCCTCACACATTCCAAAGACGTACAGGTTTGTAGGTTAATTGGAATCCATAGCATCATAGAAAATAGGTGCAGGAGTAGGCCATTCGGCCCTTCGAATTGGCTTGGTATAAATGTAAATTGTCCCTAGTGCGGGTAGGATAGTGTTAGTGTGCAAAGATTGCTGGTCAGTGCAGACTCGGTGGGCCAAAGGGCCTGTTTCCGCGCTGTAGCTCTAAACTAAACTAAATTTCACTGTATCTCAGTGCACGTGACAAAATAAAGTACCGAACCACATCAGCATTGCATCCCTGTTTTTGTATTCTAGTCCTCGCGAGATTTAAATCGCACCAAGGTGATGAAAAAAAATCATCGGGACTTCTCCTCCCTCAATCGGGGACATTGCGAGCAAACGAGCTTGTCCGAGGCCAACAGCATTATAGAAGACCCCACACATGGACTGTTCACTCTGCTGCCCTCGGGCAAAAGGTCTCGCAATATAAGGAGCAGAACGGCCAGGTTTTGAAACAGCTTCTTCCCCCGAGCCATCAGAATCTTGAATTCCATGTAATGTGCCCCATTATTATTTATTTTATCCTTTTATCTATTTTATCTTTTTATCTATTTTACCCTTTTGTTATTTTATGTTGCACGGTGAGCCAGATGCAACGAAACTGCGTTCAGACTTGCATCTGTTGGTGTATTTGTGAATGACAATAAAGTCTTTCATTGATTGATTGAAGCTGGTAGCAAGTTGCAGTGAATTCTGTTCTTATTTGTATCGATTTCAGCTGGCAACGTACATTTTAAAAGTATATCGAGCACTTATACACTTAAAAAGTATACATTTTAAATTGCGTTAATTCAGCTGCAACCCGTACGAATAAGATGCTAACTCAGTTTCTTCTCTGACTTGGCAGGCCGCGGACGCCAACAGGACAACAAACTCATCTTTGAAGGCTGGCTCTGTCCTGGGAGGTTGGTCTTGGCGGGGAGGAGTCTCCGCAAACTGCGGAGCATGCTGGACAATACAGCTCACCCCCTCCATGACACACAGGTCAACCTGAGGAGCTACTTCAGCGGGCACACCAAATGCTGGAGAAACACAGCGGGCGCAGCAGCATCTATGGAGCAAAGGAGATGGGCAACGTTTCGGGCCGAAACCCTTCTTCAGCAACAGACTGGTTTCCACCAAGATGCAGCACAGAACGCCACAGGAGATCCTTCCTCCCTGTGGCGATCAAACTGTCCCACTCCTCCCCCTTCTGTCGTAAGGTAGACTGACTCCCTTCCCAATCTTTGCACATCCCCAATCCTTTCCACTCGTCACTTTAATTTCATGTTTCACGTATTTTGTGTTTGAGGACTGTTGCCGGATCAATTTCTCTCTCCTGGGATAAATAGAGTTCCATCGCATCGTGTGAAGCTGGTAGGAGGTTGCAAGGTACCTGCTGCATCCGAAGGGATTCCAGTTCCCTCTCGAGTCGGGTCCGCAGTCTGTGTTCGAGCTGCTCCCGTTTCTCGCAGGCCGCCTGAAGCTGGATCAAGGCCTGCTGCATCCGCTCCACCTTGTCCACGTACACCTGCTTCCTCTTCAGCTGCCGACAGGGTGGGGAGAAACGAGAGTCAGCACGGCAGACGCGGCACGGACAGACACGCAGACACGCGCGGTTCCTGCACAACCAGCCACTCGCACTGCAACTGCAAATCCTCCCCACCATGCATTGGGAACCTAGGTTTTGAGGTTAACAACAGAGGTGCAACTTGGGTAGCTCACATCCGAACAGTAATGGGGGCACGGTGGCGCAGCGGTAGAGTTGCTGCCTCACAGCGCCAGAGACCCGGATTCGATCCTGACTACGGGTGCTGTCTGTACGTTCTCCCTGTGACCGCGTGGGTTTACTCCGGGTGCTCCGGTTTACCACCCACACTCAAAAGACGTACAGGTTTCGAGGTTAATTGACTTCGGTAAAAATGTAAATTGTTCCTAGCATGTGTAGAATAGTTGGTCGGCAAGGACTCGGTGGGTCGGTTTTACCATGCTGTATCTCTAAAGTCTAAAATATGAACATTTAAATATCCAATTTTAGGTAATCTCTATCAACCCTCTCCTTCCCCCTTCCCTTTCTCCCCACACCCTCCCCCCCACCTGAACTAGCACCTATTTCTCTCTCCCGACATTCCTTGCTTTAGCTTTAGTTTAGTTTAGTGATACAGCGTGAAAACCGGCCCTTCGGCCCACAAAGTCCATGCTGGCCAGCATCACCCTTACACTAGTTCTATCCTACACGCAATTAGTCTACAAACCCGTACGCCTTTGCAGAGTGGGAGGAAACCGGAGCAGCCGGAGGAAACCCAGGCGGTCACGGGGAGAACGTGCAAACTCCATGCAGACGGGCACCCGTAGTCCGCATGGACTCAGTGCGCTCAAGGGCCCGTTTCCACATTGAATCTTGCAATCATTACTGTAGATAACAACAGCATCCAACCCCTCATCTTACCTCATCTTCCAACTTGACCACTTTGCCTTGGGTGTTGTTCAGAGCCTGATCTCGGATCTCAATGTGCCGCCTTTGATCCTCGTTATTGGCCCTGAGGGCGGACAGTTCCATCTCCAGCTTTTCCTTGTCTCTCAAATTTTCCTTATCTGGAAAGGCAACAGGTAAATAACGGAGGGCGGGAAAAAAAAAACCCATCATTCAGTGCAGAAAACAGGAAATTCCTTCAATTGCAATGCATTCACACCGAGGGCAGTGGGTACATGGAACGAGCGGTCAGTCTGAAGAAGGGTCCCATTACAAAGCACCATCTATCCATGTTCTCCTGAGATGCTGCCGTTTCACCCGCTGAGTTACTCCAGCACTTTGTGTCTTTTTTGGAGCTGCGTATTTGAGGACAATAGACAATAGGTGCAGGAGTTCGAGCCAGCACCGCCATTCACTGTGATCATGGCTGATTGAGGCAGCTGAGGCAGGTAGTATAACATTTCAAAGCCATTTAGATAGATACATAGATAGGGCAGGTTGAGAGGGATATGGGCCACATTCAGGCAGGTGGGATTGGTGTAGGTGGGACAAGGCCCGTTTCCACACTGTGTGACTCTATGACTCTAGAAAGGGCTTAATACACATTAATTCCTTCCTACACATTAATATTATTCTCATTTCTTCCACATGCTACACTTTGGGTTGTCACTCCTCTAACTTAAACATATTTGTGCTTTACCCTTTTTTCTTCCTCACACTTCCATGCGCCTATTTAAAAGGCTCTTAGATGCCACTG
Source organism: Okamejei kenojei (assembly GCA_035221665.1). Lineage (NCBI taxonomy): Eukaryota > Metazoa > Chordata > Chondrichthyes > Rajiformes > Rajidae > Okamejei > Okamejei kenojei. The sequence goes on along the minus strand of CM069143.1, from coordinate 63,400,499 downwards.
TTGTATCTGCCTCCACCACCACCCCTGGCCATGCCCTCCAGGCACTCACCACCCACTGCGTACAAACACTTGCCTCATACATCTCCATTACACACTAATAATGTAATTAGATTATAATCACCCTCCCACCTTATAGCTATCTCTAAACTAAACCAAACTAAACTATGCCTTCCAGAGTTGGACATTTCCTGAGGAAAAGGTTCTGACTGTCTACCCTATCTAGGCCTCTCATCATTTTGTATACCTCCAACTTTCTGGATCTGGATGTGGATGTAGAACGCTGAAAAGCTCCAGGTAGAGCATCACTCAGCACTATGATGGTGAAACATAGAAACATAGAAATTAGGTGCAGGAGCAGGCATTCGGCCCTTCGAGCCTGCACCGCCATTCAATATGATCATGGCTGATCATCCAACTCAAAATCCTGTACCTGCCCTCTCTCCATACCCCCTGATCCCTTCACAAGGGCCACATCCAACTCCCTCTTAAATATGGCCAACGAACTGGCCTCAACTACCTTCTGTGGCAGAGAATTCCACAGATTCACCACTCTCTGTGTGAAAAACTGTGTCCTTTTCTCATCTCGGTCCTAAAAGAATTCCCCCTTATCCTTAAACTGTGACCCCTTGTCCTGGACTTCCCCAACATCAGGAACAATCTTCCTGCATCTTGCCTGTCCAACCCCTTAAGAATTTTGTAAGTCTCTATGAGATCACCCCTCAATCTTCTAAATTCCAGCGAGTACAAGCCAAGTCTATCCAGTCTTTCTTCATATGGAAGTCGTGCCATCCCAGGAATCAGTCTGGTGAATCTTCTCTGTACTCCCTCTACGGCAAGAATGTCTTTCCTCAGATTAGGAGACCAAAACTGTAAGCAATACTCCAGGTGTGGCCTCACCAAGACCCTGTACAACTGCAGTAGAACCTCCCTGCTCTTGTACTCAAATCTTTTTGCTATGAATGCTGTGAAAACATGCTAGTCCAGATGGAGATGCTTCTGGAGTTGAATCTTTGTATGTGTGAATGTTTTGGGGATCTCCGATGCTGGCTGGTGGGCTATTCCACTCCCTTGCTGTCTTGAAGAAAAACAAGTTAGAAAGTGCGAATGAAGCGCCGTGCGGAATGAAATAATCTCCATTTTGGTAGCTTCTGGTTGACATGCCCGTGGGTGCTTGGGTTGACTGGATGTGGTACTCCATCTTTAAATCAATAGTGGTATTCTTGATCTTGTGGAATGTTGACAGTCTGATGAACTTGCGACCAGTAGTAGGTGGATGAAGTTTAAGGTCCAACTTTCCAGAAAAAAAAAAATTCAAGTCTATCCATCCTCTCCCTGTAGCTGAAAACCTCTAATCCGGGCAGCTAGATATGACATTAGTCAAAGTTAGTGCGAGTTTGAGACTGTACTCTGCTAGGCCCAACCCCAGGCCTGGGGTAATCGCCTACACAAACTCATCATTGGCAATCAATGTAGATTTTATTGAACATTTCACTTGCCTAACAGGTTTTCAGGTGCAGGTAGGGACACACCCTGGACTTTCCGATTAGACGGTTGTTGGAATTCATGCAGCACCTGTTTATTGATTAATTTTAGATTTGTTGCGCGGCCCGGAGGTGCGGCTGCTGCCTCCCAGCGCTAGAGACCCGGGTTCGACCATGACGTCAGGTGCTGCCTGTGTGGAGTTTGCACGTTCTCCCTGTGACCTGGTGGGTTTGCTCACTGTACTCTGGTCTGTGCGGGTTTGCAGGTTAATTGGCCTCTCTAAAAATTGCCACTCATGTGTAGGGAGCAGATGTGACAGTGAGCTAACAAAGAGTGAGTGCTTAGGTTGGTTGTTGCCACGTGTAACAAGGTGCAGCGAAAAGCTTTGTATCCAAACAGGTAACACATACCATACATATATACAATTAAGTCAAAATCAAGAGCAAAAGAGGATGAATGGCTGGCATCAAAACAGTGGGCCGAAGGGCCTGTTTCCATGCTGTATCATCGAATCATTAAAATGTTTAAACAGGAACCATCCACATACTTTTAAGAGATTTTTTGCCTCCAATGCTTCTGCTTTTAAAAAATCTAGTGAAATAATATTTTTATAGATCGTGGATTAGGTTTATTATTGTCTCGTATAACAAGTTTTGCTTTGCATGCCATTAAAACATTTAAGATATACCCATTTATAAACACATTTCATAAATTCCCGATGTTGGGGGAGTCCAGAACCAGGGCCACAGTTTAAGAATGAGGGGTAAGCCATTTAGAAAGGAGATGAGGAAACACTTTTTCACCCAGAGAGTTGTGAATCTGTGGAATTCTCTGCCTCAGAAGGCAGTGGAGGCCAATTCTCTGGATGCTTTCAAGAGAGAGTTGGATAGAGCTCTTAAAGATAGCAGAGTCAGGGGATATGGGGAGAAGGTAGGAATGGGGTACTGATTGTGGATGATCAGCCATGATCACAGTGAATGGCGGTGCTAGCTCGAAGGGCCGAGTGGCCGACTCCCACACCTATTCTCTATTGCAAACACTGTAAACGGCTCGATTGTAATCAAGTATTGCCTTTCCGCTGACCGGTCAGCATGCGACAAAAGCTTTTCACTGTACCTCGGTGCACGTGACAATAAACTAAACTGAACATTCGTCAAAATCAAGTAATATATAGAGAGCAAAAGGTGATCCGTGGCCAGCATGGACTCAGTGGGCCGAAGGGCCTGTTTCGATGCTGTATCTATGAATCATTAAATTCTTTAAGCAGGAAACAGCCTTTTACTATCAAGAAATATTTTGCCTCCAATGCTTCTGCTTTTTAAAAAATGCAGAGAAATTATAGTTTTGTGGATCCTGTGTTTGATTTCATTTTTGTTCCAGTACAGCTTCTCAATGCGGAAACCCTGGGGGAAGTTTACAGGTTGTTTATTCACTTTAATGTTTATACTCAGTTGGTTATGTCATAGAGTGATGCAGTGTGGAAACAGGCCGTTCGGCCAATCTTGCCCACACCAGCCAACATGTCCAGTCTACACTAGTCTCACCTGCCTGCGCTTGGCCCATACCCCTCCAAACCTGTCCTATCCTTGTACTGGTAACATGTCAACCTCTGCATCAGCGATCGCTTCGCTGAACACCTCCGCTCAGTCTGCCTTAGCCAACCTGATCGCCTGGTTGCTCAGCACTTTAACTCCCCCTCCCATTCCCACTCTGACCTTTCTGTCCTGGGCCTCCTCCATTGCCAGAGTGAGGTCCAGCGCAAATTGGAGGAACAGCACCTCATATTTCATTTGGGTAGACAAAAATGCTGGCGAAACAGCGGGTGAGGGCAGCATCTAGGAGCGAATGGAATAGGCGACGTTTCGGTTCGAGACCCTTCTTCAGACGTTTACACCCTAGCGGTATGAACATTGACTTCTCTAATTTTAGATAGCCCTTGCTTCTCCCTCCTTCCCCCCAGGTCTCCCAAAAGTCCCACTGTCTCTGCCTACTTCCTTTCCTTCCCCACCCCCCCTCCACCCCCCAATATCAGTCTAAAGAAGGGCCTGGACCCGAAACGTCGCCAATTCCTTCTCTCCACAGTTGCTGCCTCACCCGCTGAATTTCCGCAGCATTTTTTGTCTACCTTCGATTTTCCCAGCACCTGCAGTTCTTTCTTAGACATGTACCGGTCTCATTGTTTCTTAAAACGCTGCGATAGTCCCAGCCTCAACTACCTCCTCTGGCAGCTCGTTCCATACACCCATCACCCTTTATGTGAAAAAACAAGTTACCCCTCAGGTTCCTATTATATCTTTTCCCCTTCACCATAAACCCTTGTCCTCCTTTAGACTGATCAGGTAAAAAGCTTGGCCACTGTAAACATGTTAACAAAAACTCTGACCATCCAAAAGAACTTAAGTGGATGGGCATGCAAATCCACGGGTTTTGTTTACTTTGATGAACAAGATCTCAACAGCTACAAAAATTATGATCCTTATATGAAAAAAAAACCTTCTGTGAAAACTCCACTTTGAAACTAGTTGAAGAAAGAGCCTTTGTTGGATGTTCTGTGAGAAAGTAGGAGCTTTGCTGCTTGGTATGCAGAGGGCCATTTCTAAATTTATACGCCAAACTCGAGCAATTGAAGGACGAATTACTCTGCTCCATACAGATGCCATTTGTCATGGAATGCCTTCTCTCAGGCGTCTAAACAGCCAAAAGGCTCAAGGTGGAACACGGGCCCTTGCACGCATACTTTAGTTATTAGTTTAGAGATCCAGCGAGCAAACAGGCCCTTCGGCCCACCGAGTCTATGCCGACCAGCGATCCCCGCACACTAACAACACCCTACACACGCTAGGGAAGTTTTACATTGATTCCAAGCCAATTAACCTACAAGCCTGTCCATCTTTGGAGTGTGGGAGGAAAACGAAAATCTCGGAGAAAACCCACGCAGGTCACGGGGAGAACGTACAAACTCCGCACAGACAGCACCCGTAGTCAGGATCGAACCCAGGTCCCTGGCGCTGCGAGGCAGCAACTCTACCGCTGCGCCACCGTGCGCCATGTGCTAGTCTGTCAGCCTTCATTTATTGAAATAATCAAAAGGAAATTTTAATTCCATGTACAAGATAAGTTAATAAGTGATCGGAGCAGAATTAGGCCATTCGGCCCATCGAGTCCATTCCGCCAATTAATCGTGGCTGATCTATCTTTCCCTCTCAACCCCATTCTCCTGCCTTCGCCCCATAATCTATACTAATCAAAAATCTATCTCCGCCTTACGAATATCCATTGACAATATCCACAGCCATCTGTGGCAATGAGTTCCACAGATTCACCACCCTCTGACTAAAGAAATACATCGCAGATTATCTCTACAACCAAGGCACACATATTAAACTTTATCTTGGCTTGTACTCGCTAGAATTTAGAAGACTGAGGGGGGATCTTATAGAAACTTACAAAATCCTTAAGGGGTTGGATAGGCTAGATGCAGGAAGATTGTTCCCGATGTTGGGGAAGTCCAGAACAAGTGGTCACAGTCTAAGGATAAGGGGGAATTCCTTTAGGACCGAGATGAGGAAAACATTTTTCACACAGAGAGTGGTGAATCTCTGGAATTCTCTGCCACAGAAGGTAGTTGAGGCCAGTTCATTGGCTATATTGAAGAGGGAGTTAGATGTGGCCCTTGTGGCTAAAGGGGTCAGGGGGTATGGAGAGAAGGCAGGTACAGGATACTGAGTTGGATGATCAGCCATGATCATATTGAATGGCGGTGCAGGCTCGAAGGGTCGAATGGCCTACTCCTGCACCTATTTTCTATGTTTCTATGTTAACCAATTTTATAAACATTCATCTCTTGTCCTTCTTAATAAAGGAAACACAGAGGAAAAAAAAATTCTAATATTCTCTGGCCTTCAAAAGTGCTGGAGTAACTCAGCGGGTCAGGCAGCATCTCTGGAGAGAAGGATTGGGTGACGTTTCGGGTCGAGACCCTTCTTCAGACTGAGAGTTCAGGGAGAGGGAAACAGACATATGGAAGGGTAAGGTGTGAAACGAGTGGAACACAGGTCAAGGAAAATGTGGAATGGTTCATAGTTAGCTGAGGAGAAGATGACAACGAGGCATACAACGTGAAATTATAATAATTAATTGATAATGTTTTATTATTAATGTTTAATGTTTTAACTGTCACTGTATGTCATGTTGTCACTTGCGGGCGGAGCATCAAGGCAAATTCCTTGTATGTGAATACTTGGAAAATAAACGTATTCATCCATTCATAAGCAGCTTTACATTAATGGCGTTCGGCCCTCAATGCCAAATGTCAGTGGGAACGGTCAATTCTGGAGCCCTCTCAATGGCTAAGAGACCATCAGTGGAATGGTTCCCGGACTCCAGCACCAGCCTTGGTTACTGAAGTCATAGTCTCTTGGGGTTGGAACAAGAAAGGTGTACTTACTCTGCCCCATGAGCTGAGCGATGGTCTTGCGATTGTCTTCAGAACCCTCACATTCTTTAACCGCAAGTTGCTTGTTCGCAGTTTCCAAGCGATCTACAATTCACAGAACAGGAGGCGATGAATGCCCGGAGCTGCTGGAACTCAGCGGGTCTTTCGACTTTAAGAGATACGGCGTGGAAGCAGGCCCTTCGGCCCACCGAGTCCGCGCCGCCCTGCGATCGCCCGGTGCAAGGGCGGCACGGTGGCGCAGTGGTAGAGTTGCTGCCTTACAGCACCAGAGGCCCATCGAGTCTATTCCGCTATTATACCATGGCTGATCTATCTTTCCCTCTCAACCCCATTCTCCTGCCTTCTCCCCATAACCCCCGGCAACCGCACTGATCAAGAATCTGTCAACCTTAAAGAACAAATCCATTGGCTTGGCCTCCACAGCCGTCTGTGGCAATGAATTCCACAGATTCACCACCCTCTGACTAAAGAATTCCCTCTTTTTTAAAGGTACGTCCTTTTATTCTGAAGGTCCTAGACTCTAGCCCCTGGTCCTAGACTCTCCCACCAATTGAAACATCCTCTCTACATTCTAAACAATCCAAAGTTATCCAATTTTGCAATATTACCAGTGCTGGTTAATCCAGATCATTTAGATGAAGATTTGATACACGTATTCACTTGTCGACTTGTCAAATACCAATCCCATGAGCTCACTTCAAATCCTGCTCACATTCCCCCAACAACTTAGTCCTTTCGCACGCTTTGTCAGAAGGCATACGGTCGATTTGCGTCACAGCTCGGTTTGGGATCAGCTCTGCCCAAGACCGCAAGAATTTCATAGAGTTGTGGATGTAGCCCAGGTCCGTCACACAGACCAGACACCCCCACCACCGACTCCTTCTACACTGCACGCTGCCTCGGGAAAGCAGCCGAAGCAAACAAAGACGTGTCCCACCCCGGTCATTCCTTCTTCTCCCCGCTCCCGTCCGGCAGAAGGTACACAAGCTCGAAAGCGCGATTCCAGACACGGTAACGGCTTTTTTCTGCTCTGTTATCAGGCTTCCGAACAGTCCTTCCTTCTCGAAATCTTTTAAAACCATTTGGTTTTAACCATCCTATTTTAGAGATCCAGTGTGGAAGCAGGCCATTCGGCCCACCGAATCCACGCTGCCCATCGATCCCCCTCACACACGAGCACCACCCTACACACTAGGAACAATTTACAATTTTACCAAAGCCAATTTACCTACATCCCTGTACGTCTCTTTGGAGTGTGGGAGGAAACCGGAGCACCCGGAGAAAACCCACGTGGTCACTGGGAGAACGTACAAACTCCGTACAGACAGCACCCGTGGTCAGGATCGAACCTGGGTCCCTGGCGCTGTGAGGCAGCAACTCTACCGCTGCGCCACCTTGCAGCCTCTATTGAAAGTTGTAAAACTCCGCTATTCATTTGTAAATACGTTTGTATAGCTGTACAAAACTGAGAAATGTAACCTGAAATGTGTCGGAAGGAACTGCAGATGCTGGTCTAAATCGAAGATAGACACAAAATGCTGGAGTAACTCAGCACGACAGGCAGCATCTCAGGAGAGAAGGGCTGGGTGACGTTTCGGGTCGAGACCCTTCTTCAGACCCTCCAAGCAGGTATTCTATCCCAACCTGCGCACCAGGGCCCTGTGATTTTTTTTTATAGCGTGTTTTAAAAACTCAGATGCTGTGGGGCAGCAACTCCACCACTACGCCACCGCACCGCACTGAATTCCCGAGACCTGCCTTACCTCTGAGATCTCGATTGAAATCGTGGAGCCTCCGGATCTCCCCTTCCAGCTTGTTGCGCATGGCTTTCTCCAAGGTCTCCTTCTTGGAAGAGGACTTCGCCAGGTTCTCGTAGGCTTCCGAAACCCGCTCGATCTCCATCTCCAGCTGCAACAAGAGGAAAGGTCTCCGAGTAACCGCTCTCTATGGCCGGCCCGTTCAGTCCCGTCACAAGCCATTCTGAAGCACGCAGGCAGAAACAAAATGTTACTGCAGCTGCAACCACACCGCAACAAGTTACTTCCAGTACAATACTTCACCATTCAGTCCTGTAGTATAGTTTAGTTTAGAGATACTGCGTGGAAACAGGCCCTTCGGCCCACTGGGTCCGCGCCGACCAGCCATCCCCGCACACTAACACTATCCCACACACACTAGGGACAATTTTTACATTTACACCAAGCCAATTAACCTACAAACCTGTACGTCTTTGGAGTGTGGGAGGAAACCGAAGATCTCGGAGAAAACCCACGCAGGTCAATGGGAGAACGTACAAACTCCGTACAGACGTCACCTGTAGTCGGAATTGAACCCGGGTCTCCGGCGCTGCATTCGCTGTAAGGCAGCAACTCTACCGCTGCGCCACCATGAACGCCCTTAGAGATATAGCGTGGAAACAGGCCCGCCAGCCCACGCCACCCAGCCATCACCCGTACACACTAGTCCCCTCCCACACACTTGGGAATGCAGGGTGACTTGGACAGGTTGGAGGAGTGGGCAGGTGTAGGGCAGATGAAGTTTAATGTGGATAAATGTGAGGTTATCCACTTTTGTATCAAAAACAGGAAGGCAGATTACTATCTAAATGGCGTCGTTGGGAAAAGGGAAAGAACAACGGGATCAGGGGGTCCTTGTACATCAGTCACTGAAAGTAAGCATGCAGGTACAGCAGGCAGTGAAGAAAGAGAATGGCATGTTGGCCTTTATAACAAGAGGAGCCGAGTATAGGAGCAAAGAGATACTTCTGCAGTTGTATGGGGCCCTAGAGAGACCACACCTGGAGTATTGTGTGCAGTTTTGGTCCCCTAATTTGAGGAAGGATTTTCTTGCTATTGAGGGAGTGCAGCATTGGTTTACAAGGTTAATTCCCGGGATGGCGGGACTGTCACATGCTGAGAGAATGGAGCGGCTAGGCTTGTACACTCTGGAGTTTAGAAGGGTGAGAGGAGATTTTATTGAAACATATAAGATTGTTAAGGGTTAGAGGCAGGAAACATGTTCCCGATGTTGGGGGAATCCAGAACCAGGGGCCACCGTTTAAGAATAAGGAGTAAGCCATTTAGAACAGAGACGAGGAAACACCTTTTCTCACAGAGAGTGGTGAGACTGTGGAATTCTCTGCCTCAGAGGGCGGTGGAGGCAGGTTCTCTGGATGCTTTCAAGAGAGAACTGGATAGGGCTCTTAAAGATAGCGGAGTCAGGGGATATGGGGAGAAGGCAGGAACGGGGTACTGATTGGGGATGATCAGCCATGATCACATTGAATGGCGGTGCTGGCTCGAAGGGCCGAATGGCCTACTCCTGCACCTATTGTCTACTGGGACTAACTAATTAAACCACAATCCCTTAAGGGGCTTAACACCATTCAAATTTCTCCCATGTGCTACGCCTTTGAGTTGTGCCCCCTCAAACTCAGCGGGACAGGCAGCATCTGCAGAGAGATGGAATGGGTGACACTTTGGGTCAAGAACTTTCTTCAGACTGAGAGTCAAAGGAGTCTAGAGATACAGGTGTGAAAACGACAGGACAACGCAGATGATCTTTAAGAGCCCTATCCGGCTCTCTCTTGAAAGCATCCAGAGAACAAGCCTCCACCGCCCTCTGAGGCAGAGAATTCCACAGACTCACCACTCTCTGTGTGAAAAAGTGTTCCCTCGTCTCCATTCTAAATGGCTTACCCCTTATTCTTAAACTGTGGCCCTCGATTCTGGACTCTGTATCTAGCGTGTCCAAACCCGTAATAATCTTACATGTTTCAATAGGATCCCCCCTCATCCTTCTAAACTCCAGAGTGTAGAAGCCCAGCTGCTCCATTCTCTATGTAGCCCTATCTAGCTTTCTCTTGAAAGTATCCAGAGGGCCGGCCTCCACCGCCCTCTGAGGCAGAGAATTCCACAGACGCACAACTCTCTGCGTGAAAAACGTTACTGCGTGAATCAATATTCACACCCGCGAAATACGAGGTGCTGTTCCTCCAATTTGGGTTGGGCCTCACTCAGACAGTGGAGAGGTTGTGAGGTGTTTTTTTGGGGTTTTTTTACCTTCTGCAGTTTAGCCACCTTGTCGTAGTAGCCCTCCAGCTCCTGGCGAAGGGCCCGGTTTTCTTCGGAGAGGATCTCCACCATCTGCTGGGCCCGCAGCACGATGGCCAGGGGGTCTCCAGGGAAGGCCTGGTACATGTGGTTGGCAGGGGGCGGCGCTGGCTGGGGCACGATGCCCATGGGCACAGCCTGCGGCTGCATCCCAGACAACGACCCCAGGGATGCCTGTGAAGATGACGGGCTGTGCTGATAACTGGGCTGCTGGAAAAGCTGCCCATCTTGACTCTGCCTGTTAACACAAGAATCCAGACACGTCACGATTAACATGCACGTCTCATCTCCCTTTGCGTAGGAAGGAAGTGCAGATGCTGGTTTAAACCGAAGATAAGACACAAAATGCTGGAGAATCTCAGCGGGGGACAGGCAGCATCTCTGGAGAGAAGGAATGGGTGACGTTTTGTGTCGAGACCCTTCATGAGACCCTTCTTACCTTTCATATTCCATCCGTTCAGTTTATTGTCACGTGTGCCGAGGTACAGTGAAAAGCTTTTAGTTCAGTTTAGAGACGCAGCGCGGAAACAGGCCCTTCAGCCCACCCAGCCTGTACCGACCAGCGATCCCCGCACATTAACACTACCCTGCACACACTAGGGACAATTTACATTGATACCAAGCCAATTAACCTACAAACCTGGACATCTTTGGAGTGCGGGAGGAAACCAAAGATCTCGGAGAAAACCCATGCAGGTCACGGGGAGAACGTGCAAACCCCGTGCAGACAGCGCCCGCAGTCGGGATTGAATCCGGGTCTCTGGCGCTGCAAGGCAGCAACTCTACCGCTGCGCCACCCTGTCGCGTGCTAACCAGTCAGCGGAAAGACAATACATGATTACAATCGAGCCCTTCACAGTGTATAGATACAATGTAAGGGAATAACTTTGAGTGCAAAGTAAAGCCAGCAAAGTCCGATCAAAGATAGTCCGAGGGTCACCAATGAGGTAGACGGTAGTTACTTGGGTAGCTTACACCCTAGCGATGGTGAATCCGTGGAATTCATTGCCACAGATGGCGGTGGAGGCCAATGGATATTTTTAAGCTGCAGATTGACAGATTCTTGATTAGTACGGGTGTCAGGGGTTATGGGGAGAAGGGAGGAGAATGGGTTTGAGAGGGAGAGGTAGATCAGCCACGATTGAATGGGGGAGGAGACTTGATGGGCTGAATGGGCTAATTTTGCTGCTGGAACGTATAAACATTGAATGCTCCAATTTAAGGTAAATCATACAAACATTCCCCTCCCCCCCCCCCCCCCCCCCCCCCCCCCCCCCCCATCCTGCACTAAAAGTTCCACAGTCCGAAATGATGTATCCCAAGGCAACGACCCGCCTATCAGGGAACCTCCCTGCCAGAGGTCATCTGTCAAGGGTCCGGTTTAAGAAGGAACTGCAGATGCTGGAAAATCGAAGGTAGACAAAAATGCTGGAGAAACTCAGCGGGGGAGGCAGCATCTGTGGAGCAAAGGAAATAGGCAACGTTTTTTCGGGTGGAGACCCTTCTTCAGGGTCCTGATCGTTTCTAGCTTCCAGTTCCTCGACCCCCTCCCCCCCCCCCCCCCCCCAAACAATCAATCTGAAGAAGTGTCACCTATCCAGACTCGAAACGTCGCCAATCCATTTTCTCCAGAGATACTGCCCGACCTGCTCCAGCACTTTGTGTCTATCTTTGGGATAAACCGGCATCTGCAGTTCAATTTTATTACACTAACATGCAGAGTCTGACGAAGGGTCCCGACCCGAAACGTCACCCGTCCCTTCTCTCCCGAGATGCTGCCGGACCCGCTGAGTTAATCCGGCATTTTGTGTCCATCTTTGGTAAACCAGCGTCTGTAGTTCCCGTCACATTTCTTCGTTTGCTCAGAACGACTCGCTTTACTGGGAAATAGTGACCACAATAGTGGAATTCCCCCAATACTCGCAGACAAGTAAAACAAGTTAATGAAATGTGACTGCTGTTGTTCTCTCTTCACACATACCAGTGATGGGAGTCACGTCGCCACTTCCCCATGCCCTCTCCCCAGCGCCGTGCCCACACGTTTCAGGTGGGGCGCAGCGGTAGAGGTTGCTGCCTCGCAGCGCCAGAGATCCGGGTTCGAGCCTGACTACGGGCGCTGTCTGTGCGGAGTTTGTACGCTCTCCCCGTGACCCGCGTGGGCTTTCTCTTTTCTGCAACCCACTGAGTCCGCGCCGACCTACGATCCCCGCACATTAACAACCATCCTACACACGCTAGGGACCATTTTACATTTACACCAAGCCAATTAACCTACAAACCTGCACGTCTTTGGAGTGTGGGAGGAAACCGAAGATCTCGGAGAAAACCAGGGCAGGTCACGGGGGGAACGGACAAACTCCGTGAAAACCAGCGGCCGTGGTCAGGATCAAACCCGTGCGCCCATGTCGTCTGGTTCATGACTCCCCTACCCTGGTAACGGACTCTGTGCATTCACCCGGTCTATTCCCCTCATTATTTTATGCTCCTCTATAAGACCACCCATCCCCCTGCGCTGCACATACTCCAGATGCGGCCTCACCAACGTCCTGCGCAACTGTAACCTTGCAACCCAACTTCCACAGCCAAAACCACGACTGACCAAGGCCAATGTGCAGAGAGCCTTCTCTACTTTCGAAGTATAACCAGGCCAAAACAGATTTCTGGACATCGAGGGTGACGATAAGATTTGTGGAGATGGCGAGGCAGAGATTTAGAGGGGGAGTTACTTCCAACTGCAATTTACAAGTGAAGTTTGTAAAGATAACACCAGATCCAAAGCCCACGGTCGGCACCGTGGTGCGTGGGTTTTCTCCGGGTGCTCCGGTTTCCTCCCACATTCCAAAGACCTATAGGCAAATTGGCTTGGGTAAAATCGTAACTTGTTCCTAGTGTGTGCTGGATAGGACTAGGATGTCTGCCTTCTGTCGAGAACACATTGAATAACATTATGAAAGAACTGCAGATGCTGGTTTATTCGAAGATAGACATAGAATGCTGGAGCAATTCAGCGGGACAGGCAGCATCTCTGGAGAGAAGGAATGGATAGTGTTTCGGGGCAAGACCCTTCTTCAGATAGAAGAAGGGTCTCGACCCGAAACGCCAACCATTCCTTCCCTCCAGAGATGCTGCCTGGCCCGCCGATTTGCTCCAGCATTCCGTGAGTCTGCCTTTGAATAGCATTCCAATTCGGAATAAAAGATGATATTCACAAAATGCTGCTGAAAGCCAGTAACACACCAGGAGCTGATGACTTGCATGCCAAGCGTTTCGAAGTGGTGACTCAGGAGACTGTGTTAGCACTCGTTTTACAAAGCTCCATTGTGAGCAGAAGCATTCCCACAGACGTGAAGGTGGCAAATGCAATCCGCGGTTTAAAATAAAGGAGAGAGACACAGGAGAAATTCAGAGCGTCAGACTGACATTGGAAATAGGGAGGATGCCAGAATCTATGATCAAGGTAAGAAAGCGCTTGGAAAATAAAGGGGCTGTCCCACTAGGGAGACCTAATTGGCGAGTTTAGAAGAGTTTCAAAAAATGTCATGTTGAAGACCACCTTCGACTATGTAGAAGACCACCTACAGCTAGCTACGACTAACTTTGGTAAAATGGAACACCAAATAATGGAGAGTGAAGACGATCTCCTTTGACTATGATGAAGACTATCTACGACTACCTTCAACTACCCTCGGTTACCTACGACTAACATGCCGACCGACTACGACTAAACCTACGAGTAAAAAAAGTATCGATTTTTTCCATGGCGACCTTTTTTTAAACTCGCAGGCATTTTTCAACATGTTGAAAAATACGCTGCGACCTAGCTGAGGCCTCGAGTACGCGGAGACCACTCTCGAGCATGAAGGAGAGTTACAAAGACCTCCTACCACCTCGTGTCGACCATGCTGCGAGTACGAGTCGAGGGCAAACTCGCCAGAGCTCATGGATTAGATCGCCCAAGTGGGACAGCCCCTTAATGATCGCTGGTCAGCGCAGATTTGGTGGGCCGAAGGGCCTGTTTCCACGCTGCATCTCTAAAGTCTAAGATATCTAAAGAAGAACTGCAGTGGCTCACCACCGTCATTTAGTTTAGAGAGAGTTTATAAATACAGCTCACTGAGACAACGCCAGCCATTTTCAACCCTTTCACACTAGTTCTATGTTATCCCACTCCTGCATCATTTCCCAATACATTCGGGGCAATTTACAGAGGGCCAATTAACCTACACGTCTTTAGAATGTGGGAGGAAACCGGAGCACCCGGAGAAAATCCACGCGGGACACAGAGAGAACATGCAAACTCCACACATGCAGCACCTGAGGTCAGGATCGAACCCGGGTCTCTGGCGCTGTGAGGCCACTGAGCCGTCCATAAATGATCTCAAGAACAAATAACGCCAGCCTTGACGGCAACACCAAACTCAGCCAAAAGGTTTCCATGGAGACACAAGGAACAGCAAATGCTGGCATCTGGAGCAAAGCGCAAAGTGCTGGAGGAACTCAGCCGGTCAGGCAGCTTCTGTGGAGGGAATGGACAGGTGGCATTTCAGGTCGGGACCCTTCTTCAGACTGATTGGAGGCGGGGGGAGAAAGCTGGAAGAGAGGTGCTGGTGAGACAATGCCTGGTGAGTGATAGGTGGGTGCAGGTGAGTTGGCAAATGGGTGGACAAAGGCTCGCGATGAAAAGGAGACAACAGGATGAGGAGAGGAGAGGAATATAAATGCCAGGAGAGATGCAGGTGGAAACGTTTTCCTGCATACTTCCTCAACTGGTAGAAAATTAAGGAAGCGAAGTGCAGCTGAGGGTTTCACAAATAATTGTGGATGAAAAACGTGAAAAGATTTAGCTGGAGTTCCCTCTAGATGTAGAGCAGGAACAGGCCCTTCGGCCCACAATGTCGGTGCTGAACATGCTGCCAAGACCAACTCGTATCTGCCTGCTCATAATCCACATCCATTCCCTACGTAACTGGTGAATACACAGGGCATATTCAAGAGAGAGTTAGATTTAGGTCTTGGGCTAACTGAATCAAGGGATATGGATAGGGGAATGATTTTGGATGATCAGCCATGATCATATTGAATGGCGGTGCTGGCTCGAAGGGACGAATGGCCTCCTCCTGCACTTACTTTCTACGTTTCGAACCATACTTGCCCCTTGCGCTGTGTTCCAGGCACTCAGTAACCCCTCTGCGAGAATAAAATTGTCCTGTACGTCTTCCTTAAGCTTTGCTCCTCTAATCTTAAAGTTGTTCCCTTTAGTGTTTGATATTTCCATCCTGAGGAAAAAGTCTGCCCTATCTGTGCCTCTCATGATTGTATATCAGGTCTCCCCTCAACCGCTGGCGTTCCAAGTTTGTCCAACCTCTCCCTGTGGCTAATACCCCGTAAACCAGACATCATTCTGGTAATAGGCACAAAATGCTGGAGTACCATCAGCGGGCCAGGCAGCATCTCCGGAGAGTGGTGTCAGTCTGAAGAAAGGCTTAAACCCGAAACGTCACCCATTCCTTCTCTCCAGAGATGCTGCCTGTCCCGCTGAGTGCCTCCCGCGTTTTGTTTCTACCTTTCGGGGTAAGCCAGCGTCTGCAGTTCCTTCCTGCATATCATTCGGGTAAACCTCCTCTGCTGCCCACACACCCAATCAAATAATGGTTCAAACAATGGTCGGAAAAAGGGTCTCGACCCGAAACGCCACTCTCCAGGGACGCTGGCTGACCCACTGAGTTACACCAGCATTTTTGTGCCTTTCTTTGGTAAACCAGCATCTGCAGTTCTTTAAAGAAGGGTCTCAACCCGAAATGTCACCCATTCCTTCTCTCCAGAGATGCTGCCCGAGTTACTCCAGCTTTTTGTGTCCATCTGCAGTTCCTTGGTGTTACAGGCAATGGTTAAATGGGTTGGTTTAGTTTAGTTTAGAGATACAGCATGGAAACGCGGTCACAGGGAGAACGTACAAACTCCGTTCAGACAGCACCCGTAGTCGGGATCGAACCCGGCAAGCGCTGTAAGGCAGCAACTCTACCGCTGCGCCACCGTGACCGCAGTTGAGAAATGCCACCTCAGCAAAAACAACTCCAGTTTCTGGTCTCCCTTGATTTGGAGCTCCTTCGTAAATATAGGTCAAGATGTTTAATGAAAATAAAAATTCCTTGCAAATTGCGATAAGTTTTGACCTCTCAGAGTGTAAATTACTTTGCACAGCTTTGACCATTCCAGCGAATCAGGCACAGAATATAAGATTCTTCAAAACAGAGAATAAAAAAAAATGAAAACTATATCAGAATACTTCCTTGAGACACCACTTACACCTCACGCTGCCTCGGCAAGGCCAGCAGCATCATCAAGGACCAGTTCCACCAAGGCCACTCCCTCTTCTCCCCTCTCCCATCGGGCAAGAGGTACAGAAGTGTGAAAACACACACCTCCAGATTCAGGGACAGTTTCTTCCCAGCTGTTATCAGACAACTGAACTACCCCATCACCAACTAGAGAGCCGTCCTGAGCTTCCCATCTACCTCACTGGAGACTCTCGGACTATCATTGATCGGACTTTAACTTCGCACTAAACGTTATTCCTTTTATCCTGTATCTGTTCAGTTTAGTTTATTGTCACGTGTACTGAGGTACAGTGAAAAGCTTTTGTTGTGTGCTGACCACTCAGCGGAAAGACAACACATGATCACAATCGATCCATTCACAGCCCACTGAACATTCTGGCCGACTCGATTGTAATTATCTAGTCTTTCCGCCTACTGGACAACGCGCAACAAAAGGTTTTTCACTGTACCTCGGTACGCGTGACAATAAGCGAAACTATACTTGTTAAACTGTTCTTGTCTGAAGAAGGGTTTCGACCCGAAACATTGCCCATTTCCTTCGATCCATAGATGCTGCCTCACCCGCTTTTTTCCTCCAGCATTTTCGATTTTCCAGCATCTGCAGTTCCTTCTTAAACATATACTTGTTCATTCCTCCTTTGCTCCCATTATCTATTACCTGATAATAGGAGTAGAATTAGGCCATTCAGCCCATCAAGTCTACCCCGCCATTCAATCATGGCTGATCTATCTCTCCCTCCTAACCCCATTCTCCTGCCTTCTCCCCATAACTCCTGACACCCGTACTAATCAAGAATCTATCTATCTCTGCCTTAAAAAATATCCATTCTTGGCCTCCACAACCGTCTGTGGCAAGGAATTCCACAGATTGACCACCCTCTGACTAAAGAAATTCCTCCTCATCTCCTTATAAAGGAACATCCATTAATTCTGAGGCTTTGACCTCTAGTCCTAGACTCTCCCAGTAGTGGAGATGTCCTTTGTGCTTGAGGTTCAGATGTATGGTATGCACTCCTGAAGCTCAAACAGATGCTGATATTTTATATTAGAGCATCTTTCCAAAGAAAAACAGTTTTGCTTTCCATATTATTCACATTGCATTAGCATGTATTTTTAGGATCACTTAGTCACAGAGTCACACAACATGGACACAGGCCCTTCGGCCCAACTTACCCAAACCAACCAAGATGTCCCATCCACACTAGGCCCACCTGCCCGCGTTTGGCCCATATTCCTCTAAACCCGTCCTATCCATATATCTAGTCAAGTGTCTTTTAAATGTCGTTATAGTACCTGGGTCCTTCCATAAGCTAAGGTACTGTCCAATTCACCTCTACCCCATTGCGGACATTGGCCTTTGTCTGGGGCTGATGCGCTACAATGCTGAGAACGATATTCTGCAGTCTGTATCTTCCCCTTTGCTCTACCTGTTGTACTTGCGTTTGACTAGATGATAGTTATGCATGGTATGCATAGATGGGGCCTGTTGGCCCGAAAGGCCTGTTAACACACTGTATGACTCCATGACGCTATTTCCATGAGGGTGGTCACGGTGGCGCAGCGGTAGAGTTGCTGCCTTACAGCGAATGCAGCGCCGGAAACCCGGGTTCGATCCCTTAATAATCTTATATGTTTCAATAAGATATCCTCTCATCCTTCTAAACTCCAGAGTGTACACGCCCAGCCGCTCCATTCTCTCAGCATATGACGGTCCCGCCATCCCGGGAATTAACCTTGTAAACCTACGCTGCACTCCCTCCATAGCAAGAATGTCCTTCCTCGAATTAGGGGACTAAAACTGCACACAATACTCCAGGTGCTCCCACACCAACAGTAAATATGTGGATTTCAACTATGTTTGAAACACTACATCTGGAAGATACGAGACTTCGCCTGGCAGGAAAACCAGATCGCTTCTATAAGACGTGGTCTGCATTTATAGATCTACTACAAGGATAGGGTGCAAGAGTACCTCAAAAAAGGTACCGGCGTCGGGTCTTGGTAAAGGGGGATGAAAAACTGTCGAGTTGGTGAATTCCTTTTGCGTGATGTTTATAATAAAGTAACTGGCTTTCCCTTTTTTCTTCTCTCTCTCTTTTTTTTTTCTAGGGTCTATCTCTTAATCTCCTTTCTCCAACTCTTCGACCAAGGGCTCGTTTTTCTTTCTTCTTTTCACAACTTTTTTTCACTTTCTCCGTTTCTATTCTTTTTCTCTAATAGCCTTAAAAATTAAGGGGTACAATGATTGTAATAATATATACGGGACGTACACTGATGCAATTTACTGTACCTCTAATAAATAAAAATATTTTAAAAAATAATTTAAAAATACCCCAGGTGAGGTCTCACTAGGGCCCTCCACAACTGCAGAAGGACCTCTTAGCTCCTATACTCAACTCCTCTAGTCCACTGGACTCGGGTACAGGTGACAACGCAGAATCATTTTTAAACCATTGAGACTTTGGTGCTGGCAAACTCTGAAACCAGAGAATGAGACGCCTAGGAAGGAACTGCAGATGCTGGCTTGCAACAAAGATGGAGACAAAATGCCGGAGTGACTCTGCGGGACAGGCAGCATCTCCGGAGAAAAGGAATGGGTGACGTTCTGGGTCGAGACACCACCCATTCCTGCTCTCCCAGAGAAGCTGCCTGTCCCCGCTGAGTTACTCCAGCATTTTGTGTTTATCTACTGAATGATAGAGGATGGACGGGTGTCGTTCGTTTACCTGATGGCACCGTAATCCGGAGGGGGCAGGTATCTCACACCGGGAGCATCCAGCCGGACATGTTGCAAATTGCGGCTCGGGTTCAGAATCTCCGACACCATTCCCAACCGGAAGTCGCTGTAGTAATTGCCGCAGTCCTGAGCCTTGGGCGGGAGGGTGAGGGTGTTTTTGTAGGGGTAGTCGGGCGGGGGTCCGCGAGGGTCCAGCCCCTTCACCGATATCTGAGGGAGGACGTGAGCGGCGCTGGCGTAGAAATCGCCGGCCTGCTGCGGCGAGATGACCCCGGCGCCGGCCATGGACCCCGTCTGCGCTTTGACGCCGTTGGTGGCCAACGAGAGTTGCATCAGACGCTCGCTCAGCGAGCGGACGTGGCCCTGCTTCAGGTCCTTCAGCCCATCGTCCTGGTGGACTTTGGCCGCCCCCACCCGCTGCACGGTGGACCTCCCCTCCGTCCGCATCTTCTGGTTGTTGATGCCGGTGACGAAGAAGGCCGTGCCGGCGGTCGTGTGCTGCTGCCCCCTGAAGAACTGCGACTGCACCTTGGCCTCCTCGTACGTGGGCAGCTCCTCCGCGTTCTGCGCCGGGCCCCCCCCACCGCCCCCGCGGCCCTGCAGCTGCTTCTCCATGGCGCCGTTGTCGACCTGTAGCTCCTGACCCTGGGGCTCCTGTCGTGCGGAATGCGGGACAATCTGCCGCTCATCTTGGGTCATGCCATCGACTGAGCTGATGAGCGAGCCCTTGCTGTTGAAGGCAATGACGTTCACCGTGGCTTGCTGGTGGAGGGTGAGCAGGTTGCGGCTATCGCTGGGGTTCCCATAACGAAGTTGCTCCTGTAACAATCGCTGCAAAACTGTCCCGCTGGCACCTTCTTCCGAATTTCTCATCTCAAGCTTGTTTGGCGCTGGGGACGTACGTCAAGGCCCGTCTCGTCTTCAGGAGGGAAAGAAGAAGGAATCGGACAGTTAGAGATCAGGGTCACTTCACGCCTCAACGTCTTAAACTTGTTTGAAACTAAAATATTCAGTTCAATTTAGCTTATGGTCTCAGTTTTAGTTTAGTTTAGAAATACAGCGCGGAAACAGGCCCTTCGGCCCTCTGAGTCCGTGTCGACCGGCGATCCCCCCGCACACTAGCACTATCCCACACACCAACCAGGGATGATTTACAAGCCCACCAAAGCCAATTAACCTACAAAACCGGAAAGTACGTCTTTGGAATGTGGGAGGAGACCTGAGCACCCGGAGAAAACCCACACAGGTCATGGGGAGAACATGCAAACTCCGTACAGACAGCACCCAGAGTCAGGATCAAACCCGGGTCTCCGGCGCTGTAAGGCAGGTACCTCCGGCTCCGTACCACCCCCAAACTGAAGGTACCGAGAGTCAGGCGGACCGAAAGGATACAGAGAAGATTTACGCGGGTGTCGCCAGGGGTCAAGGGTCTAAGCTCCAGGGAGAGGTTGAGCAGGCTGGGAAACGTTGCCTATTTCCTTCACTCCATAGAGGCTGCCTCACCCGCTGAGTTTCTCCAGCCTTTCGGTCTACCTTCGATTTTCCAGCATCTGCAGTTCCTTCTTAAACATACTGAAGGAGGATGATGCAGGGACTATTGCGAGGTTTAAGAAACATTTAGACAGGTACATGGATAGGACAGGTTTAGAGGGATAGGAACCAAATGCGGGCAGGTGGGTGGGACTAGTGTAGATGGGACATGTTGGTCGGTGTGGGCAAGTTGGGCCAAAGGGCCTGTTTCCACACTGTATCACACTATCAGAGGATTTGTTTCCTATGATCTTACTGGCCTTGGAAAAAAGGATAGAATTATTGATTTGCAATACGATTTGGAAAGCCGGGAACAATATAACACCTGGGAATGTCTGATCTGAACCATCGTGGCAAACCAAGTCTTCATGCTCAATCCTTGAATCAGCAAGGTCACTTAAGACACTAAAGGGCCTGTCGCACTTGGCCGTCATTTACTCGACAGGCCGGTAGTGACTGACATGCGACAGTCGCGCAAGTCGTCATGCGTCCGCACAGCCGCCTGGAGTGCGTGACGTCATTTGAATACCCAGTTTATGATATTTACCCAGCTTACGATTATTTACGGTGAGTTTCTAAAATGCTCCAGTTTCTTGAGTGGTGCTAGCAATTGGGAAAACTGCAGATGTATTGCCCCTATACAAAAAAAAAAGAGGTGAATTAAAAGTAGCAAGCTGCAGACCAAAATTAATCTGCGGGAAGGAACTGCAGATGCTGGTTTAAATTGAAGATCGACACAAAATGCAGGAGTAACTCAGCGGGACCGGCAGCATCTCTGGAGAGAAGGAATGGAAGATGTTTCGGTCTAAAGAAGGGTCTCGACCCGAAACGTCACCCCGTCCCACTTGGCCGTCATTTACCCGACATCGAAGATTTCGTACGGGACGAAATCCTGGCTCGCTGCACGATATCGCGCGCAACTCCACACTCCTCCACGCCACTCCATGCGCCCGTCTCACGCAACCAGGTCGCGTAAATGGCGCACAATTGACGGCCAAGTGGGACAGGCCCATAACATTCACAAAACCATGCCTCAGGAAAAGCTTCAGCATGGAACATAGAACAGCACAGAAACAGGCCCTTCAGCCCACAACATAAATGCCAAGAAATACCAATCTCCTCTGCCCTCCATCCCCTGCATATCCACGTGCCTATCTAATAGACTCTTAAAAACCACTATCGTATCTGCCTCCAACACCAACCCCTGGCAGCTCGCTCCTGGCACCTCATTGAAACACACAGAATAGTGAAAGGCTTGGATAGAGTGGATGTGGAGAGGATGTTTCCTCTCGTGGGAGAGTCTAGGACTAGAGGTCACAGCCTCATAATTAAAGGACGATGTTTTAGGAAGGAGATGAGGAGACATTTCTTTAGTCAGAGGGAGGTGAATCTGTGGAATTCTTTGCCACTGACGGCTGTGGAGGCCGAGTCAGTGGATATTTTAAAGGCAGAGATTGATAGATTCGTGATTAGTACGGGTGTCAGGGGTTATGGGGAGAAGGCAGGAGAATGGGGTTAGGAGGGAGAGATAGCTCAGCCGTGATCGAATGGCGGGGCGAAATGGTGGCGCAGCGGCAGAGTTGCTGCCTTACAACGCCGGAGACCCAGGTTCGATCCCGACTACGGGTGCTGTCTGTACGGAGTTTGTACGTACTCCCCGTGACCGCGTGGGTTTGCTCCGAGATCTGCTGTTACCTCCCACGCTCCAAAGACCTACAGGTACGTAGGTAAATTGGCTTGGAAAATGTATATATTTTTTAAATTATAATTGTCCCTAGTGTTAATGTGCGGGGATCGCTGGTCGACGCGTTCGGTGGGCCCGTTTCCACGCTGTATCTCAAAACTAAATTAAACTAAAAAGTTGACTGGATGGGCCGAATGGCCTAACGCTACTCCCATCACTTATGACTGCGTTCCCCGCACTTCTCCTTCTGATGTTGTCCTACTCACCCAACCAAGACGTCAATTAGTAATGGTTTATTATTGTCCCACACACGGATTGAGAAGCAGCGAAAAGCTTTTGTTTGGAAGGCCATCCGTTCAGATCAGATAATGCTGTACATGAATATTAACATTTCTCATTAATTCTCATGCTGGACATGAGAATTAAGGGACAGAAGTTTAGGGGTAACGTGAGGGGGAACTTCTTTACTCAGAGGGTGGTGGCTGTGTGGAATGAGCTTCCAGCAGAAGTGGTGGAGGCAGGATCGATTTTAACATTTAAGAGTAAAGTGGATAGGTATATGGACGTGAAGGGAATGGAGGGGTATGGTCTGAGTGCAGGTAGATGGGACTAGGGGAAAACAAATGGTCGGCACGGACGGGAAGGGCCGAGAGGGCCTGTTTCCGTGCTGTAATTGTTATTTGGTTGTTATATGGTTAATATAACCAAGCCAAACTCAAGTACATCAGTTAGAGCAAGGAGAAAAATTCCAGACGGTAGAATATAGCTCCTCGGAACTGTGTCTGAGTTTAGTTTATTGTCACGCGTATAGAGGTGCAGTGAAACTTTTTGTTGTGTGCCATCCATTCAGCAGAAAGACCGTACATGATTACATTTAAACCGCGCACAGTGTACAGATACCGGATAAAGGGAATAACGTTCAGTGCGAGATAAAGTCCAGTAGAGCCTGATTAAAGATAGTCCAATGGTCACACACAAGGTAGATTGTAGCACAGGGCTGTGGTGCCCTGCAGTCTTTGACATTTCCATCCTGGGAAACGTTAAGCGCAAGATAAAGGCAGTAATGTCAGATCAAAGATAGTCCAAGGGTCACCGATGAGGCAGATAGCAGTTACTTGGATAACTTCCAACCCAGCGGTATGAAGAGGGTGGTGAATTTGTGGAATTACATGATTTTGAATCATGATTTTGTATACCTCTATATATATTTTGTATGCCCCTCATCTCCCCTCCCCTGGTCAAAAAACATCACATCACTAGTCAGCCGTTGCACTTTCTGCGGCGGATGAGAAGAGCTCACCTCCCCCGTCCCGTCCTCACCACTTTCTACGGGGGCACCATAGAGAGTATTCTGACCAGCTGCATCCCTGTCTGGTTTGGGGACTGCAAACCCTCCGACTGGAAGTCCGTGCGGAGAATGGCGAGGACGGCTGGAAAAAAAAAATAATAATCGGGACTTCTCTTCCTTCAATCGAGGACATAGCGTGCAAAGGTTGCTTGTCCAAGGCCAACAGTATTATAAAGGACCCCACACATCTCCATCATGGACTGTTCACTCTGCTGCCCTCGGGCAAAAGGTATCGCAGTCAAAGGAGCAGGTGTTGCAACAGCTCCTTCCCCCGAGCCATCAGACTCTTGAATTCCACATCATGTGCCGCCACTATTATCTATTTTATCTTTTTTTATCTATTTTATCTTTTTATCCATTTTATCCTTTTGTTGTTTTATGTTGCACGGTGAGCCAGATGCAACGGAACTTCGTTCAGACTTGCATTTGTTGGTGTATTTTTGAATGACAATAAAGTCTTCGATTGATTGATCGATCGATCGATCCTCCTGTGCTCCATGGAATAGAGACCCAGCCTACTCACCCTCTCCCTGTAGCTCACACCCTCTAGTCCTGGCAACATCCTCGTAAATATTTTCGGAACCCTTTCCAGCTTGACAATATTTTTCCTATAACATGGTGCCCACAACAACACAATATTCTAAATGCGGTCTCACCAGCGTCTTATGCCCCTGTCCCACTTAGGAAACCTCTGGAGACTTTGCGTCCCACCCAAGGTTTCCGTGCGGTTCCCGGAGGTAGGTAGTGGAAGGCAAGACCTCCCTGGTGGAATAAAACTGGGTGAAAAAAAGGTCTTACCTTCCACTACCTGCAACCTCCGGCAACCACCTTCAACTAGCATCGTAACCGGCTTCGGCTAAACAATTACCGATTTTTAAAACGGCAACCTATTTTTAGTCACGGCCGGTTTTGAATTTTTTGAAAGAATCGCCGGAACATTGAAGAAGCGGAAACCACTTTCGACCATTGGGGAGACTGACAAAAACCTCCGGGAACCGCACGGAAACCTTGGGTGGGGCGCAAAGTCTCCAGGGGTTTCCGTTCAGGTTTCCTAAGTGGGACAGGGGCGTAACCACACAACTGCAACATGACCTCCCAACTTCAAAACTCAATACCCTGACTGATGAAGGCCAATGTGCCAAAAGCCTTTTTGACCTCCTTATCCACCTGCTACTCGACTTCCATGGAACCAAGCACCTGTACTCCTCGGTCCCTCTGCTCTACAGCACTCCCCAGACTATAATCACTTCCATGACAAGCCGACACATGAACGGCCCTTCTGTCATTTCACAACTCAAATATGAAGCAGTATGTAAAAGTGGTTTGGCTGCTGTGGAGAGGTAAATCAACAATAGTGTCCTGCATACTCAGGTGATTATACCGTGTGGTATGTGGTTCCACCTATTAGGGTGGAATTTATATGAGCCTTGTTAATCTTACATCTTAACAATGGCTTGCAATTATATCAAGGAGTTTCACATGATCTTTCAAATCCATTTTTTTGTTTGTCACAGAGAACTCACATTGAGGCTGCTGTCAAAGGAAAATGCCAGGAATAAAGTTTGCAATCCTTTCATCTCAAATAAGTTTGAAATATTCTAATCAAAGACCCCCACATGGAATGTGTGGGAAGGAACTGCAGATGCTGGTTTAAACCGGAGACAGACACAAAATGCTGGACTATCTCGGCAGGCCAGGCAGCATCTCTGGAGAGAAGGAATAGGTGACGTTTCAAGTCGGGACCCTTCTTCAGACTGAGTGTCGGGAAGAGGGAGTCTAGAAACATGGACGAGTAAGGTGTGAAAACGACAGATCAAAGCGGACGATGATCTGATGATCCTGGGCCTCCTCCGTAGCCAGAGTGAGGCCCACCATAAATTGGAGGAGCAGCACCTCCTCATATTTCGCTTGGGTAGTTTACACCCCCAGCGGTATGAACATTGACTTCTCCAATTTCAGGTAGTCCCTGCTTTCTCCCTCCTTCCACTCCCCTTCCCAGCTCTCCCACAGCCCACTGTCTCCGCCTCTTGCTTTCTTCTTCCCTCCCTCCACCCCCCCCACATCAGTCTGAAGAATGGTCTCGCCACGAAACGTCACCTATTCCTTCGCTCCATAGATGCACGCTGAATTTCACCAGCATTTTTGTCAACCATTTATATTTCCTTGATCGTTGTCAGCTTTGATCAGTCGTTTTCACACCTTACCCTTACTCTAGTTTCCCCTCCACACTGACTCACAATCAGAAGAAGGGTCTCGATCAAAACGCCACCCATTCTTTCTCTCCAGAGATGTTGCCTGTCCCGCTGAGTTTCTCCAGCATTTTATGTCTATCCACTCATGGAACGTTATCTTGGCTTACTCTTTTGAAGTATTTTGTATGCATGTTCCAACATCAGGTGTTTGAACCCAATATATGGCTTTATTGTTGCACAAAGTACTTCTTCAGTGGATTAGGTGAGTGCTATTCAATTATAAAATTAGTTCAATTTGCTTTTATTATACCTGAACAACTTTGCACTAATACTCTACAACAATGGTGAAATACTTAAGAGGGTTAACTGTGAAAACCACATTATTAGCTAAAGGATTAAGAGATGCCACCTTCAGAGATGCAGGGCTATTCTGCAGAGTGATATTGGATTTGGAGCCCGATGCTGGAATCTTGAGCAACACAAAGTGCTGGAGTAAAGGGCCGATCCCATTGTACGAGGTAATTCAAGAGCTCTCCCGAGTTTAAAAAAAAAATCAAACTCCTGTTAAGTACGTAGAATGTACGTAGCAGATCTGTCGGAGCTCGTGGATGTCTCGTGGCGGCTCGTAACGCTAACGGAAGGTACTCGGGAAACGCGGTAACTCGTGACGTTTCTTCAGCGCTGTGAAAAATGTCCACGAGAGCCCCGAGTACCTACGACCGGCTATCACCGTAATTCTCCGAGTTCGAATCAGGGGAAACTCGGGAGAACTCTTGAATTACCTCGTACATAGTGGGACAGGCCCTTAACTCAGCGGGTCTGGCAGCAGCATCTCTGGAGAACATGGACAGGTGACATCTCAGGTCAGGACCCTTCTCCAGACCCGGACTGAGTCTGAGGAAGAGTCCCAACCCAAAACATCGTCTATCCGTGTCATTCACAGAGAGCGATACAGCGTGGAAACAGTCCCTTCAGCCCAACATGCCCCATCGACACTAGTCCCACCTGCCCGCGTTTGGCCCATATCCCTCTAAACCCGTTTCCTCTAAACCTAAACGTTTCTGAAGCCTCTCCTTTAAACTTTGCCCTTCTCACCTTAAAGCTCTGCCCTCCGGTCTTTTGTCATCTCCACTCTGGCAAAAAGCTTCTGACTGTCTACCCTATCTATATAGGACTCTGCAGCAGATGCTTAAGTGTAGAATGCAAAAGTGACCGACCGGGCCTGGATGGTGGAGCAACAGTAGAGCTACTGTCTCACAGCGCCAGAGACCCGGGTTCAATCCTGACTACGGGTGCTGTCCATATGGAGTTTGCACGTTCTCCCCATGACCTGCGTGGGTATTCTCCAGGTGCTCCGGTTACCTCCCACACTCAAAGACGTGCAGGTTTGCAGGTAAATTGGCCTCAATAAAATTGTAAAGTGACCCATGTGTGAGTAGGATGGTGATCGCTGGTCGGCATGTACTCGATGGGCCGAAGGGCCTGTTTCTGCACTGTATCTCTAAAGTCTAAAGACAGTAAATATCAGCTGCCTGCTACCCTCAGACTTAAAAGCAACTCCAAAGATGCCTTTCACTCATCACTTTACCCCAAATGTGAATCTCTGATCAAAAACACAAATTCAGTAGATTTCTTTCGAGGCATTTCATTGCCAAGATCCAGAAAAATAAATTAGCAAGCTCCCATTCCCCAAGTTCCCAGGTAATAATATTCCCTTCTCAAAGGCATTACTTTTAAAATAAAGTCATTCAATAGCATTGCTGGCGGTATTCTTTGTGTGAGGAAGATTAAGGTTTCAAGTTCCACTCCAGGGAATTCATCCTTCAATGAGTACGCTGATGTCTTTCTGCTCGTTAGTTTAGTTTAGTTTAGATATACAGCGCGGAAACAGGCCCTTCGGCCTACCATGTCTGCAGCGACCAGCGATCCCTGCACACTAACACGATCCCACACACACACACTAGGGACAATTTTATATTTATACCAAGCCAAATAACCTACAAACCTGTACGCCTTTGGAGTGTGGGAGGCCACCAAAGATCTCGGAGAAAACCCACGCAGGTCACGGGGAGAACGTGCAAACTCCGTACAGACAGCACCCGTGGACCCGATCGCAACCGGTTGTCTGGCGCTGCAAGCGCTGTGTGGCGGCAACTCTCCCGCCGTGCCACCGTGCTGCCCACTAATGGAAGCAATCATGAATCGCGAGGGGGGGGGGGGGAGGGTCTAAAGGGAGGGGGGGGGGGGGTTAAAATAAAAACATTAAACAGACAAATCAGCCTCACCGGATGTAAAGGTTTGCTATGAGGACGGCACAGTGGCACTGTGGTAGGGTTGCTGCCTCACAGCACCGGAGACCCGGGTTCTATCCCGACCTCAGGTGCTGTCAGCGCGGAGTTTGCACGTTCTCCCTGTGACCACGTGGGTTTTCTCCGGGTGCTCTGGTTTCCCCCCCACCCCCCCACTCCAAAGACGTGTAGGTTAATTGGCTTCTGCAGATTGTCCCTAGCGTGTAGGGTAGAATGAGTGCAGGGGCGGTCGTTGGTCGGCAAGGACTTGGTTGGCCAGAGGACCCATTTCCATGCTGTATTTCTAAACTAAACTCTCTGTAGGTAGTTGAGACACGTTCTATAGCAAATTGTAGAAACATTTAGACAGGTACATGGGAGAGGACAGGTTTAGAAGGATTCATGGGCCAAACACTGGCAGGTGGGACCAGTGTAGATGGGGCAGTGTAGATAAGCCTATTTTCTATGTTTCTATGACTCTCAGTGACAAGGAACTGCAATTGCTGGGTTACAAAAAAAATATACAAAAAGTACTGGAGTAACTCAGCTGGTCAGACAGCATCTGTGGAGAGAAGGAATGGGTGACATTTCGGGTCGAGACCCTTCTTCAGGTACATGCTGCCTGTCCCGCTGAGTTGCTCCAGCATTTTATGTCTCTGGAAAGCCTGGATGGGTGATATTTTGGATAAGGGATCCTTCTACAAACTAATTGTATTGAGGGGGGGGGGGGGGGGGGGGGGGGGGGGGGGGAGCTAGAAGGGAGGTGGGAGCAGGACAAAGGCAGGCAAGTGATGGGTGGATTCAGGTGAGGGGGTGAAGAGTTGATGGGTGATTATAGACACAAAATGTTGGAGTAACTCAGTGGGTCAGGCTGCATCTATGGAGATAATGGCGAGGTGACGTTTCAGGTCGGGACCCTTCTTTCCGCCGGTCCTTCAGATGTTAGATCCTCGGTGATGTGCAGGACCTGGCAGTATGGAGATTGCTTTCTCTATCCCTGGCATTCCCTCTCTCTCTCCCCGTCCCTCCCCCATCATCGTCATCCTGCTATAGACAATATAGACAATAGGTGCAGGAGTAGGCCATTTGGCCCTTCGAGCCAGCACCGCCATTCAATGTGATCATGGCTGATCATCCCCAATCAGTACCCCGTTCCTGCCTTCTCCCCATATCCCCTGACTCCGCTATTTTTAAGAGCCCTATCTAGCTCTCTCTTGAAAGCATCCAGAGAACCGGCCTCCACCGCCCTCTGAGGCAGAGAATTTCACAGACTCACCACTCTCTGTGAGAAAAAGTGTTTCCTCGTCTCCGTTCTAAATGGCTTTCTCCTTATTCTTAAACTGTGGCCCCTGGTTCTGGAGTCCCCCAACATCGGGAACATGTTTCCTGCCTCTAGCGTGTCCAAGCCCTTAACAATCTTATATGTTTCAATGAGACCCCCTCTCATACTTCTAAACTCAAGAGTGTACAAGCCCAGCCGCTCCATTCTCTCAGCATATCACAGTCCCGCCATCCCGGGAATTAACCTTGTAAACCTACGCTGCACTCCCTCAATAGCAAGAATGTCCTTCCTCAAATTGGGAGTCCAAAATTGCACACAATACTCCAGGTGTGGTCTAGTGTGAGCTAGTTCCACTGTTCGTATCCCTCCACTATCACCTCTTCCACAGCCAACAATGGACCATTGTGGGCTCCATCTTTCCTTGGGTCCGGCTCGGTTTTATTTTGAACCTTTCCCTCCCTCTCATTTCCCTCTCCCCCTGACTCTTGGCCTGAAGAGGGGTCTCGACCCGAAATGTCACCCATTCAGTCTTCTCCAGAGCTGCCGCAGCTACCTGTCCCGCTGAGTCACTCCAGCATTTTGCGTCTCTCTTCGATGATGGGTGAAGGTTGGTTTAAAGGCCATCGATGAGAAGACAAAAGGTTTGCCAGATATTCTTGCCTTTATGACTGCCATAAATGTTTAAAGAAATTCAGCAAGTTAACATGATGAACCTCCTCCAATGGCCTGTTGCATACTCCAGCCCTATGTAAACAACACCAGCAAAGGATCAAACACATACCAAAGGTATGAGATCACTCAAATTGCTGAGATAATCTTTAAACAATAGCACCTGTAATTCCCCTTCAAAGCATTTACACTAGTTCGGCATAGGAACATCACATAATGTGCACTTTTAACCCAAGATTAGATTAGTCCGGGCAAAGACTCAGCATTACTGCCTGCACACAAACGCATCCAAACTCGAGCTCAATAGAAAACTACACAACATGCTGGAGTAACTCAGTCGGAAGGCGGCTCTCGACCCCATTCCTTCTCTCCAGAGATGCTGCCTGTCCCGCCGAGTTACGCCAGCATTCTGCGTCTCTCTGCTGGAGTAACTCAGCGGGTCAGGCAGCATCCCTGGAGAACATGGGATAGGTGACGTTTCTGGTCAAGACCATTATGGGGAAGGGTCCCGAATGTGAAACGACACCTCTGCATGTTCTCCATGGGTGCTGCCTGACCCGCTGTTACTCCAGCACTTTGCGCCTTTATCTCTTGTAAACCTGCAGTTCCTTGTATCTCCAGCTCACCGGCATCTGTCCTGGTAGTTGTGCAAGAGAGATTAATTGTCAATAGACATAAAATGCTAGACAGTAACTCAGCGGGACAGACAGCTGGAGTAACTCGACCTGAAACGTCACCCATTCCTTCTCTCCAGAGATGCTGCCTGACCCGCTGAGTTACACCAGCATTTTGTGACTATCTTCAGCATGTACCCACGATGGAACAATGAGATTGCTACTTGCAGCAGCAGAACACACCTGGTAATATGGTATACAGATAAAATACAATAAAAATATATTAACCCCAATCGTAGTGTAAAGATGGTCCGGTATAAAACAATTGGCCAACTTCCAGTATCGTTCCTTCGCACACTCTTCGGAAGGTACAAGTGCAAAAAATCCCCCAAGTCCTTAGAACAACCAAAGGCAGTCTCATAGAACATTTAGTTGATGTTTTATAGTGTTCAAGAGTTTAGTTTAGAATTACATGGGCAGAATGAGGCCCTTCGGCCCACCGGGTCCGCGCCGACCAGCGATCCCCAGACACTAACGCTATCCGAAACCCACTAGGGACAATTTATAACTTTACCAAGCCAATTAAACTACAAACCTGGATGTCTTTGGAGTGTGGGAGGAAACCCAACCTGGGTCTGTGGTGCTGTGGGGCAGTAACTCTGCTCCATTGCTGCCACCCGGCGATGTCTAAAGTGGTAATACATCATCCCTAATCTTGAGCCGTGCAATTCTGAATGTGAATTGATCAATATTCATAAGACGCGAGTAGAATTAGGCCATTCGGCCCATCGAGTCATAAGGAATAGGAGTAGAATTAGGCCATTCAGCCCATCACGTCTACTCTGCCATTCAATCATGGCTGATCTATCTTTCCCTCTCAACCTCATTCTCCTGCCTCCTCCCCATAACCTTTGACACTCTTACTAATTAACCTCCGATTACTGTAAATGGATCGATTGTAATCAGGTATTGTCTTTACGCTGACTGGTTAGCGCGCAACAAAAGCTTTTCGCTCTACCTCGGTACACGTGACAGTAAGCTAAAATTAACTAATAATGGTTTGGTCTCCACAGCTGTCTATGGTTTGAACATGCGCACTCCATACAGACAGCATCCGAGCTCAGAATCGAACCCGGGCCTCTGGCGCTGTGCCACCGTGTTGTGTCGGATGCAGATGTGGGGTAAGGTAGAACTAGTGTGAGCGGGTGAGCACTGGTCAGTGGGGTCTCAGTGGGCAGAAGGGCCTGTCACCGCACTGTACCTCCCATGTTAAACCAAACTGAAACTGAAGACTCAGACAGAGGGAAGCAACAATAAATGGCATCCATTTTGAAGGCCGGCCTTTTTGAGGGTTAGTTCACATTTTTTGAATTTCCAGACAACTTACTCACAAACCAGACTGTCCAGTCCCAAATTAAGCAGACGATAGTCCCAGAGGATAGGTGTTCAATTGCCGCCTCAATGTATTACTTAAAATTATTATTAAGAGCACAAGCCTTTTTTGATCACTTTGGGAATTCTGGTTAAATGGTAAAAACAACCATTAAAAAAATCTTCAAGAAAATTTTAAAACAGGAAAGAAATGACAAGCTAAGACTGTTACAGGCAAGAAATTAAGGGCAGATGTCAATACTGAAGTGAAAGTAGGAAATAGTGTTGGAAAAATGCAACTAGCGTGGAGGATGCAATGGCCTAAACGCATGAGCAACCAATTATAGAGAAGATAGACACAAAGTGCTGGAGTAACTCAGCGGGACAGGCAGCATCTCTGGAGAGAAGGAATGGGTGACGTTTCGCATCGAGACCCTTCTTCAGACCTGAAACGTCACCCATTCCTTCTCTCCAGAGATGCTGCCTGTCCCGCTGAGTTACTCCAGCACTTTGTGTCTATCTTCGGTATAAACCAGCGTCTGCAGTTCTTTCCCACACAAAGCACAATTGAATGTCAGTGCCAAATATGATGTCAAGACCATCACTTATCTGCCTGCACTTGATCCATGCCCCTCCATTCCCTGCATATCCAGGTGCCTAATTAAAAGTCTATTAAAGGCTACCATTGTATCTGCCTCTACCACCACCCCCGGCAACATGTTCCTGGCACCCACCACCCTCTGTGTAAAAAAAACCTGATCCGCACATCGCTTCTATACCTTGCCCCTCCCGCCATAAAGCGATTCACTCTAGTCTTTTGATTTTTTTTTTGGATCTTGGGGGAAAAAAGATTTTGGCTGTCCGCCCGATCTATGCCACGGAGGAGAGAGGTGGGCGAGTCCACAACGACCATCGATCGGTCGCTCGCACCAGTTCTACGTTGTCACAATTCCCCGCACACACGAGAGGTAATTCAAAGAGGCCAATTAACCTACAAACCCGCATCTCTTAGGGATGTGGGAAGAAACCGGAGCACCCGGAGGAAACCCACGCGGTCACAGGGAGAACGTGCAAACTCCACAAGGACAGCACCCGAGGTCGGGATCAAACCCGGATCTCTGGCGCTGTTAGGCGGCAACTCCACCGGAAATGACTTCACAGTGCGCAAAGGTAGACAAAAATGCTGGAGAAGCTCAGCGGGTGAGGCAGCATCTATGGAGCGAAGGAACAGGTGACGTTTCGGGTCGAGACCCCTGCGCACAGTGTACAAATATCATTGGAAAGAATAACTTGATTTTGAAATCCGCTGGATCGCAGTCCACGCATGCCTGGATATTTGGAGTATTTTCTTTTAATTCAGATATCCAACAACGACAGTGTTTGATACAAGCTTTTCTGTTCTGGGAAAAACTGAAGACAGACACATGACGGCCTGGTTTGGCAACGCAAACACCCAGGAACTAGAGAGATGACGTACATTTGGTGGACACTGCCCCGGTCCATCAAGGGTACTGACCTCCCCACATTCAAAGGGATCTACAGGAGTCGCTGCCTCAAAAAGCATAGCCAGGAACTACAGATGCTGGTTATAGATAAACACAAAAAGCTGGAGTAACTCAGCGGGTCAGGCAGCATCTCTGGAGAAAAGGAATAGGTGACGTTTTGGGCCGAGACCCTTCTTCAGACTGATTCTGTTTTTCTTATAGAACAGTGAAACACAGGAACAGACAACAATATCTGTACCAAACGTGATGGTCATGGCAATTATTTTCCATTACTCTTTCTCTCGCTCTCTCTAGCTCTGTCTCTCAGCCACACCTTGCCACGTCCCAGTCTGTTTCCATTCTCCTCATCAGAGCCAGACACGCAGGTGAGTAATAAACCCTCTCTGCTCTATCAGCGCCACTCTAGCTGTATCATTCCCATTCCCCTGCTCTGCACCTGACCACACACATTCCTTCCATTGACACACAAGGCTAGAGTAACTCAGCGGGTCTGGCAGCATCTCTGGAGAGAAGGATTGGGTGGCATTTGGGGTGGAGATGTCGCCTATTCCTTCTCTCCAGAGATGCTGCCTGGCCCGCCGAGTTACTCTATCCAGCATTTTGTCTACCTTCAATGTCAAATAGGTGCAGGAGTAGGCCATTCGGCCCTTCGAGCCAGCACCGCCATTCACTGTGATCACGGCTGATCATCCACAATCAGTACCCCGTTGCTGCCTTCTCCCCATATCCCTTAACTCCGCTATCTCTAAGAGCCCGATCTAACTCTCTCTTGAAAGTATCCAGAGAACCTGCCTCCACCGCCCTCTGAGGCAGAGAATTCCACTCTCGCCACTCTCGGTGTGAAAATTATTTTCCTCATCTCCATTCTAAATGGCTTACCACTTCTTCTTAAACTATGGCCCCGGTTCTGGACTCCCCAGCCACTCCAATCTATCAACATGTGAAAGTCTCGCCATCCCGGGAATTAACCTTGTAAACCTACGCTGCACTCCCTCAATAGCAAGAATGTCCTTCCTCAAGTTTGGAAACCAAAACTGCACACAATACTCCAGGCGTGATCTCACGAGGGCCCTGCACAACTGCAGGAGGATCTCTTTGCTCCTACACTCAACTCTTTAAACCAGCATCTGCATTTTCTTCCTACACATAGACATTCCCTTGGCCTCTGTAAAAAATGTCCCTAGTGTGCGGGATAGCACTAGTGTACTTGGTGACTGTGGGTGGGACAGTCCCGTCGGGCCAAAGGGCCTGTTTCCATGCCGTATGCTAAAGACAGACTATCAGCGGGTAGGTGGGTAATTTGAGAGGTGCCACCTATACTTCCTGTCCCTTACAAAGGGCTTCTTTGTGCTACCAAAAACCTTCACTCAAAATGCTTCACACCATTCTTATGCGGCAAGGAGGCTCAGCGGTAGAGTTGCTGCATCACAGCGCCAGAAACCTGGGTTCGATCCTGACCACGGGTGCTGTCTGCACGGAGTTTGCACGTTCTCGCCGTGACCTGCGTCGTGGGTTTTCTCCGGGAGCTCGGGTTTCCTCCCCTGCTCCAAAGACGTACAGGGTTGCAGGCTAATTGGCAATTGGTATCATTCACTGTGATCATGGCTGATCATCCACAATCAGTGCCCCGTTCTTGCCTTCTCTCCATATGCCTTAACTCCGCTATCTCTGAGACCGATCTAACTCTCTCTTGAAAGTATCCAGAGAACCTGCCTCCACCGCCCTCTGAAGCAGAGAATTCTACAGACTCATAACTCTCTGTGTGAAAATTATTTTCCTCATCTCCATTCTAAATGGCTTACCACTTCTTCTTAAACTATGGCCCGGACTCGGAGGGGCTGAAGGACCTGTTGCCGCACTGGGTCTCTCAACTAAACTAAACTAAACCATCCCAAGGGCTACTTATTCCACACTGACAGTAAAGGAACAGAGGATCCAGGAATCAGTGGGAATATTGTTCCATTTTCCAAAGGAGGCTCTGTGCATATCCTTTAATCTTTTCCTGTCCGCCCGGTAATCTCTTCCTGTGACAAGAGCTGGGAATAGAAGGTCTTTCTTGGGAGCGGGACGTGGGGAATGTGAACGGGAGGGGCTGGTGGAGGATGGGGGAAGGGGAGGACGGGGAATTTAAAGTACATTTCCAACAACTGGGCTCTTTCAAAAGTGGCAACAATAAGGATAGGAAATGGGTGGAGATGAACGCAGCCTCCTCTTTGGTAAAGATCGCTGACTGCGCAAAAGAGCACGCAACTGACTGAATCTCGGTGCAGCCAACGGCAAGGCTCTGTGGGGAAGGACCACAGTCTAGGGTCCTTCGGCCGCTGGACTTTGGGGGCCCAGTCCCGTGGGGTCACCCTTCAAACACGGGAAGGGACGTCACTCCAGGGAGTGGCTAAAGGTGTTTGGGATAAAGACAGGGGTTAACTGAGTGTGACACCAGCAATATTGAACGAATGCCTTCGACTTTAAAATACATTAAAAAAGAGATGCCGCGTGGAAACAGGCCCTTCGGCCCACCGTGTCCGGGCTGACCACCCCGCCGTACACTAGTTCTAATCCCACACACTTGGG
Source organism: Okamejei kenojei (assembly GCA_035221665.1). Lineage (NCBI taxonomy): Eukaryota > Metazoa > Chordata > Chondrichthyes > Rajiformes > Rajidae > Okamejei > Okamejei kenojei. Next base: position 63,364,320 of record CM069143.1, on the reverse strand, counting down.
ACAATCTACAGATGCCAATTAACCTACAAACGCACCTACGCACGTCTTTGGAGTGTGGGAGGAAACCAGAGCACCCAGAGAAAACCCACGCAGGTCACGGGGAAAACGTACAAACTCCAAACAGACGTTAGCCCCCTTAGTCAGGATCGAACCCGGGTCTCTGGCGCTGTGAGGCAGCAACTCTACCGCTGCGCCACCTTGCCGCCCAATGCAAGAAGAGCTTTTGTTTTGTGTACACTTTTTATTACGAATAAAGATTATTTATGATTTTTTTTTCAATGTAACCCTAAACAACGCATCAGACCAATGCAAGGTTTTAACACACGAACAATTCATTTCATTCATAACTTTTTACTGAAAGCTACTTTTTTTTTTAAGTAGCTTTCTACGAAGCCAGGGGAAGATACATTTCCTGAGTTTTTCTCCGTCATTCTTAACACTTCCTTTAGTCCGTTCCACCCTGGACAAGTTATTTTTTTGGCCAGGAAACAACATTCTTGTTTCTCCTTCCGGGAAACCATGACTAGTAAGTCATGTCGCCTTTTAAAGTCAAAGGAGAAAGCCTTTGAAATGTGGAGACAAAGAACTACAGACGCTGGTTTCGACCAAAGATAGACACAAAAGTGCTGGAGTAACTCAGCGGGTCAGGCAGCGTCTCCGGAGAGACCGTATAGGTGATGGGTGATGTCTTGGGTCTGAAGAAGGGTCTGGACACAAAACATTGCCTATTCCTTTTCTCCAGAGATGCTGCCTGACCCACTGAGTTACTCCAACATTAAGTTTAGTTTAGTTTACAGATACAGCGCAGAAACAGGGCCTTTGGCCCACCGAGTCCTCGCCGACCAACGATCCCTGCACACTTGCACAATCATACTCACACTGGGGACAATTTACAATTTTTACCAAAGCCAATTAGTGTACAAACCTGGTTAAGAAGGAACTGCAGATGCTGGAAAAATCGAAGGTAGACAAAAATGCTGGAGAAACTCAGCGGGTGAGGCAGCATCTCTGGAGAGAAGGAATAGGTGACGTTTCGGGTCAAGACTGAAGAAGGGTCTCGACCTGAAACGTCATTTGTTCCTTCGCTCCACAGATGCTGCCTCACCCGCTGAGAGTCTACAAACCTGTATGTCTTTAGAGGTAGACACAAAATGCTGGAGCAACTCAGCGGGTGAGGCAGCATCTCTGGAGAGAGTGGCTGTCTTAAACATATCGGTGAGGTTGGTTCAGATGAGGAGATGATAAAAATGCCGCGTTGGACTCCCTAGAATCCTAGTGCAAAGCCTATTGTTTGCAATTTGCATTCGTACAAAATTCTTTGGGAAACAAATGTGAACTGGCCAGCATTGTGTGCCTTCAAAGTGATTATTGCTGCACTCGCTATTACGAGACGAAATGCCCAAATGCTACAAAGGATTGTTGAGATTGTAGATTCACTGCATGCATTGACTGCCTGAGATTAATTTAAATTACCGTTCATAAAATGGCAGGCATATTAGCGGCAGCCTCACAGCGCCAGAGACAGAGATTAGTTCGGCCCGGGTGCTGTCGGTGTCGTGTCTGGAGTTTGCAACTGGCTTTCTCCATCATTTTCCCAAACCTATCCTCATAATAATGCAAGTCTTTAAACAGGATGAAACTCTATTTAAAAAGTAGAGTGAACACTGTAGGTGCTCATTTATTTACACGTCACTTATTCGCGGCAGCAGCAGCGGTGCAGCTGGTAGAGCCACTGCCTCACCGCGCCAGAGACGCGAGTTCGACCCTGACCTTGGGTGCCGTCTGTGTGGAGTTTGCACGTTCTCCCTGTGACCGGGTGGGTTTTCTCCAGGTGCTTCGGTTTCCGCCCACATCCCAAAGTGGTGCAGGTTTGTAGGTTAATTGCCCCTCTGTAAATGGCCCCTGGTGTGTCGGGAGTGGATGCGAATGTGGGATGACATAGAACTAGTGTGAACGGTATTTAAAAAAAGCTCTTAGTTTAGAGATACTGCGTGGAAACGGGCTCTTCAGCCCACTGAGTCCGCGCCGACCAGCGATCCCCGTACACTAACGTTATCCGACACACACTCGGGACAATTTACAAATTCACCGAAGCTAATTAACCTACAAGCCTGTACGTCTTTGTGGTGTGGGAGGAAACCAGAGCTCCCTGAGAAAACCCACGCGGTCACAGGGAGAACGTACAAACTCCGTACAGACAGCACCCGGAGTCAGGATCGAACCCGGGACTCTGGCGCTGTGAGGCAGCTGCTCCACCACTGTGCCACAGGTGATGTTTCAGGTCGGGACCCTTCCATGGATGGGTGACGTTTTGGTTCGGGACCCTTCTTCAGATCCGACCCGAAACGTCGCCTGTCCATTTCCTCAACCTGACCCACGGCGTTACTCCAAAAACTTTTTTTTTTTAAGTTCAGTTGGAAACCAACAATTTACAATTCCCATTTTGAATACATCCCAGTTTTCTGACCTCCGAGTGCCCAAGCTAAAGTTTGAGGAGGAAAGGAACTTCACTTATTTACATTATGAGGCTATCACAGCAGAAACATTGAAAGCATTTCATATTGGATGCCAGTGCGGTTCAATGTTTCGGACTGGAGTGGACGTTCCAGAACTGTGATCCCAGCACTGGGCATCTGTACAGTGCAGCGGGCAATGGTGAAGTCCAGCTATGATTATAAACCAATGATTCTTCTCGACCTGCATATTCTGAAACAACTAACAGCAAGCAAGACAGAGACACAAGGAACGGCGGAGGATGGAATCTTGAGCAAGACACAAAGCACTGGAGTAACGCCGTGGGTCAGGTTGAGGGAATGGACAGGCGACGTTTCGGGTCGGGTCTGGAGAAGGGTCCCGAACCAAAACGTCACCCATCCATGGAAGGGTCCCGACCTGAACCATCACCTGTCCACGTGCCTGAAGAAGGGCCGCAACCAACCCAATACTGTGTCTATCCATTCTTTCCAGAGGAGGCATGTTGGCGCAGCGGTAGAGTTACTGCCTCACGTGCCAGAGACCCGGGTTCAATCCTGGCTAGGGTTGCTTGTCCGTACGGAGTTTGCACGTTCTCTCCGTGACTTGCGTGGGTTTTCTCCGAGATCTCCAGATTCCTCCCACACTCCAAAGGCGTACAGGTTTGTAGGTTAATTGGGTTGGTATAAATGTAAAATTGCCCCTAGTGTGTAGGATAGTGTTAATGTGTGGGGATCGCCGGTCGGTGCGGACCTGGTGGGCCAAAGGGGCTGTTTCCACACTGTATCTCTAAACTAAACTTAAACTTAAGATGCTGTACTACTCCAGTACTTCTGTATTTAACTCAGCAAGATCTTGCGTTCTCTGATGCATGGTTGAACATGATATAGCTGCCTCCATAAATTCTCTCCAACTTCAAACAAAAACAATAGGAGCAATAAACACTGAAATTCCAAGGTTTTAAGAGCAGATGAGGAACTCTTCTGTATACATTTGAACCCGAACTGCAATGGTATCTGGACTTAAGTGGTTTCTTTCTGAAAGAATCCTAAACGCAGTCATACTTGTAAGCACCTGCAGCTCCACTTAACACTTTGCTGGTGATTTTAGACTAGATTTAATGAGACAGGAGACAGGCGCAAAAAGCGGGAGTAACTCAGCGGGTCAGGCAGCATCTCTGGAGAACATGTATAGGTGATGTTTCAGAAGTAACTTAGCAGGCCAAGATAGTGTGGCTGTGGAGAGGATGTTCCCAATAGTGGGAGAGTCTCAGACAAGAGCCCACAGCCTCAGATTTAGAGAATGTCCCGTTAGGAAGGAGATGAGGAGGAATTTCTTTAGTGAATCTGTGGAATTCATTGCCACAGAAGGCTGTGGAGACCAAGTCAATGGATATTTTTAAGGCAGAGATTGGCTGATTCTTGATTATTAGGGGTGTCGGGGGTTATGGGGAGAAGGCAGGAGAATGGGGTTAGGAAGGAGAGATAGATCAGCCACGATTGAATGGCTGAGTAGACTTGATGGGCCGAATGGCCTAATTCTAGTATCACTTATGACCTTTTGAACAGGTCAGGCAACGCCTCTGAAGAACATGGACATGTGGTATTTCAGGTTAGGGACTTTTGTTTCCACTATTTCTGTTATCAACCTTTGCGGATTAAATTTCTGATTAAATCGCCAACTATCAGAAGGGAAAAGGGTGGTGGTTATTTCCTCTGACATCCTCTCCCTCCCTCCCTCCCAGTATTTAACACACTTACACAGAGTTCTTTTGCCACAGTTTCACTACAACACCTCATTAACTGCGGACTTTTTTACAAGACTGCCAGAGTCCATTAACAGCCTTGCCCAGACTCAGAGAATGGAATGTCAAACACAGCAACGGGGAAACAGAGGAGAAGTATTTCCAGAGGGAAGGGGCCAGAAACTCCTTAAAAGAGCAGAGCCGATGATGATAATAATGCAATCCAGCGAGATAACATAACTCAGAGCGGCAGAGGGAGCATGAGGAAGTAGCATTGTGCGGCTAGTCTTAACAACAGACAAAGGGGCCAGTGTGGGAAAGATCGGCTTCAGAAGCCACTAAACCGAGACGGTGAAAAGAAGGAACTCAATCTTCGGGAAGGATTGGCAAAAACGCTTGGAGAAAAATCCAAGCCAAGAGTGCCAGAAGCCTTGAAATAGTCACGGGAATGAGAATTTATGTAAAAATCTGTCAAATCTCAAGCAGGACATAGTTGACGACTCCTGCTTATAATCCAAGCACAGATCAACCTTTCTGTTGTGAGTGCGCGATGCCTTAATTTGTAACGGTTCAACAGCTTTTTGTTTTTTTTAAACATCCACTGCATTAACTTGCGTGTGGAGAATGTGATTTTTTTTGTATAGTTTTAGTTTAGAGAGAGCATGGAAGCAGGCCCTTCGGCCTGTCAACGATCACCAGTTCACACTAGTTAGAAACACAGAAAATAGAAACACAGGAGTAGGCCATTCGGCCCTACGAGCCAGCACCGCCATTCAGGGGCATGCATGGCACCAACTTCTCCCCGGAGAATCCTCAAGTTCCCTCCAACTTGAAACATCGCCTGGCCCGCTGAATTACTCCAGCACTTTGTGTATTTTCTAGCATCAGCAGTTCCTTGTTCCTACAATAACTTAACTGCTCAAGTCTGAAGAAGGGTCGCTCCCAGAAACATCGCTTGTCTGTGCCGGCCACAGACGCTGCCTGACCCGCTGAGTTAGCCCACAAGTTCATAAGTGATAGGAGCAGATTTAGGCCATTCGGCCCATCAAACCTACTCCTCCATTCAATCATGGCTGATCTATCTCTCCCTCTCAACCCCATTCTCCTGCCTCCTCCCCATAACCCCCAACACCCGTACTGATCAACATAGAAACATAGAAAATAGGTGCAGGAGCAGGCCATTCGGCCCTTCGAGCCTGCACCGCCATTCAATATGATCATGACTGATCATCCAACTCAGTATCCTGTACCTGCCTTCTCTCCATACCCCCTGATCCCTTTAGCCACAAGGGCCACATCTAACTCCCTCTTAAATATAGCCAATGAACTGGCCTCAACTACCTTCTGTGGCAGAGAATTCCACAGACTCACCACTCTCTGTGTGAAAAATGATCTTCTCATCTCGGTCCTAAAAGACTTCCCCCTTATCCTTAAACTGTGACCCCTTGTTCTGGAGTTCCCCAACATCGGGAACAATCTTCCTGCATCTAGCCTGTCCAACCCCTTAAGAATTTTGTAAGTCTCTATAAGATCCCCCCTCAATCTTCTAAATTCCAGCGAGTACAAGCCGAGTCTATCCAGTCTTTCTTCATATGGAAGTCCTGCCATCCCAGGAATCAGTCTGGTGAATCTTCTCTGTACTCCCTCTATGGCAACAATGTCTTTCCTCAGATTAGGAGACCAGCACTTTGTGTTTTTTTAACCCAATTTCTACAGTGCAACACTAGAATACTGTGAAGGCGTCTCAGCTTTAGGCCAAAGATGTCTTTGTTTTCAGTCTTTTCTACTGGATGAAACATTTGAAGATTATAATTTGAGGCACTTGTGAAAGAGGAAGCAGTATTTTTCCAGCTCCTAAGCCAACATGTCTCCTTAACCAAACTCCACCAGGACGCAGACAATCCAAACATTGATTCACTAATTCTGGACGTGGCGGTGTGTAGATTGGCCGCCTCGCTCACCTACGCGTTGCTGGTGCAGTTTGTCGACACCAAACCCCACTGGGATATGACGAGGAAGAAGCAACCGATCCGGACTTACAGCGTGGAAACAGGCCCTTCGGCCCACCGAGTCCCTGCCGACCAGCGATCCCCGCGCATTAACACCACCCTACACGCACTCGGGGGCGATTTACAATCTTTAACAAAGCCAATTAACCCACAAACCCGCAGTGTGGGTGGAAACCGGAGCGCCCGGAGAAAAACCCACGCAGGTCACGGGGAGAACGTACAAACTCCGTACAGACAGCGCCCGCAGTCAGGATCGAACCCGGGTCTCTGGCGCTGTGAGGCAGCAAGTCTACCGCCGCGCCGCCCATTTGGGTCACATCTCATTATGATCCAGATTATGTGTGAAATAGGTAAGAGGCAGGAACCAAGAGTCAGGAATGTTTGATTGCTCCACGCATTAGGAACGGGCGCAGGAGATTCTTACTTACTGCGACTTCACTGACCCGTGAAAGCAAAAACAAATAAATAAATAAATGAAATCCACAATCATCACTCATTCAATAAATTAATAATCAGTAATGATAGGTAATTGGAAGCGTTGCAACAACGCTGCTTGAGGAAGATCCTGAAGACGAGCTACAGAGACCGCATCACAAACGAGGAGATCTACCTGGGAAACTGCAACTAAGCCTCTCATCCAGGACATAGAGGGACGCAGGATGAAATTTGTAGGACATGTACTCAGAATGTCACCAGAACGTGCACCTAAGATAGCGACCTGACGGAAGAAGGAAAAGAGGCCGACCAAAACTCACATGGAGGCGAACATTCCGGAAGGATTTGGAAGCCCGGGACGCAAGGCTGTCGAGGGTGGAAGGCGCCGCACATGACCGGCCAGAGTGGCGGGAGCTTGCTGCCCAATGCACTCAACAGTGTGGGAGGAGCTAAGTCTAAGTTAGTAAGTAATGATAGGTGACCAGACTACAATAGTGCAAAACCCAAGTACTTGGTGCGACCACGACAGAGTCCATTGTGGATCACTGTTGAGGCAGAGAGCAACAAATTACTCTACTAATAACCGGAGTCCCAATGGTCGGTCGGTCGAGGACGGGCCCACATGTGCCAGTGGTCAGTCACGGACACGTCACCGAGAACACAGGGGGACCCACCGTGTGTGTTGGGGGTGGGGGGGGGGGGGGGGGCAGAGGGGACAAAGAGGGATCATCAGGACAAGGATCGACACTTTTGTAACTATGTCGGCGCCCATATACATAGAAGCATTGAAATAGACAATAGGTGCAGGAGGAGGCCATTCGGCCCTTCGAGCCAGCACCGCCATCCAATGTGATCACGGCCGATCATTCACAATCAGTACCCCGTTCCTGCCTTCTCCCCATTTCCCTTGATTCCGCTAGCCCCTAGAACTTTAATGGGCATGTCCCACTTTCACGACCTAATTCACGACCTCTGCCGAGTTTGCCCTTGACTCATACTCGTTGTCACGAGGTCGTAGGTAGGTCGTGAGGCTGGTCGTAGGTACTCGTGGCATCAAGTAGGTCGGGGCCTTTTTTTAGCCTGATGAAAAATGACCACGTATATATAAAAAAAAGGTCGTGAAAGTGGGACAGGTCCTTAACTCTCTTTTAAATTCATCCAGTGAATTGGCCTCCAACTGCCTTCTGTGGCAGAGAATTCCACACATTCACAACTCTCTGGGTGAAAAGTATACGTGGCAACTCTTCGCGCATTTTGTCTATTGTATGCAAAACAAGGAATTTCACTACACCCAAGGTACACGTGACAATATCATCGCCACAAACACAACGCTGCAAGAAGGAGAACGGCCTGGAACATCGGGCCTAAGTGGCTGGGGACTGCGGAGGCCTCAATAGGCCCGACTATGGGTGGACGTGGGGATGGGGACTGGACTTTGTGCCTTCCCCCACAGTGGGAACCATTGCGTGGGATGTTTTTATGTTTTAACGTTAAACTTCTTCTTTAATGCTACGTTGTATTTTTATTAGTGTGCTGCAATCTGAATTTCCCCTGAATAAGGGGATTAATAAAGTATTTATTATTATTATTTATTCAGGCAAAGTACACCGTTCCATGCAGTCTTCTTCTGGCCCGGGTGGTGGAGATACCGAACCGTACCCTGGTGTGTACCTATGGCTCTCTACTGTGCACCTGTAGACGGTTCAGTAGTCCTCAATCTCCTCAGTAGAGGCCTTGATGAACTCTCACCTCCCTCTGACTAAAGAAATTCCTCCTCATATCCTTCCTAAAAGAACATTCCTTAATTCTGAGGCTATGACCTCTAGTCCTAGACTCTCCCACTAGTGGAAACATCCTCCCCACATCCACTCTATAACAAGCCTTTCACTATTCTGTACGTTTCAATGAGGTCCCCTCTCACTCTTCTCAACTCTTTGCTGGGGACGCCACTATTGCTGGATGAACAATGGGCATTGCGTCTGATAGAATGGAATTAATGGACGTTCTTTAGTCAGAGGGTGGTGAATCTGTGGAATTCTTTGCCACAGACGGATGTGGAGGCCAAGTCGGTGGATATACGTAAAGCAGAGGCAACTAGATTCTTGATCAGTGCGGGTGTCAGAGGTTATGGGGGAAGGCAGGAGAATGGGATTAAGAGGAAGAGATAGATCAGCCGTGATTGAATGGCAGAGTAGACTTGATGGATAATTCTGTTCCTATCACTGACGATCTGATAAATGGTGCGAAATCAGTAACCTTGCTCTCAACCTTAGCAAGACCAGGGAGCTGACTTTTTTACGTCTGAAAAGTCACCCATTCCATCTCTCCAGAGATGGTGGTGCCTGCCCCTCTGAGTTACTCCAGCATTTTGTGTCTGTCTTTGGGTTTAAACCAACATCTGCAGTTCCTTCCTCCAAAGCTGGATCTCATCTCATTGAAACATATAAGATTGTTAAGGGCTTGGACACGCTAGAGGCAGGAAACATGTTCCCGATGTTGGGGGAATCCAGAACCAAGGGCCACCGTTTAAGAATAAGGAGTAAGCCATTTAGAACGGAGACGAGGAAACACTTTTTCTCACAGAGAGTGGTGAGTGTGGAATTCTCTGCCTCAGAGGGCGGTGGAGGCAGGTTCTCTGGATGCTTTCAAGAGAGAGCTGGATAGGGCTCTTAAAAATAGCAGAGTCAGGGGATATGGGGAGAAGGCAGGAACGGGGTACTGATTGGGGATGATCAGCCATGATCACATTGAATGGCGGTGCTGGCTCGAAGGGCCGAATGGCCTCTATTGTCTATTGAATAGTGTTAGTACACGGGTGATCGATGGTCGGCACAGACTCAGTGGGCCAAAGGGCCTGTTTCCGCACTATATCTCTAAACTAAACGACATAACCGCAAAGAATGCTGCCAGTTGTTCCACGCAGCTGATAAGTACGCGGCCAGGTGCACCATCAGGCTGGGACGGTTTCCAGGAGGTTTGACGGAGTTCCAGGGGCTTCCCCAATTTGCCTTACAATTCATCTTCATTATTCCATCCATCAATAAAACTTACAACAAACCTATTTAATTCTATTGGCAATGTCCAATTTGCCTGCAGCTACTGAGTCATAGAATCTTACAGCATGGAAACAGGCCCTTCAGCCCAACTTGCCCACACCGACCAACATGTCCCAGCGACATTACATCTCCCACTAGTCCCACCTGCTCGCGTTTGGCCCATATCCCTCCAAACCTGTCCTATCCATGTACCTGTCTTAACGTTTCTTAAACTTTGCGATAATCCCAGCCTCAACTACCTCCTCCGGCAGCTCGTTCCATACACCCCACCACCTTTTGTGTGAAAAAAGTGCCCTCAGGTTCCTATTAAATCTTCTCTTCCCCCCCCCCCCCCCCCCCAAACCTATGACCTCTGGTTCTCAATTCACCTACTCTGGGCAATGGGATTGTATAAGAAATTAGAACTCTTCAGCCCAGGGAGGCTGTGCCAACTAGCAACCACCCATTTTACACTGACCCTATGTTAATGCCATTTTATATTCTCCACATGTTCTCATCAACTCCCTCTCCCTCGACCCCCCAGGTGTCCACACAAGGAACAATTTAGAGTGGCAAAGTAACCAAGCAACCTGCACATATTTGGGGGAAAACCATAGAAAGACCCACAAGAATCCCTGGCAGTCAGAGAAAGAACAGAAAAACTCCACACAGCACCCGAGGTGAGAATCGAACCTGGGTCTCTGGTAACGTGAGCCAGCAGCTCCAACACTGTCCAACAGTGATGCCCACTAATCTACAGTTCGAACATTCCACACTATTTCCTCACAGTTTCAGCTACCTCCCTCCAAAACCGCTCACACCCCACTTTGTTTAAAGTTGCTATTCTTCTTACGCAGAAACAGGCCCTTTGGCCCACCGAATCCGTGCAGACCAGTGATCCCTGCACACCGAAATTAGGTGCAGGAGTAGGCCATTCAGCCCTTCGAGCCTGCACCGCCATTTAATATGATCATGGCTGCAGTATCCCGTTACCTGCCTTCTCTTGATCCCTTAGCCCACAAGGGGCCAATGAACTGGCCTCAACTACAGAGACTCTCTCTGTGTGAAAAAAGTCTTTCTCATCTCGGTCAGGATTTCCCCCTTATCCTTAACTGTGACAACATCGGGAACAATCTTCCTGCATCTAGCCTGTCCAACCCCTTAGACCCACACTAACACCATCCTACACACATTTGGGACAATTTACACATACACCAAGCCAATTAACCTACAACCCTGTGCGTCTTTGGAGTGTGGGAGAAAACCGGAAAATCTCGGAGAAAACCCACGCGGTCCCGGGGAGAGCGTACAAACTCTCCCACACCGGTAGTCAGGATCGAACCAGGGTCTCTGGCGCTGTAAGGCAGCTGCGCCACCGAGCCATCCTCTTACGGCCCTTTAACACTTCAAATGTTCTCCTCTGACACAAGTACGAATCAAGAATCTATCTATCTCTGCCTTAAAAATATCCGTTGACTTAACCTCCACCGCCTTCTGTGGCGATGAATTCCACAGATTCACCGCCCTCTGACCAAAGAAATTCCTCCTCATCTCCTTCCTAAAAGAACGCCTTTTTATTCTGAACCCTATGACCTCTGGTCCTGGACTCTCCCACTAGTGGAAACATCATCTCCACATCCACTATGGAGCTATAGGGTGGTGGTTGGGCCACACACAAATAAAAGATGTATTATGCAGCATCTTTCAAAGCCAATGTTGTATTTCTGTGGTGCTGACATATTTTGCGGTGCCCATCATCTCCAACATCATAACCAACAAAAGTCTCTTTTGATGCTTACTATTCAAAAGTTAAAGACCTCGACATTTCTTTTAGAATTAATTCCTTGGGATTTGATACATCTATCCAAGGTATTACCTCAGTTTATAATCAGAGTCATATAGCATGGAAACCGGCACCTTTGACCCAACCTGCCCACGCCAACCAACATGGCGCATCTGTGGAATTCTCTGCCTCCGAAGGCAGTGGAAGCCAATTCTCTGGATGCTTTCAAGAGCGAGTTAGATAGAGCTCTTAAAGATAGCGGAGTCAGGGGATATGATGAGAAAGCAGGAACGGGGTACTGATTGGGGATGATCAGCCACGATCACAGTGAATGGCGGTGCTGGCTCGAAGGGCCGAATGGCCTACTCCCGCACCCGTTGATTACTGTCTATTGCTCCACTAGTCCCACCTGCCTGTGTTTGGCCCATATATCCCTCTAAACCTTTCCTACTTGCATAGAATGGATGTGGAGAGGATGTTTCCACTAGTGGGAGAGTCTAGGACCAGAGGTCATAACCTCAGAATTAAAAGGATGTTCTTTTAGGACGGAGATGAGGAATTTATTTTGTCATAAAGTGGTGAATCTGTGGAATTCTTTGCTACAGAAGGCTGTGGAGGTCAAGCCAGTAGATATTTTTAAGGCAGAGATAGATAGATTAGTGCGGGTGTCAGGGGTTATGGGGAGAAGGCAGGAGAATGGGGTTCGGAGGGAAAGATAGATCAGCCACGATTGAATGGCGGAGCAGACTTGTCCAAATTGATGAGAAAGACTTTCTTCACACGAATGAGTCTGGTCTAATTCTGCTCCTATCATTTATGACATGATCTATCCATGCACCTGTCCAAATGCTTTTTAAACCTTGTCTCGTAACAAATTAGACACCACCATCAGTAAACCATTCACTCAGAACGGTGTTAGAGTGTCAGCCAAGAACAGTACAGCACAGGCCCCCACCCAAGTCGCATCAGCTTCTCGTTCTCACCCAACAAACAGCTTACAATGGCCCGTTTCCTTTATCATCGTTACTTTCTTTGCATATCTTTCATTCATTTGTTCTCTATCTCTCCACACCACCGTCTAGATCTCTCGTTTCACAGGGCCAGTGCTGACAGACGCTCATCATAGGTTCACCTACTCATTCCTGGGATCATTCTTGTAAACCTCCTCTGGACCCTCTCCAGAGCCAGCACCTCCATCCTCAGGTATGGGGCCCAAATTTCCTCACAGTGCTCCAAATGCGGCCTGACTCATGCCTTTATAGAGCCTCAGCAATAAATCCCTGTTTGTCTATAGAAACATAGAAAATAGGTGCAGGAGTAGGCCATTCGGCCCTTCGACCCTGCACCGCCATTCAATATGATCATGGCTGATCATTCAACTCAGTATCCTGTACCTGCCTTCTCTCCATACCCCCTGATCCCTTTAGCCACAAGGGCCACATCTAACTCCCTCTTAAATATAGCCAATGAACTGGCCTCACCTACCTTCTGTGGCAGGGAATTCCAGAGACTCACCACTCTCTGTGTGAAAAATGTTTTCCTCATCTCGGTCCTAAAGGAAGTCCCCCTTATCCTGAAAATGTTACCCCTTTTTCTGGACCTCCCCAACATCGGGAACAGTTTTCCTGCATCTAGCCTGTTCAACCCCTTAAGAATTTTGTAAGTTTCTATAAGATCCCCCCTCAATCTTCTAAATTCCAGCGAGTACAAGCCGAGTCCATCCAGTCTTTCCTCATATGAAAGTCCTGCCATCCCAGGAATCAGTCTGGTGAACCTTCTGTGTACCCCCTCAATGGCAAGAATGTCTTTCCTCAGATTTGGAGACCAAAACTGTACGCAATACTCCAGGTGTGGTCTCATCAAAACCCTGTACAACTGCAGTAGAACCTCCCTGCTCCTATACTCAAATCCTTTTGCTATGAATGCTAACATATCATTCGCTTTTTTCACTGCCTGCTGCACCTGCATGCCTACTTTCAATGACTGGTGTACCATGACACCCAGGTCTCATTGCATCTCCCCTTTTCCTAATCGGCCACCATTCAGATAATAGTCTACCCTCCTGTTTTTGCCACCAAAGTGGATAACCTCACATTTATCCACATTATACTGCATCTGCCATGCATTTGCCCACTCACCCAGCCTATCCAAGTCACCTTGCAGCTTCCTAGCATCCTCCTCACACCTAACACTACCCCCCAGCTTAGTGTCATCCACAAACTTGGAGATGTTGCATTCAATTCCCTCGTCCAAATCATTAATATATATTGTAAATAGCTGGGGTCCCAGCACTGAGCCTTGCGGTACCCCACTAGTCACTGCCTGCCATTCTGAAAAGGACCCCTTTACTCCTACTCTTTGCTTCCTGTCTGCCAGCCAGTTCTCTATCCACATCAATACTGAACCCCCAATACCGCGTGCTTTAAATTTGTATACTAATCTCTTGTGTGGGACCTTGTCGAAAGCCTTCTGAAAGTCCAGATACAACACATCCACTGGTTCTCCCTTATCCACTCTACTAGTTACATCCTCGAAAAACTCTATAAGATTCGTCAGACATGATTTACCCTTCGTAAATCCATGCTGACTTTGTCTAATGATTTCACCACTTTCCAAATGTGCTGCTATCCCATCTTTAATAACTGACTCTAGCATTTTCCCCACTACCGATGTTAGACTAACTGATCTGTAATTCCCCGTTTTCTCTCTCCCTCCTTTTTTTTAAAAAAAAAGTGGGGTTACATTAGCTACCCTTAGATACAAGCCCTCTTGAAATAAATGCGAGCATCGAGTTTGCATCAAGCCCATCAACCCTATCACATCCCCTTACATTTGACCTCCTAAAGTGCAACACCTTTAATATTCCCCAGAATAGTCCCCCCCCCCCCCCCAAAAAAAAAAAATTAGCCAACAGAAGAAAAATCAAGGAACGAAACCTACCTCGGGTTCTGCAGTACAGTATACTTAAACTCCACTTCCTTTGCGTAAAACACAAATCTGAAGTTCTTTGTTATTGTAACTTAATTTCTCGTGGGCATCAAGCCAGTGACAAAGCCAAAACTGCGCAGGATGTAAGACAATTTCAGAAACTCAGAAGCAGGTGGGACCTCTGTAAATGTTCTCACACAAAGATCCTATCTTTCCCTGGACCGTTCTCCTTCCCTGACAAGCAAGCCCTTCCCCCATCCTAATGAAACGCCACACACACACACACACACACACACACACAAAAAAACTCCCCACAAGTCCTTGTACACGAAAATAATTTGAATACCAGTGATGAGAGCACATCTTGTTCAGTGGATCGAGAACAGTAACTCAAAACACTCCTCTCCTACTCAAAGTTATTTGAACATTAGGATGACACTGAACTCACAACACGACCTTCCGTGAACGTTGGTCTATATTTTTTTCGTTTGTTTTTTGTTCAGAGTTACAGCGCGGAAACAGTCCCTTCGGCCCACCGAGTCCGTGCCGACCAGCGATCCCCGCACATTAACACTGCCCGACACGCACTGGGGACAATTTTACTTTTATATACACACAAAGCCAATTAACCTACAAACCCGCACTTTTTCACACAGAGAGTGTCGAGTCTCTGGAATTCCCTGCCACAGAAGGTAGTTGAGGCCAGTTCATTGGCTATATTTAAGAGGGAGTTGGATGTGGCCCTTGTGGCTGAAGGGATCAGGGGGTATGGAGAGAAGGCAGGTACAGGATACTGAGTTGGATGATCAGCCATGATCATATTGAATGGCGGTGCAGGCTCGAAGGGCCGAATGGCCTACTCCTGAACCTATTTTCTACGTTTCTATGTCTTTGGAGTGTGGCAGGAAACCAGAGCAACTGGAGGAAACCCACACAGGTCACGGGGAGAACGTACCAACTGCGTACAGACAGCGCCGGTGGCCAGGTTCGTACCCGGGTCCCTGGCGTATAAGGCAGCAGTTCCATCCGCTGCGCCACCGTGTCGCCCAAAGTGTATGTCATGTGGGATTCAAACTCACACCTCCAATTGGAGAGCAGAACACTCACTTCACTGCAGAACACTCGGCCATCCGGACATCCACTTCCACATGCTCTCATTATTTTACACTGCAAGTGCTATACCCACTTATTAATGTCACGTTCTTTTGAAACTGGGAATTCTCAGGAGGCGGGAAAATTCCTTTTCACAGACATTGTGCGCAAAACATGCACTTCCTCTTACACTTTGGTGCCGACAGCACTTCACAAAACAGCATCTTACAAGTCACAGGTAGACGCAAAATGTTGGAGCGACTCAGCGGGACTGGCAGCATCTCTGGAGAGAAGGAATGGGAGACGTTTCGGGTCGTCACCCGTTCCTTCTCTCCAGAGATGCTGCCTGTCCCGCTGAGTTAATCCAGCTTTTTGTGCCTACCTTTGATTTAAACCAGCATCTGCAGTTCTTTCCTACACATCTTACAAATCACCGTGGTTTCTCAATTCTGGTACAAGGACAATAGAGGCATTGATGGATTGTTTGCTCTGCAATGCTGGAGGTTCAGAGACCTGATAGAAATATATAAAGTTATGAGAGGTATAGATCAAGTAGTCAGTCAGAACCCGACAGCAGTCCTGAACTACTGTGTACGAAGGAACTGCAGATGCTGGTTTAAACCGAAGATAGACACAAAGTGCTGGAGTAACTCAGCGGGTGAGGCAGCATCTCTGGAGTGAAGGAATGGGTGACGTTTCGGGTCGAGACCCTTTTCCTGAACTACTGTTGGACTCTTTGATCAGTCTTTACTGGCTTAACCTTGCACTAAACATTATTCCCTAAACCTGCAGGTAGACACAAAATGCTGGACTATCTCAAAGGGTCAGGCAGCATCTCTGGAGAGAAGGAATGGGTGACGTTTCGGGTCGAGACCCTTGCGTCGACCCAAAACGTCGCCCATTCCTTCTCTCCAGAGATGCTGCCTCACCCGCTGAGTTACTCCAGCATTTTTGTCTACCTTCGATTTTACCAGCCTCTGCTGTTCTTTATCACACATCCCGTATCGTGCATCTGTACACTGTGAATGGCTCAATTGTAATATGCATTGTCTTCCCGCTGGCTGGTTAGCACGTACCAATGGCTTTTCATAGAAAACATAGAAACATAGAAATTAGGTGCAGGAGTAGGCCATTCAGCCCTTCGAGCCTGCACCGCCATTCAATATGATCATGGCTGATCATCCAACTCAGTATCCCGTACCTGCCTTCTCTCCATACCCTCTGATCCCCTTAGCCACAAGGGCCACATCCAACTCACTCTTAAATATAGCCAATGAACTGGCCTCAACTACCCTCTGTGGCAGAGAGTTCCAGAGACTCACACTCTCTGTGTGAAGAAAGTCTTTCTCATCTCGGTCTTAAAGGATTTCCCCCTTATCCTTAAGCTGTGACCCCTTGTCCTGGACTTCCCCAACATCGGAACAATCTTCCTGCATCTAGCCTGTCCAACCCCTTAAGAATTTTGTAAGTTTCTATAAGATCCCCTCTTAATCTCCTAAATTCCAGAGAGCATAAACCGAGTCTATCCAGTCTTTCTTCATAAGACAGTCCTGACATCCCAGGAATCAGTCTGGTGAACCTTCTCTGCACTCCCTCTATGGCAATAATGTCCTTCACTGTACCTCGGTACACGTGACAATAAACTATGAACCTTTTCCCCCTGCCAGGGTGATGCTGGTTAATGCATAAAAAACAGGAACGGGGGACTGATTTTGGATGATCAGCCACGATCATATTGAATGGCGGTGCTGGCTCGAAGGGCCGAATGGCCTACTCCCGTCAATAGGTTCCTATGTTTCTAAGAGGACGCAGAGTGCTGGAGCAACTCAGTAAAACAGGCAGCATCTACGCGGAAACATTTATCCACGTTCTCCGGAGATGCTGCCTGACCGGCTGAGTTCCTCCAACATGTTCTCTCTCTTTTTTTTGTAAACCAGCATCTGCAGTTCCTTGCATCTCCAGCTCGCCAACAATCTGTCCTAATTGTGGTGCAGGAGTCTTTGGAATCTTGGCCTGCACGGACAGACGTGGCGGGCCAAAGGGCCTGTTGTTGTGTTGTGCGGTTCCATGCGAAACATGCGCACAGTTGGAAAAGGGTTGTGGATGAAAAACCATGATCACAGTGAATGGCGGTGCTGGCTTGAAGGGCCATATGGCCGACTCCTGCACCTACTGTCTATGAAGAAGGGTTTCAGCCCAAAACGTTGCCCATTTCCTTCGCTCCATAGATGCTGCCTCACCCGCTGAGTGTCTCCAGCGCTTTTGTCTACCTTCGATTTTCCAGCATCTGCAGTTCCTTCTTAAACCTATTGTCTATTGTATGCCTGAACTGTGCATGTTCATTTTGCCTCTCTCATTGTGTCTCTTCTACAGATGTTTCCAGGCTGTCCTCAAAAGTAAGTCATTGTGTGGAGTGAGTAGGCAGTCGAGGCAGGGACGATCCCAACGTTTAAGGAACAGTTGGACAGGTACATGGATAGGACAGGTTTGGAGGGATATGGACCTAGCGCAGGCTAGTCTAGCTGGGACATAATAATAATAATCATCATAATTAATAATCGCAATTTATTAGCCAAGTATGTCTTGCAACATACGAGGAATTCGGTTGGTAAGTGTGGACAAGTTGGGCTGAAGGGTCTCTTTCCACACTGTCAGACTCCATGGGGGAAACCTTCAGGCAGAAATTGGCATGAAAACTCTGGAGGGAAAGAGGCTTTGGGGAATACTGGAGAGGGGGAGAGAGAGTGGAGTGGGCAAGAGGAGAGTGAGGGAAGAGGGGTGTGGGAGGGGGGAGATAGTTCGGTCCCAGCACAGTGGGGGGAAGTTTCAACACTTACCTCCCCTGGGCTTGCTCAGCGCTGCCGAGCGGCGGCCGGGGACCCGCTGGGCACTTCTGCCACGTCGAGGCACATCCTGGCGGAGCTGCTACTCTGAATCTATCGCTGGCTACAATGTAAACTCCCCAACTCTCTCTCCCTTTCCTTCCCTCCCTCCCTCTCTTTCTCTCTCTCTCTCCTCTCTCCCTCCCCCTTGCCCAGAGTGACTTCACCCCAAACCAACCCTTCCAATTAAAACCGCAACTTTTCAACAATCTCCAGTAATGCTAAATGGTCATCAATTCTTTTCTTTCTTTCTTTCCTTCCTCTCTCTCCCTTTCTCTCTCTCTCTCTCTCTCTCTCTCTCTCCTTTCTTCTCTCTCTGCTCTCCCTCCCATCTACTCTCCCCCTCCAGGAGCCGGGCTGCTGGTAATCATTAGTCTGCTCTCGCTCATTCTGTGAGAATGACAGGAATGCAGGAAACAAACTCCCCCCCTTCGGACACACAGAGAGAGAGCACTAACTTCACAGCAGCTGAAATGCACAAAGAAAAAGTTGCATTTGAACTCCAGGGGCGAGTGGGTGGGGAGAGAGGAGAGGAGAGGAGAGGAGAGAAGAGTGGGAGGAAGGAAAAAGAGTTCTGGCCACTAACTGCAGGAGTGGGTTTGCTGAAGGAAGTCCCGTCCACAACCAAACTCCCATTTGTTAGCAAAGCAAAACGTTCCCTGCCTGATTCGCCCAGTGCAAGTCAATCCTTCAGAGAGGCAACAAAGATCGCACTGTCCACACAATGTCACATTATCCCTGGTGCAGGGCGAGGGCGCCACTTGTGGTATCCATTTACCTTGCTAATTCCAAGGGTGTTTTATTGTCTGCATCCCCGAAACGGAACCATGAAATCCTTTATACTTGCTTTTGCAATCACTTATTTTACCAGACTGCGAACTTGCATTAACCCATTCACTCCAAAACAGAAAACCACTCCTTTCAGTTCAAATTCAAACATTTTTCAATCTTCAATAGCATCAAATTAAATATGGTTTTCCTCATCCCCCCCCCCCCCCCCCTTTCTTCTTCCACTCAGGCAGAGCTACAGAGGGGTAAATGGCAAGTTTTCCATAATTCACAATTAAAAAGATGCATGTATATAGTTAATTGAAATATAGGTGTTTAGTTAATTGAAGGTGGTTTCACAAGGTGGCCAAAAAGGCTTTTGGCACAATGACCACATATACACACACACACATATATATATATATATATATACATATATATGTGTGTGTGTGGGGGGGCGGTTAGTGTGTGGGAGGGTGGTTAATGTGTGTGTGACGTCACAGGCCCAGCAACCGCACGTTGAGGGGACGGGACCCAACGGGTCCCCCTTGGTCTAGTATATATGTGTATATACAGTGCCCTCCGTAATGTTTGGGACAAAGACCCATCATTTATTTATTTGCCTCTGTTCTCCACAATTTGAGATTTGTATTTTTTTTTAAATCACATGGGGTTAAAGTGCACATTGTCAGATTTTGTTAAAGGGTATTTTTATACATTTTGGTTTCACCATGTAGAAAGTACAGCAGAAGGGCAAGAGGCGGAGTGGGGGGGGGGGGTGAGGGGAGGAGGGGGGATCGGGGGCGTCACAACAGGAATACGTCAGCCGCGCTTACGCAGTTAGGGGCTATGGGTGAGTGGTGGAACAATGCATTGGGGGAACGGGTGAGTGGTGGAATATTGCACTGGGGAATGGGTTTGCCTTGGGGGACCAGGCCTCCCGTGTGACTGGGACCCAACGGGTCCCACTTAATCTGGTTTAAATGAAGTCAATAGGTGGCGCGACCGACGTTGCAGTCCGTCTGTCTTTTTTAATTTTTTGTCCCGTTGAGTGTATAGTTGTAGTGGTTTTTTTTATTGTTTTTAACTGTGTATGTGTGGGGTGTGAGGGGAAATTTTAAATCTCTTCCCTGTGAGGGGGACCCGACCTTTTCCCTGTCGGGTCTCCGTTGTCGTTGGGGCCTAGCACCGTGGAGCGGCCTCCAACCGGAAGGACCTGGGGCCTCCAGTTGCGGAGCCTGTGGACTCACCATCGTGGAGCTGGCCGGCTTCGGAGCGTGGAGAGCTGTGGTGGCGCGCGGCTGCGACCCGACTCCGGAGCTTCGGAGGCTCCAGCCGCAGGCCCTGGGTACGGTGACATCGGGAGCTCGCGGGTCCCTGGTGGGAGACCGCTTTTCAGAGCTCCCGCAACGGCAACTTCTCCCGCAACGGCAACTTCTCCCGCCCGAGTTGTGGGGTAGAAGGCGACCCGGAGCGGGGCCTTACATCGCCCTGCGTGGCTTAAACGGCCGCGGGACTTGCCATCGCCCGCCGGGGCTCTAACATCAAGACCCGGAGCAGGGCCTTACATCGCCCGGCGCAGCCTTAAACTGCCGCGGGACTTGCCATCGCCCGCCGGGGGCTTTAATATCGGGAGAAGAATGGAGAGCAGGGGAGAGACAAGACTGCCTTCCATCACAGTGAGGAGGAGATTCACTGTGATGGATGTCTGTGTAAATTATGTTGTGTGTGTGTGTCTTGGTGCTTTTCTTGTTGTGTGACTGCAGAAACCAAATTTCATTTGAACTTCATTTGAGGTTCAAATGGCAATAAACGGTATTGTATTGTATTGTTTACAGAATACTATGTTTACATATTCTGTTGTGCTGCTGCAAGTAAGAATTTCATTGTTCTGTTTGGGACATATGACAATAAAACACTCTTGACTCCTGCGATTGTGTATCATCTTTCCGTGGGCTGGTCAGGACGCAACAAAACCTTTTCACTGTACCTCGCTACACGTGACAATAAACGGAACTAAAATCAAATGATCTGCAGAAGGAAACTTGATGTAATGTGTAGCCTTCCAGTTTTATAGCTCCTACTCTGACTCACGTGACTTTCAATTCCTCAGAGGCAGGTGATTACTCATGAAGGTTTCTCTGTATTTCCCACAACACCCTACTGTACATGCCTTTGAAAGGTCAAAAAGCCCAGGATTTCACAGAATCCACTCCCAGCAATAGCAGCTTATATTATACACAAACGTTGACTATCCCTACGTTTAAGAAACAGTTAGGCAGGTACATGGATAGTTCGGAGAGATATGAACCAAATGCTTGCAGGTGGGACTCATGTAGATGGGACATGTTGGCCGGTGTTGGAAGTTGGGCCAAAGGGCCCGTTTCGACACTGTATGGACTCTATGACAACTGGTTCAGAATGAAGTGATTCGCTGATCAGTTTAGTTTATTGTCACATGTAGCGAGGTACAGTGAAAAGCTTTTGTTGTGTGCTAACCAGTCAGCGGAAAGCCAACACATGGTTACAATCGAGCCATTTACAGTGTAAAGATACATGATAAGGGAATAATGTTTAGTGCAAGGTAAAGCCAGTAAAGTTCGATCAAGGATAGTCCGAGGGTCACCAATGAGGTAGATAGTAGTTCAGGACTGCTCTCTGGTTGTGGTAGGATGGTTTAGTTGCCTGATAACAGCTGGGAAGAGACTGGCCCTGAATCTGGAGGTGTGCGTTTTCACACTTCTGTACCTCTTGCCCGATGGGAGAGGGGAGAAGAGGGAGTGGCCAAATAAATGTGTCCAGGTTTAGGCCTGAGTTTATTTTTGTCACATATACAGTGGAAAAGGTGCGAAATGAAACTCACGGTTTAAAAATAGGATAGTCAGGATACATACAGATGGGTGGTACGGAGGCACAGAGGTAGGATTGCTGCCTCACAGCGCCAGAGGCCCTGGGTTCAATCCTAACCATGGGTGCTGCCTGTACGGAGTTCGTACGTTCTCCCTGTATCCACGTGGGTTTTCTCCGGGTGCTCCGGTTTCCTCCCACACTCCAAAGACATGCAAGTTTGCAGGTTAATTGGCTTCTGTCAATTGTCCCTAGTGTGTAAAATAATGTACAGGCTGCTTGCCGGTCGGTGTGGACTCAGTGGGCCAAATGGCCTGCTACCGCGCTGTATCTCTAAAGTCGAAAGAAAGTTAGCTTGAAATTAGCAATAGAGAAAATGCCACAATCTTATCTTGGGGGGGGGATCTTATAGAAACATATAAAATTATAAAAGGACTGGACAAGCTAGATGCAGGAAAAATGTTCCCAATGTTGGGCGAGTCCAGAACCAGGGGCCACAGTCTTGGAATAAAGGGAAAGCCATTTAAGACTGAGGTGAGAAAAAACGTTTTCACCCAGAGAGTTGTGAATTCGTGGAATTCCCTGCCACAGAGGGCAGTGGAGGCCAAGTCACTGGATGGATTTAAGAGTTAGATAGAGCTCTAGGGGCTAGTGGAATCAAGGGATATGGGGAGAAGGCAGGCACGGGTTATTGATTGGGGACCATCAGCCATGATCACAATGAATGGCAGTGCTGTCTCGAAGGGCCGAATGGCCTCCTCCTGCATCTATTTTCTAATCTATTATAAAGGTGCACAAACCACATTGAAAATAATAATTGGCTTTCACAGAAGGTTTAGGCTTATAGTTTATTGTTATGACTTTAATATACATTTTGGTTTCACCGAAAAAACCTATCCAAACAGACCAAGTGCACTCTACACTTGGGATATTCATCTCCAAGCAGAAAAAGTGGAAAGAATTATTTTAGATTTCCGATGGGCATAAATCAAGACCATGAGCTTTCAGTAGATTACGTAGACCAACTGAATTGTTATTACACTGGATTTGTCACGAGTCAAGAATATTTAATTGTCATATGTACCGGCAACTGGGCAATGAGCTGCAGCTGAACAGGCCCGTAAACACAGTAACACACAGACGTGTATATATAACAATCAATAAAGCAATAAATTAATAACTCCACGACCAGATAACCATGATATTGCTGAACCAAAGTCCACACCCAAGGACAGTCTGTGGAAGATTAGATTTGCTGAGAGTAGTGTCGGCTGAACCAGGTGGTTACAGTTTTCAGGCTCCTGCACCTTCAATCCAAGATGGCGGCAGTGGCCGGAGGTAAGGAGCGCTTTTACAAGGAGTTGTGGACATTGCCCGGTCCATCACGGACTCTTAGTTTCGTTTAGAGATACAGCGCGGAAACAGGCCTTTCGGCCTATCCACCGTGGCTGCACCGACCAGCGATCCCCGCACAGTAGCACTACCCCACACACACAAGGGACAATTTTACATTTACACCAAGCCAGTTAACCTCCAAACCTGTCCGTCTTTGGCGTGTGCACGTACAAACTCCGTACAGACAGCACCCGTAGTCAGGATCGAACCCGGGTCTCCGGCGCTGTAAGGCAGCAACTCTACCGCTGCCCCAACTTGCCGGCTTTCTCCCCACCATCAAAGGGATCACTAACACTCCCTGACGAGCTCAATGCGATTTACGCACGCTTTGATAGGGAGAACACCGATGTGCCTTCCCGAGCCCCCATTTGCTGTGATGGTATTTCAGTCTCAGTCACAGAGGCCGACGTCAGGAAATCCTTCAGAGGGGTGAACCCTCGAAAAGCGTCTGGACCTGATGGCATACCTGGTCATGTTCTAAAAACCTGTGCGGACCAACTGGCTGGAGTTTTTACGGACATTTTCAACCTGTCACTTCTGAGGTCTGAGGTTCCCACCTGCCTCAAAAGGGCATCAATTATACCAGTGCCCAAGAAGAGCAAGGTGACGTGCCTCAATGACTATCGACCAGTGGCACTAACGCCTGTGGTGATGAAGTGCTTTGAGAGGCTGATCATGGCGCAAATCAACTCCTACCTCGACAAAAACCTGGACCCACTGCAGTTCGCTTACCGCCACAACAGATCAACGGTGGACGCGATCTCGCTGGCCCTCCACTCTGCTCTGGACCACTTGGACAACAAAAAGTCAAATGTCAGGCTGTTACTCATCGATTACAGCTCGGCATTTAACACAATCATCCCCTCCAAGCTGGTTACCAAACTCGCAGAACTGGGTCTCTGCGCATCCCTCTGCAATTGGATCTTGACTTCCTCATTTACAGACCACAGTCTGTTCGTATTGGTGGAAATGTGTCAGACTCGATAACAATCAGCACGGGAGCACCTCAAGGCTGCGTGCTCAGCCCCCTGCTGTACTCACTCTATACTCATGACTGCGTAGCCGGTCATAGTGCGAACTCCATCATCAAGTTCGCTGACGACATCACTGTTGTGGGACGTATCACTGATGGGGATGAGTCAGAGTACAGAAGAGAGATCGAGCGACTGCCCATATGGTGCCAGCACGATAACCTGGCCCTCAACACCAGCAAAACCAAGAAACTGATTGTGGACTTTGGAAGAGGTAGGATGGGGACCCACAGTCCTGTTTATATCAACGGGTCGATGGTTGAAAGGGTCAAGAGCTTCAAATTCCTGGGCGTGCACATCTCTGAAGATCTTTCCTGGTCCGAAAGCACTGATGCAATTATCATGAAAGCACATCAGCGCCTCTACTTCCTGAGCAGATTACGGAGAGAGGTGGTCTGTCAAGGAGGACTCTCTCTAACTTCTACAGCTACACAGTAGAGAGCATGCTGACCGGTTGCATCGTGGCTTGGTTCAGCAACTTGAGCGCCCTGGAGAGGAAAAGACTACAAAAAGTAGTAAACACAGCCCAGTCCATCATCGGCTCTGACCTCCCTTCCATCGAGGGGGTCTATCGCAGTCGCTGCCTCAAAAAGGCTGGCAGCATCATCAAGGACCCACACCATCCTGGCCACACACTCATCTCCCCGCTACCTTCAGATAGAAGGTACAGGAGCCTGAAGACTGCAACGACCAGGTTCAGGAATAGCTACTTCCCCACAGCCATCAGGTTATGTAAACCTGGCTCGGACAAAACTCTGAACATTAATAACCCATTATCTGTTATTTGCACTTTATCAGTTTATTTATTCATGTGTGTATATATTTATATAATGGTATATGGACACACTGATCTGTTTTGCAGTCAATGCCTACTATGTTCTGTCGTGCTGAAGCAAACCAAGGATTTCATTGAAATCTGAAGAAGGGTCTCGACCCGAAACGTCGCCTATCTCCTTCGCCTCTTAGATGCTGCTGCACCCGCTGAGTTTCTCCAGCTTTTTGTGTAACCAAGGATTTCATTGTCCTATCAGGGACATATGACAATAAACTCACTTGAACTTGATCTACAGGAGTCGCTGCCTCAAAAAGGCAGCCAGCATCATCGAGGACTCACACCACCCTGGCCACGCTCTCATTTAACACCTGCCATCAGGCAGTAACGCAATGTCCAGGTTCACGAGCAGCTTCCCCGCTACAACTCACGGGTGACACGGCTGGAGAGCTGCTGCCTTGCAGCACCAGCGACTCGGGTTCCATCCTGACTACTGAGTGCTGTCAGTACGGAGTCTGTACGTGCTCCCTGTGACCTGCGTGGGTTTTCTCCGGGTGCTCCAGTTTCCCCCTACACTCCAAAAACGGACAGGTTTGTAGGTTAACCGTCTCTGGTGTGTAGGATAGTGTTGGTGTGTGCAGTGATCGCAGGTCGGCGCGGACTCGATGGGCCAAAGAGCCTATTTTCTATGATGCATCTCAAAAAACGAACAATCGGCCCCATATTGTGTAGTTAAGTCCTTCTGTTCATGACTATCTCGCCAGTGAAATTGTCTCAACATCTTCTATGTCAAGGCCCCCTTATATGTTTGAATAAGGTCACCTCTCATTCTTCTAACTCTGAGGAAGGTGGACCCAAGCTGTATATCCTTTCTTAACAGGAGGTTTATGAGAATGATCCCAGGAATGAGTGTTTGACGGCACTGGGCACTGGAGTTTAGGATGAACAGGACCTCAATACACTTACAAAATAGTGAAAGGCTTGTATAGAGTGGGTGTGGAAAGGAAGTTTCCACTAGTGGGAGAGTCTAGAACCAGAGGTCATGGCCTCAGAATTAAAGGGTGTTCTTTTAGGAAGGAGATGAGGAGATTTTGTTTTGTCAGAGGGCGGTGAATCTGTGCAATTCTTTGCCACAAATGGCCATGGAGGCCAAGTCAAGGGATATTTTTAAAGCAGAGATAGATAGATTCTTGATTAGTACGGGTGTCAGGGGTTATGGGGAGAAGGCAGGAGAATGAGGGAGAGATAGATCAGCCATGATTGAATGGTGGAGTAGAATTGATGGGCTGAACGGCCTAATTCTGCTCCTATCACATGAACTTATAGCACATTCCACAGAACTTAAACCTCCAGCACCGATGGGGAAAGCAACAGAGTTCATTCCGAAGTAGGGTCTCGACCCAAAACGTCACCCATTCCCTTTCTCCAGGAATGCTGCCCCTCCCGCTGAGTTACACTATCATTTTGTATCTATCTTTATGGTTTAACTGATGACTAGTCACCAGAACCAGGAACAAAATAGAAAACAGGCATGTTTTAAGTTGGGGAGGGAGGGGATTGGAATGAACAAAGGCATTCGCTGTGATAAGGTGGAAACCAAGAGAACATCTAAGTGGCACAGATGGTGTTGATGTAGGCTGAAGGAGGGTGGGGAATGCTCGTTAATTATTCCTGATCTGTGTGCTGGAGGAGTACATCGGAAATGAATGAGGGCCGACAGGAGAGGACAGAAGGACAATAATACTGGATTAGTGAGGCGCGGTATATCACAGCTGCAGAAAATGTGCAATTTAAGAGAATGCTGTTAATACTCGGCAAGCCAAGTTAGAGGAGAAACGGATCTTATTTGTAGAGGTTGCAGCTGATTTAACGTACATTTAAAAAGCACATCACACGGCAGCTTTGTATACATCTTAAATGCACATTAAATGAGCAACACGGTGGCGCAGCGGTAGAGTTGCTGCCTTACAGCTCCAGTGACCCAGGTTCGATCCAGACTACGGGTGTTGTCTGTACGGAGTTTGCACGTTCTCCCCGTGACCACGTGGGTTTTCTCTGAGATCTTCGGTTTCCTCCCACACTCCAAAGACGTACACGTTTGTATGTTAATTGGCTTGGTAGAAGTGTAAATTGTCTAGTGTGTGTAGGATGGCGTTAGTGTGCGGGAATCGCTGGTCAGCACGGACGTGATGGGCCAAAGGGCCTGTTTCTGCAGTGTATCTCTACACTAAACTAAAATTCAGCTGCAACCGACACAAATAACAATTCAATGCAGTTAAATTCATAATAAAATTAACATGACACAAAAAGAAATCTCTGAGGTAAATCTCCGCACTATCTCGACTTTTACAAAGGCTTTTCAAAGAATTCCAAGAATTAAAATGAGTAAAATAGTTTAATTAGTTTAAGTTTATTGTCACTTGTACCAACGTACAATGAAAAGTGTAGGAAGGAACTGCAGATGCTGGTTTATTTTGGATAGACACAAAACGCTGGAGTAACTCAGCTGGACAGGCAGCATCTCTGGAGAGAAGGAATAGGCGATGTTTCAGGTCGAGACCCTTCTTCAGACTCTGAAGAGTCAGTGAAAAGCTTTTGCTGCTGGTAACCATTCAGCGGAAAGACAATACGTGATTACAAATACTGACCAATGTTTTGTTTTTTAAGGAACCTGATCAAGACTGAGGGATGTTATAAATGCTCTCAATCAATCAATCAGTTTTATTCGTGACTGGCACATAAAGCACTTGTACATCTACAGGTGTAGGGTGCTGAGCATATTGTCTGGTTGCATCACGGCCTGGTTTGGCCACTCGAACAATAGAGATTGGTGGACACTGCCCCGTCCCATCGAGGGTACTGACCTCCCCTCAGGAGTCGCTGCCTCCAACTGTAGATGCCGGTTTACACGAAAGATAAACACAAAACGCCGGAGTAACTCATCGGGCCAGGCAGCATCTCAGGAGGAAAGGAATGGGTGACGCTTTGGGTTGCCAGTCATACCAGTCCGAGGACAGAACAGAAGAGTCTGATGAAGGGACTCAACCCGAAACGTCACCCCTTCCCTCTCTCCGGAGATGCTGCCGGTCCCGCTGAGTTACACCAGCATTGTGTGCCCATCTTCGCCGCCTCAGAAAGACAGCCAGCGTCATCAAGGATCCACAGCACGGTGGCAGGGGGTCATGACAGAAGCCTCCTCGTGGCCATCCCCGGGAACGGCGACTCGATGCATCGGGCGACATGTTTGGCGACAACCGAAGCCAACGGCGAGCTATACGTCGTCTGACACACGAGTGAACGAACCAACCTGGCCTCACTCTCATTTCACTCCTTCTCCTGCCCTCAGGAAAATCGCAGAGGAATTCCAAAAATGGTGACCTTCACGTTCAAGAACAGCTTCTTCCCAACAACCATCAAGCTCTAGAACATGACAAACGCAAACTGAGTTACGAACGGGCTTGGTTGCTGTGAGAATGTTGGGAAATAATTGTGTTTCAATTTATTGATTTTTGTTTTAAATTATGTTATCGATGAGTTCGGTACTTTCAGGCCTGTTATACTGCTGCGAGTAAGAATGTTATTGCTCTGGTTTCGGTACATTTGACAATTAAACACTCTTGACTCTTACATAACGAAAGGTTGTGCCGCCCACTTGTACAAAAAGATTTTAGGGCGGCATGGAGCGGCGGTGGAGTCGCTGCCTCACAGCGCCAGAGACCCGGGCTCCATCCTGACCACGGGCGCTGTCTGTTCGGAGTTTCTACCTTCTCCCCGTGACCCGCGCCGGATTTCCCCGGGCGCTCCGATTTTCTCCCACGTTCTAAGGATGTGCTAGTTTGTCGGTTAATTGTCCCTGAGGTGTAGGATGGAACTAGTGTACGGGGTGCTCGTCGGGTGGGCCTCAGGGATTGCATGCTGGAGGGTTTACTTGTCATATGTGAACAGGAAAAATGAAACCTGAACTTGCATCAGCTTCACGGACACAGGAAATGCAAAGATCTGCATCATTCAGATCTAAAATTAGCTCAATAAGAGGAATTCACAAGATGCCACAGCTGCTGCCTCACAGCACCAGAGATGCGGGTTGGATCCCGACTACGGGTGCCGTCTGTACGGAGTTTGTACGTTCTCCCTGTGAATTGCGTGGGTTTTTTCCTTGAACAAGATAGGTCTTTATTCTTTGGAGCGCAGAAGGTTAAGGGGGGACTTGATAGAAGTCTTTAAAATTATGAGAGGGATAGACAGAGTTGACGTGGATAAGCTTTTTCCATTGAGCGTAGGGAAGATTCAAACAAGAGGACACGATTTGAGAATTAAGGGACAAAAGTTTAGGGGCAACATGAGGGGGAACTTCTTTACTCAGAGAGTGGTAGCTGTGTGGAATGAGCTTCCAGTGGTGAAGGCAGGTTCGTTTTTTATCATTTAAAAATAAATTGGATAGGTATATGGACGGGAAAGGAATGGAGGGTTATGGTCTGAGTGCAGGGAGATGGGAGTAGGTGAGAATAAGTGTTCGGCACAGACTAGAAGGGCCGAGATGGCCCGTTTCCGTGCTGTAATTGTTATATGGTTATATGATCTTATGTTTCCTTCCACACTCCAAAGACGTACAGGTTTGTAGGTTAATTGGCTTGGTATAAATTTTAATTGTCCCTAGTGTGTGTAGCGTAGTGTGTGGGGATCGCTGGTCGGTGCGAACCTGATGGGCGGAAGGGCCTGTTTCCGCGCTGTATCTCTAAACTAAACTAAAATATGTAAACTCTTTTGTTATGACAGTGGAATAACAACATTGGTAACGGACCTGAAGTACAAATAGGGGAGAAAAAGTTAGAATTTTAATTTGAATCTTTCCAGATGTTAGCCAGATCTTCAGATAAATTCTTTCATGATGTATTTATATTAACGTGGAGTTTTTACGAAAGCATTGCTGGTGACAGGTAGCATAAATCTGAGCAGTGTTTATACTCAACTTCCAGCAGGACAGTTTTAGTTTTTTGGTTAGTTTAGTTTTGAGGGACAGCGCGGAAACAGTCCCTTCGACCCACTGAATCCATGCTGACCAGTGATCCCCGTACACTAACACTATCCTACACACACTAGGGACAATTTACATTTATATCAAGCCAGTTTACAGACAATAGACAATAGACGCAAGAGTAGGCCATTTGGCCCTTCGAGCCAGCACCGACATTCACTGTGATCATGGCTGATCATTCACAATCGGTACCCCGTTCCTGTTTTCTCCCGCTATCCCCCGACTCCACTATCTTTAAGATCTCTACCCAACTCTCTCTTGAAAGCATCCAGTGAATTGGCCTCCACTGCCTTCTGAGGCAGAGAATTCCAAAGATTCACAACTCTCTGGGTGAAAACGTTTTTCCTCATCTCCGTTCTAAATAGCCTATCCCTTATCCTCACTGATTGGGGTCTGTTGGTCGGGAAGTCAAAGATGAAGTTGCAGCGACGAGTGGTGACACCAAGTCCCGCTAGTTTGGTGATAAGCTTGGATGGTATAACGGTGTTAGAGGCTGAGCTGTCGTCTGTGAATAGGAGGCTGGCGTAGGTGTCTATCTTATCCCGGTGTTCCAGGGATGAGTGCAGGGCGAGGACAATGGCATTGGCCGTGGACCAGTTGTGGCGGTGGGTGAACTGCAGTGTGTCAAGGCCGCTGGGTAGACTGGATTTAATGCGTTCTAAAACTAGCCTCTCAAAACATTTCCTGATGGTGGATGTCAAGGCCACTGGACGGTGGTCGTTTCGGCACGAGGTCTTGCTTTTCTTCGGCACTGGGACGATGGTGGCCTTCCTATACACAATATTGCAGATGTGATCTCACCAATGCCCCTAATAAAACTGAAACATAAGCTCTCTATTTTTGCATTCGATTTCTCCAGCAATAAATATGAATATTCTGTTATCATCCTTAATTCCTCACCTTCTGTGAATCGTCACACAGCTTCCTCTACATCTCAGGACTCTGCAGACTATAAGCTAAGATTCCCTGTCAAGATGGGTAATGTCAGATTTTCCAGCATTATATTCCATTTGCCACTTGTTTCTCGAGTCATAGTGCACGGAACCAGCCCCAACAGTGTCACTCATCCACGCGGACCAAGATATTCCACCCAAGTCCAATTTGCCCGTGTTTGGCCCATATCCCTTTAAACCTTTCCTATCCATGTACTGTGCAAGTGTCTTTAAAATGTGATAGTACCTGCATAATTACCTCCTCTGGCAGTTCGTTCCTTATATGCACCACCATCTGTGTGAAAAAATTGCCTCATGGATTTTTATGACATCTTGCCCCTCCCACCTTAAACCGATGTCCTCTGGTTCTTGATTCCCCTACTTTGAGTAACAGCATATATTCACTATCAATTCCCATCATGATTTTATACACCTCTATAAGATCAGTTCTTGGGTCTCTGCATTCCAAGGAATAATGTCCCAGCCTGCCCATCTCCCTATAGTTCAGACCATCGACACGGGCAACAGATTCGCAAATCCTCCCTGCACTATTTTCAGCTTAAGAACATCCTTCCAATAGCAGGGTGGCCAAAACTGAACGCAATACTCCAAACGCAGCATCACCAACGCCTTGCACAACTTCTATATTCCATATGTGCAAGAAAGAACTGCACAGAAACCGAAAGGTCGCCCATTCCTTCTCTCCAGAGATGCTGCCTCACCCGCTGAGTTACTCCAGCATTTTGTGTCTACCTTCTACATTCAGTACCTTGACTGGTCAACATACAAAAAGCCTTCTTTACCACCCTGTGTTTATGCATGTAACATCACTTTCAGGAAAATATGTACATGTACCCCAAGATCCCCATGTTCACAACACTCCTCACAATTCACAATGAATTTAAGGTCCTGCTCCCGGTTTCCCAAAATGCATCACCTTGCACTTATCTGCAACCCCCCCCCTGCTTTTATTTCTTTTTTATCTTCTATACTTGTTTTATTAAAAATTCTGTCCAATCTTTTCAGCTGCCACCCATCCATCCTTGTGTAATTATAGGTTTTTTTTTTAAGCTAACAAGAAAAGTTGGTCATGGGACTGCAGTGAAACTGAGCATGTGTTGTGAACTGGTGAACAGAGGTATATTCACCGGACTCTAAAACACAGGCGAGGGTTTGTAATAATGTTGGTCACGGCTCAATTGTTATGGGGTGCGAGGTTTCCACAGCCTGACAGCTGAAGTGTGACAGGGAGGTTGTGTTTGCAAATGCTGCGCAGACGGGCAGAGTAATGTCGATGATGCGCGCTGAAGACAAAGAGAAAGCTTCATTCTTACTGTTTATCCTCGTGCTCTGCGGAAGAGACAGGACACAAATAGTCGCCCTGCACATAATCTTTTAAAAATGCTTTACAGTCGTGCAAACACTAATATCCTTGAGGAGGAGAAGTTTGCCGTTATTACCAGTCTGTCAGTCAAACAGCATGGAGACAGGGCAGCACAGCGGTAGAGTTGCTGCCCTAGAACGCCAGAGTCCCGGGTTCGATCCCGACTATGGGCGCTGTCTGTACAGAGTTTGTACATTCTACCTGTGACCGAGTGGATTTTCTCCGGGTGCTCCGGTTTCCTCCCACACTCCAAAGACGTTCAGATTTGCTGGGTTAATTGGCTTTGGTTTAAAAAAAAAAAAGGTATTGCCTCTAGAGTGTAGGATAATGCTAGTGCATGGGGTGATCACTGGTCGGCATGGACTCGGTGGGCCGAAGGGCCGGTTTGTATCTCCAAAAGTCGAAAGTTATCCCAGTTTTGCACCCTCCGCAATAGGGGCAATTTACAGAAGCCACCCCACATCCCAAAGATGTGCAGCTTTGCAGGTTAATTGGCCTCTGTAAAACTGCCCCTAGTGTGTTGGGTGTGGATGAGAAAGTGGGAGAACATAGAACAGTGTCAATGGGTGATCGAGGACTGGTATGGACTCGGTGGGCCAGGACCTCTTCCCACACAAAATCAAATATTCCAAGATAAGACACAAAATGCTGGAATAACTCAGCTGGTCAGGCAGCATAGCTGGAGAATATAGACTGGTGACTCAAGTCAAGATCAAGGGCTCTGACCTGAAACATCACCTATCCATGTTCTCCAGGGATACTGCCTGTCCCGCTGAGTTACTCAAACATTTTGCGTCTACCTTTGGTATAAACCAGCATCTGCAGATGCTTGTTATTATAAATATTACAAGATTTGGCCCCAGAATCGAAGGAATGGTGATAGATGTCCAAATGAACAATGATATTCTAATGCACCCATCATCCATGGCCCTTTCAGGAGCTGCTACGGTAAAGGCATGGCGGGTTGGTGCAGTGCAGTCTGCAGCTTCACACACAGAATACTGCAAGTAACTTGTCTTTAAGCTCCCAAAGAAGAGCAGTTCGAATGGCTTTGTCTGCCCACGATGACACCAAACCACCGCAGTGTGTGGTTGCAGCTATCCTCATCCAGTCCAAGCAATTAGAAAATATTTGCAAATAGAAAACACACACCTCCAGATTCAGGGACAGTTTCTTCCCAGCTGTTATCAGGCAACTGAATCATCCCACCACCAGAGAGCAGTCCTGAACTACTATCTACCTCATTGGTGACCCTCAGACTATCTTTATCGGGCTTTGATGGCTTTATCTTGCTCTAACGGTGATGCACATTATTCCCTGTATCATGTATCTGTACACTGTAGATGGCTCGATTGTAATCATGCCTTGTTATAAGGAATAGGAGTAGAATTAGGCCATTCAGCCCATCACATCTACTCTGCCATTCAATCATGGCTGATCTATCTCTCCCTCTCAACCCCATCCTCCTGCCTCCTCCCCATAACCTTTGACACTCTTACTAACCAACCTCCGCTTGTTGTAAATGGCTCGATTGTAATCCTGCCTTGTCCTTCCGCTGACTGGTCAGCGCGCAATAAAAGCTTCTCGCTGTACCTCGTTACACGCGACAATAAACTAAACTGTTCCATTATGTTCCCAACTTGTGACCTGTAAGTGACATTATGGAATCAGCGTGCAAGTCACTTTGTCACAGACCACGCTGCTGCTGATTTGGGTTTAGTATAGAGATAAAGTATGAAAACAGGCCCTTTGGACCAGTGGGTCCGTACCAACCATCAGCCACCCCTTCACATTAGTTCTACATTACCCCACTTTCTCATTCACCTCCTACACACGATTGCAATTTACCGAGGCCAATTAACCTACAAACCTGTACGTCTTTGGAGTGTGGGTGGAAACCGGAGAAAACCCACGCAGGTCACGGGGAGAACGTACAAACTCCGTACAGACAGCACCCGTAGTCAGGATCGAACCCGGGTCTCTGGCGCTGTGAGGCAGCAACTCTACCGCTGCGCCACTGGGTATAACTTCCGAGCTTGATGTCATGTTGTGAACAAACATCTCCATATTACAAGTCACGAGGATAACTTGTATAAGTTCAGGCAGCGAAATAAAATTAATTGCCCATCGGGGTTTTGCTGTTGACCTGATCCAGTCTCCGTTTCTGAATAAGAGAGCCCAGTGTTTGTGCAGGTTTATTTATTCAGCAGTCGTTGCAGTCTATCTCCAGTAAAACTGGAAACCGTAAACTTTCTCTGTGATACTCATGTGCTACAGCTGCTGCCAATAGCTTAACGCAGCCAATAACCGATTACACAGAAGATGGACATCAAAACTATTGTGGAACACTATGCACAAACCTACAATGAGACAGAGGTCTTCAGTACTGACACAAACAATTACTCTTCGAAAGTTGTAAAGCATGAGGCGTGACACTCTAAATGCTTGCGTGCAAGAGGCTCAACACGTCCTTGTGTTCTCAGATGTTGCTGAGGGCTTCAACACCAGGAAGAACTTTACCTACAAGTGAAAAACAAAGGAAGATGATCAGTGAATACATTTTTTAAAACTTGCTATAATAAAATTACAGTGTTCTGGTAAAACGGCTTTGATTCCTAAGATCACTCAGGAAAGTCAACTTGCCACAACAGCTGCTAGTGTCCTTCTACCGTTGCTCCATAGAGAGTGTCCTGACACATGGCAACAGTTCTGTGGCTGACAAGAAGGCTCTGCAGAGAGTCATCAACACAGCCCAGAAGATCACCAACACACACCTGCCTGCCCTGGAAGAGATCTATAGCTCTCGTTGCCTGTGGAAGGCATCACGCATCTTAAAGGACTCATCTCATCCCGCACATCACTTGTTTGCCCTTCTGCCCTCAGGAAAGCATTACAGGTCCATCAAATCACTCACCACAAGATTAACAAACAGTTTCTACCCGAAGGCCATCACCACTCTGAACTCTGCACTGAACACACACCTCCCCATAGCCAATATTTTGTACTGGCACAACACTATACTGTGAAATATTGCACATTCTAACTTGACGATGTTTTTCATGCGGTTTTTATTGTTATTATTTATCAGATACGTTGGAGCTCCGCTCAGGCAGTGCGCCTGAAATGTCATTGCATGTATTTAGAATTACTAGAAAGTGTATTATTATTATGTCATAATAAAAAATCATTCATTCATTCAGTTGGGAAATAATATCTGCATATTACACTTCCCAGTCTTGTAGAGCTATTCAAACATATTTATAAATGAATAGTGAAGGAGTTTTACAACTTCCTATAGGGGAGGCACAGTGGTAGAGCTGTTGCCTTACAGCGCCGGAGACCCAGGTTTGACTACGGGTGCTGTCTGTACAGTGTTTGCACGCTCTCCCTGTGACCACGCGAGTTTTCTCCGGGTGCTCCGGATTCCTCCCACATTCCAGAGATGTGCAGCTTTGCAGGTTAATTGGTTTCTGTGAAATTGTCCCTAGTGTGTAGGATACAAAACTGGGATAACTTGGAAATGGTACACACTAGCGGCATAAACATTGACTTCTCCAATTTCCGGTAGCCCTTGCTGTCTCCTCCCCTTCTCAGCTCTCCCTCAGCCCTCGGGCTCCTCCTCTTCCTTTCTCCTTTCCACCCCCCCCCCACATCAGTCTGAAGAAGGGTTTCGGCCCGAAACATTGTCCATTTCCTTCGTTCTATAGATGCTGCTGCACCCGCTGAGTTTCTCCAGCACTTTTGTCTACCTAGTCAGTGCAAACTTGGTGGGATGTAGGGCTTGTTTCCACACTATATCTCTAAACTAAACTAAAGGAAAATTAGACATGAAGAAGGGAGAAAGCAACACAAACTATTTTAAGTTCTCTTTGATGTCCCTACTAGTGGTTAGATTAGGATTTCAGGATCCAAGGTAGTTTTCTGAAATCTGTGAGAGCTCTCAAAACTATGAAGGATCATTCAACCATAAAATAGCCACAATAATTCTGTTAACTTTTTGCCTCACAAAAATCTTATGAATTGTGCTCAGCAATAACCTGACACTTTCAAAGAATAAGTAGAAATTCCACCAAGCACGACATCCGGAGGCTGCAGCGAATCGTCCGATCACATGAGGTGTATACTTCGATTCCCTGCTTGTACACATCTGCCCACATGCGTATAAAACATATCTGTTTCCATCACCCCACTTGGCACATGCAACACATAAACAAAAGTGTGGATAATTACACAGAAGCTCAAGGCCGGCATTCATGAGGTTGAGATGTTAGTTAGTTGTTGTCTTTGTCAAACTAAGTTCAAAGCAGAAGGTCAGACACAAAAAGCTGGAATAACTCGGTGGGTCAGACAGCATCTCGAGAGAAAAGGAATGGGCGATGGTATGGGTCGAGGTCCTTCTTCAGACAGTCAGGGGAAGGGGAATCAAGAGACAGACGGTGATATAGAACAAATGAATGAAAGACATGCAAAAAAGTAACAATGATAAAGGAAACAGGCCATTGTTAGCTGTGGTCTGGGTGAAAATAAGTTACAATGAGACTCAACAAGACGACTTTGGAGTGGGGGGGGGGGGGGGGAGAGGTGGGGCAAGGGAGAGAATTCAAGGGATACTTGGAAGAAATCAGTATTCATCCCACTGGGTTGTAAGCTGAGAGCAGAAGTCAGTGAAAGACTAGGATTTACCTTCCAGGAGTTCTAAACTGGCTCCACCTCCGGTACTGACGTGGCTGACTTTGTCTTCAGTGTTCCACTTGGCACAGCAAGTGGCTGTGTCTCCACCACCTGCAATGGTCAAGAAGGGTTTCAACCAAAATGCCAGTGTCAACTCTAACGGCCATTGAACATCATTAAAGAGTGCAAGAGTGAACGTCTGGCTTGTTCAGTGTTAAAAACCAGATTGTACGAATATATATTCACTCGTTCCATAATTGCCTTTTAACACACCCTTCCTATCACTCATTATAGATGCAGAGTATAAAGCCATAGTCCAAAGTAAATCCATGTAGAATTGCACTATTTTATGCCTTATTGAAAAATAAAGAATGAAGAATTTTGTCGAAAATTAACCACTTGATTTCTGTTCAGGTAGACTACAGATCAAAAAGCTTGCTTCCTTTCCAAATACATTCGAACATAGAATGTGTAGGCAGGAATTGCAGATGCTGGTTTAAACCAAAGACAGACACAAAAGGCTGGAGTAACTCAGCGGGACAGGCAGCATCTGTGGAGAAGGATAGGTGACGTTTCAGGCCAAGACCCTTCTTCAGACCATAGATTAGTGCAGCACAGAAAGAGGCCCTTTGTCCCACCATGATGCCAATATAAACCAATCCCATCTGCTTGCACATGGTCTGTATCCCGCTATTCCCTAGTCTGCCCTAATGCCAATAGAAGGTTGGTATTCTATCTGTTTCTATCCAGTGCTGGCATTAGCTGTCCAATATGGTCTGCCAGAAGTTCAATTGAGGAAGAAGCCAAATAACTTAATATAAATTAGTGTGCGGATTCATTTTTTTCTTTTTGTGAAAGCTATGCTGGGGAATTCTTAATCCAACAAGTGCCCTGTACTAGCCCCAGTTCTACAAAATCATGCGAGGAATAGATTGGGTAGCCGCACAGAGTCTTTTGCCCAGAGTAGGGGAAATCAGGAACCAGAGGACATAGGTTTAAGGTGAGGGGGGGGGGGGGGAAGATTTAATGGGAACCCGACGCATAACACTTCCCCCCCCCCCCCCCCACACACACAAAGGATGATGGATGTATGGAACGAGCTGCAGGAGGTGATAGTTGAGGAAGGGGCTATCGCAACGTTTAAGAAATATTTAGACAGGTACATGGATAGGATAGGTTTAGAGGGATATGGGCCAAAAGCAGGCAGGTGGGACTAGTGTAGATGGGGCAAGTTTAGCCGAAGGGGCCTGTTTCCACGCTGTATCACTCCGACACCATCCCTGCCCTTCTCCAATAACTGTTTTTGAGCTTTTTTTTTTAAATCCAGAGACTATTCCTGAACCTCATTTTGATATATATCTAGC
The DNA here is from genome assembly GCA_035221665.1 of Okamejei kenojei. Lineage (NCBI taxonomy): Eukaryota > Metazoa > Chordata > Chondrichthyes > Rajiformes > Rajidae > Okamejei > Okamejei kenojei. The sequence continues at coordinate 63,325,741 of CM069143.1, read as the reverse complement.
ATTCACAGACCTCGCCTCTTTGCGAGACCTGCCTGCCCCAAATTAGCAATTCAATTTTTAAAACTGAACATTTGCAACGTCACAGCTGATCACAGAGGCCAACGTTATTGGCCTTAGAAGAGTAGAAAACATCCTCATTTCCATCTGGTCTGCCCAATTATCCTCTTGGAAATAAATATATCTACATGGGTATGAAGTGCAGGCTAAAGAAGACCAGCTATATTCTTGATTTACCAACTTTAGTAAATGGGCTACAAACAATTCACCATCTCTTGTACCATTACTTCTTACGTTGTCATGAAACACAGGGACCCAATTCTATTCGACAGCCACTGTGAAACTGCGATGTAAAAAAAAATAAATAAAATAAAAAAAGTTTAAAAAAGACACAAAGTTTTAGAGTAACTCAGCGGGTCAGGCAGCATCTCTGGAAAAAAATGGATGGGTCACGTTTCTTGTTGCAGCCCAAACAAGGGTCCAAACTCAAAACGTCACATATCCATGTTCTCCAGAGATGCTGCCTAACCCGCTGAGTTACTCCACCACTCTGGGTCTTTTTTTTTGTAAACCAGCATCTATCTGCAGTTTCGTCTGTCTGCCCCAATTAAGAGGGATAATTATCGTAAAAATTTTAAAGATAATTATTTCCTATTAATCAATGTAACATTTTTGGGGAAGAATTTCTGTACGGGAGGCACCAAATTATGTATTGAGCCAGTCGGCAACACACTCAGCATCCAACGTGACTATTATATTAAGTTTTACAAATTTTACACTGCATTTCATTAAGTCCTATATACAAAATGGTCAAATCTCTCTCTCTCTCTCTATAGTTTGGAGAAACACAGCCTCGTCTTACTCCACAAAGACAGCACTATGATTTTATTGTCTTATGTCCCAGATAGAACAATAAAATTCTTACTTGCAGCAGCACAACAGAATATGTAAACATAGTACACTGTAAACAATATATTGAACTATAAAAAGTTCAGTGTATATACAGTACACACACACACTTTAAAACAGACAATAATAGTGTGAAAGGACAAAACCAATGCTGCCAAGTCTATGTAGTTTGGAGCTTATTTGGAGGTTTAAGGGACTGCTAGATTCCAGTCAGTACTCACCAATAATGGTAACACAACCTTGCTTGGTGACATCCACAACCCTATCCATGACAGCTTTGGTGCCTTTGGCAAAATTGTCCCATTCAAAGACCCCGACGGGGCCATTCCACACAATGAGCTTTGCCCGACACACGACCGTAGAGAACTTCTTAATACTCTCCGGACCGCAGTCAAGACCCTGCGCAGGGAAAATCAAAGCAAAATATCAATTTGCCAAAATAGATAACAAGCATATAATTCATTCACAAGAATGGAAGGCACACAACACAATGGATGGTTCTAAAGTGGCGCAGAGGTGGAGTTGCTGCCTCGCAGCACCAGAGACACGGGTTCCATCCTGACCACGGGTGCTGTCTGTACAGAGTTTTTACGGGTTTTCTCCGGGTTCCTCCTATATCCCAAAGATGTGCGGGTTTGCAGGTGGATTGGTTTCGGTAAAGATTGTAAATTGTCTTTAGTGTGTAGGATAGTGCTAGTGCGTACGGGGTGATCGCTAGTCAGCGCGGACCCGATGGTTCCGTGCTGTATCTTTAAACTATACTACTGTGCGTGGGCTGAAGGGTCGGTTTCCATGCCGTATCTCTAAACTAAACTTCACCCGTTCAGAAGGGTCTTTACTTGAAATGCTAACTCTTGTTTCTCCTTTCACAGATGCTGCCCGACCTTGTTGACAGTTTAATTTACCGTGCATTTTGTTTTGCGGTACCAGACTTCAAAAGGCCTTCATAATAATATCGCAGCGCTTTTGACAACTTACCATCCAGTTTGCCGGGATGCCTGAAGCTACTGTGGCTGCTCCAACTTTTGCATTTTCATCAAATTTATCAGCAGTGACAAAATCTTCAGGCAACGTGATGGTCACGCCATTCTTTTTAGCTTTGGCCATCAGATCATTGATTATTTTGGACCCTTCTTCGTCAAAAAGGGAGTTGCCGATCTATGAAGAAAAACAAAGTTATAAAACGTTCACACAACATATAGCGGCACGTTAGTGGCGCAGCGGTAGAGTTGCTGCCTTACGACGCAAGAGACCCGGGTTCCATCCTGGCTACGGGCGCTGTCTGCATGGAGTTTGTACGTTCTCCCCGTGACCTGCATGGGTTTTCTCCGGGTTCCCCCCACACTCCAAAGGGGTACAGGTTGTAGGTTAAGTGACTTGGTACAAATGTCAATTGTCCGTCGTGCGTAGGATAGTGTTAGCGTGCGGGGATCACTGGCCGGCGCAGACTCAGTGGGCCGAAGGACGCTGTATCTCAAAACTAAACATCCAGACACCTTTGTGTTAAAGAAGAAACTGCAGATGCTGGAAAATCGAGGGTACACAAAAAGCTGGAGAAACTCAGCGGGTGCAGCACCATCTAAGGAGCAAAGGAGATGGGCAAAGTTTCGGGCCGAAACGTTGCCTATCTCCTTCGTTCCTTAGATGCTGCTGCACCCGCTGAGTTTCTCCAGCTTTTTGTGTACCATCCAGACACCATTCCCTTACTGTTGCAGGCATAGATTTTAATTATTCTTGTTACTGTTGCATGCATTTAAAAAAAGTAATGTACATTAAACTATTTGATGTGCTATTGAATGCGAGTTCCTTCTTTCATTTTACAAATATGCAATCTAATAAGTATAATATTGAGCACTTTTTACCACAACTAATGTAAAGAATGTCATCATAGTCTAATTCCACCAGAAAAAAACTTTATGGTAAACATGTTGACAAGATGATGGAAAAAAAAGAACCAAAATAAGTCATCATCAAAAAAGTGAGCATTTAGAAGCCAGGCCACGAAGAGCAGGGCAGTGGGCAAAAGTTCCGTCTGTTGATACACATTTCCTGGTTTGAGGTGCCTGTTCAGCAACAAATGAGGACAACAGCAGAACCATCAGTCAGACCAGGGAGAATGGGGATAAAATGGCATCTTAGAATCAGACACCAACCGGTCCAAAGACACCAAAGACACTTAGACATACCACAACATACGTAACCAAATTACTGTCTTTATGTTAGGCAATGTCTCTGGATAGGTGATGGGGCCTCCTGGTTTAGATCGTGAGTGAGTGAGTGAGTGAGTGAGTGAGTGTGTGTGTGTGTGGAGGAGAAACAAAAGGGGGAGCCGGCGTGCTTTGTCAGCGCCGTAGGTGGCCGCTATTTGCATACATTGCGATTGCAAGCAAAGAATTTCACTGTGCCTAGTCACACGTGACAACAAAGTATTCCGTTCCACTTTGTGTTCCATGAATGAAAGATCAACTGCTCGAAGATTTATCCATTATAAACGACTGACAAGAAATCAATACGCAAAACACCCAAACATTGGTGGCGGGGGTGGAAATCAAGTAATTTTACGAGGACAACCAGGTAGTAAGTCCAACAAGTCATCTGAAAGCCAGAGATGGCAAAACAATTACTTATTGAAAATATCCATATTTGAACTAAAGATAAGTGTTGCAATGACGTCATAAAATCTCTTATTTAATGGAAAAACCATGGTGCACTTCAGCTGGCAAGCATACCTCCATGTTATTGATGACCTTCAGGAATGTGAATGCCATGCCTCCTCCAATAATCATTTCGTTCACCTGATCGAGCAGGTTATTGATCAGCTGAATCTTGTCTTGGACTTTAGCCCTGTCGAACAGTAACAAAGGCAGCTAACTATTCAAGTTGCATCATTCCACGTTATTACATTCATCTGCTGTTGAAACAAATAAGCAGCGCTGAAAATGGCATTGTCCTGCAAGACCAGGAAAACTTCCACCAAGTAAGTTTGAATTTACCAAATAGCAAAAGGCCTGGAGCAAGTGAATGTTGAGAGAATGTTTCCACTAGTGGGAGAGTCTAGGAGTAGAGGTCATAGCCACAGAATAAAAGGACGTACCTTAAGAAAGGAAATTAAGAGGAATTTCTTTAGTCAGAGGGTGGTGAATCTGTGGAATTCATTGCCACAGAAGGCTGTGGAGGCTGTCAGTGGATGGTTTTGAGGTGGAGATTGACAGATTCTTCATTGGTAAGGGTGCCAGGGGTTATGGCAGGAGAAAGGGGTTGAGTGGGAAAGATAGATCAGCCATGATTGAATGGCGGAGTAGACTTGATGGGCTGAAAGGCCTAATACTGCTCCAGGAACATATGAACAGATTCAACGAAAAACCTGGTTTAAGATATTATTAATAATGCTTTTTTTCCCCCCTCACAAGAAAGCTTTACAAGACTTCCCACCAGGATCTGGAAAGTGATAAGACTAGTTTGGGCAAAAATGTGCAATTTCAGTTAGTATAGTGCAGAGATACAGTTTGGAAACAGGCCCTTCAGCCCAAATCGACCAACGACCGGTTCACACCAGTTATATGGTATCCCACTTTCTCATCCACTCCCTGCACATTAGGGGCAATTGACAGAGGGCCAATTAACCTCCAAGCCCGAACGTCTTTAGAATGTGGGTGGAAACCGGAACACCCGGAGGAAACGCACACGGCCACTGGGCGAACGTGCAAACTCTGCACAGACAGCACGTGACATCAGGGTTGAACCTGGGTCTCTGGAGTTGTGAGGCAGTGGCTCTGCCAGCTGCAGCACTGTGTTGTCTGAAAAGCAATTCTGTTTGCTGCAATGGTCATGCTTGCAACTTAGATGCAAGTTGTATATAGGACAAATAAAATGCATTAAAAGCATAAAATGAATCAAAAGTTTTTTTCCCCAGACTGATCATTATGAGAGGTCATGCTGAAGGCATGTCCTAGTGGTAAATTCCAGTTGCACTTCAATAAACTGGCATATCAGACAAAATATAAGATGCAATTCCATGCATTAAGAGTTGTCACTATTTATAGGGTCTTTATTTTCTGCACAACACTGCCCCCAAGTGACGATGATATTATATTGCAGGTCGTTTCTCTCTCTTATTCTTCCTACAGAAGCATTCCATCACCCAGCCATAAGATAACATGTTTGTGGATGGCTGCATTACTTGTGCATAGCAAGTTTGAGATATTGTATTTTGTTGCGAATTATCTACGTAAACTACAGATTAGGAATTCAAAGTATTGTAGTAATTTTAATTTTACTGCCCGGTCCATCACGGGAACAGACCTCCCGACCATCGATGGGATCTACAGGAGTCGCTGCCTCAAAAAGGCAGCCAGCATCATCAGAGACCCACACCACCCTGGCCACGCTCTCATTTCATCCCTGCCATCGGGAAGAAGGTACTGGACTCTGAAAACTGTAATGTCCAGGTTCAGGAGCAGCTTCTTCCCTACAGCCATCAGGCTATTAAACACGACTACGTCCAGATAGGCTCCAAATTACATCAACTTGCGGACATTATTTTTGACTTTGCACTACTATTGTCTATTTATTTGTTCCTTTTATAGAGTGTTATAGAGTTCTATGTTTACATATCTGTTGTGCTGATGCAAGAAAGCATTTCATTGCTCTATTTTGTGACATAGGACAGTAAAACACTTTTGACTCTTAGGCCAATTTAGTTCAACAAGACAGACTCCAGGCTTGTTCCTTTGTCCTTCCTGAATAAAAGATGCACACAAGGCAGACGTAGGCTAGCTTGAATAGCATTGGTACTTACCCACCCAGGATGGCGAGGAAGGGTCTCTCAGGCTTTTCCAGAGCTTTGGCAAAATACTCAAGCTCTTTCTTCATCAAGAAGCCAGCAGCTTTCTTTGGTAAATTTACCCCAACCATGGAACTAATGCAAAACAAAAAAATAAAACAAAAGTATTAATCAACTGATATCAGGGGTTATGGTGGTGTGGGGGGGTGGAGGCAGAAGAATAGGGTTGAGAGATATAGATAGATCAGCCACGATTGAATGGCGGACTAGACAATGGGCTGAATTACCTAATTCTGCTCCTAGAACTTAACTAAAGTCAAACAACCATAAGTAACAAACTATTTTACTTAATAATCTGAAGAAGGGTCTTCACACGAAACGTCACCCATTCCTGTCCAGAGATGCTGCCTGTCCCGTTGAGTTATTCCGGTATTTTGTGTCTATCTTTGATTCAAACCAGCATCTGCAGCTCTTTCCTGCACAAACTATTTTACTTATACACCCGCTCTGTACCCATCCAGTCTTGTGTGTATATTTCAACTCCAGCTCTGTTTGGGCATCTCCCCCCCCCCCCCCCCCAGACCAGAATGGGAGGAACGTCAAAAAGCTCACCTGTGAGCTCTGTGTGCGGTTCCAAAAGCATCGTTGACATAGATGTCGCCTAGCTTGGACAGCGAGTCTCGGAAACACTTAATGTTTTCTTCAGTTGCTTTTGTCTGGAAAATAATAGATTTAATTTCAGTACCCCATTATGAGGGAAAAGTAGCATTGGTCTCTTCAGGATTTGAATCCTTCCCCTCATTTAAGCATCAAGAGTTGTCAAGCAGTCTGAGTATGGAAATACTTCAAAGTTCAATACTTCAAACCCCAAATTCTAACTAATCCAATTTTTTTCATGTTTACTCGAGACATTTTTCTCTTCGAGTGCAAAGCACAGGCTTGAAACCATCTACTAGAATGCAAGCTATTACTCAGTCACTAGAATACTAAGATTACTAGAATTAGCTTGAAAGAGGCAAGAAAGAGAATCTTTGTCAAACATTATTCATATCGAGGAGAGTTTATTGTCATATGCACAAGTCTGGCAAGGGACAGGTGCCATGGAAAGTCCTGCCTGGATGTCACCAGGGGGTGAGTTGTATGGAGAGGATGAGCATCGGACTTATTTTCCCCGGTGTGTGGGAGGCTGAGGAATGGCCTTGTGGAAGTACACAAAAATCATGAGAGGCATGGTCGGTCTTTCCCCCAGGATAGAGCAATCCAGAATTGGAGGTGTAAGTTTACAATAGGTGGGAAAAGATTTACAAGACACCGGAGATGCAATTACTTCATGCAGAGGGTGGCGTGTGTATAGAACGAACTGCCGGTACAAAGGCAGCATTTAAAATACATTGAGACAGGTACATAGACAGGAAGGATTTAAAAGGATCTACGCCTAATGCAGGCAAATGGGAACAGGTCAGTTAAAAAATCTGTGAGCACTAATAATGTTTGGTTTAGTTTAGAGATACTTCACGGAAACAGGCCCTTTGACCCACCGGGTCCGCGTCGACCAGCATGTTAACACGATCTTACACACACTAGGGATAATTTTTACAATTACCAAGCCAATTAACCTACATACCTGCACGTCTTTGGAGTGTGGGTGGTGGGGAAGCAAAGATTTTGGAGAAAGGCCACGCGGTCACGGGGAGAACGTGCAAACTCTGCACAGACAGCAGATGCACCTTGTGTCCAGACAGCACCCGTAGTCAGGATTGAACCCGGGTCTCCGGCACTGCATTCGCTGTAGGGCAGCAACTCTACCGCTGCGCCACCGTGTCGCCCATGTTGGGCTGAGGATATATTTTCATTTATTCACTACAGTAATAGATCGATTTTGACTACGGGTGATGTCTGTATGGAGTTTGTACGGTTGCCCGTGCAGTTTTTGTATCCAATGGACACAAGGAACTGCATCTGCAGTTCCTGGACAACAATGATCACCCATCTATATTACGGTGCTAAGCCTAGCCAACCTTGGGAGAGAACCAGCAATGTTATTAATGAAATAACTGTCCCAGAAGTGATAATCTGCAATGAGTGCAGGTATATGCTGGAACAAGCGGAAGCGGAAAAAAACATTTTAAGAGCTAGGTCTGCAAAAAGATCACGATATTGCAGAATTTTGTTATGACTATTTATAACTGTATGCCTGTTCAATTAAGTTGCAGCGAAAACCTGGCACCTAAAGGAACCTATTCAGCCCAAGGTAGACAAAAAATGCTGGAGTAACTCAGCGGGACAGGCAGCATCTCTGGAAGGAATGGACGAGGTTTCGTGTCGAGACACTTCTTCAGACTATTCAGCCCAAGTCCGGGAGTCTCGTGTGTCAGCTGATAAAGGTCAGCATGTCTGTGAGCATCTGCTGTCACTGTATGTGGCACAAACCTGGCAGAGAAACCAATGAGGTGCATCTATTCCAAGAGTTAGCCTGCTCTTTGACCTTACAGAAGGAGTCACTGCCAAGAGTATCAATGTATTTGTGACTTCTGGCATTTCAGCACGTCTCGAACTTGCACCCGAGAAAGTTTAAGCAAGCAGGCCTTCAAAAAGCCTTTTTAATAAGTCATACGGCAACAAAATCTTAAACGCAAGGGCAGCACGGTAGCATAACTCAGCGCCAGAGACCCGGGTTCGATCCTGACTACAGGTGGTCCGTACGGAGTTTGTACGTTCTCTCCGTGACCTGCGTGGGTTTTCTCCGAGATCTTCGGTTTCCTCCCACACTCCAAAGACGGTTTGTAGGTTAATTGGCTTGGTATAAACGTAAATTGTCCCGAGTGTGTGTAGGATATTGTTAGTGTTTGGGAACTGCTGGCCGGTGCGGACTGTGTAGGCCAATGGGCCTGTTTCCACGCTGTATCTCTAAACTAAAGTGGGGGAAGACAGACAATAGGTGCAGGAGTAGGCCATTCGGCCCTTTGAGCCAGCATCGCCATTCAATGTGATCATGGCTGATCATCCACAATCCTTCCTGCCTTCTCCCCATATCCCGACTCCGCTATCTTCAAGAGCCCCATCTAGCTCTCTCTTGAAAGTATCCAGAGAACCGGCCTCCACCACCCTCTGAGGCAGAGAATTCCACAGACTCCCAACTCTCCCTCTGTGTGAAAAAGTGTTCCCTCATCTCCGTTCTAAGTTAGGGCACACCGAAAGACTTATCTACCCAGCAGAGAAGATCTTATTTTGTTCTTGTCAAGCAATTGAAAAATATTTCTTCTAGCATGTGGGTGTCAAAATATTAGCAAAAAATATATCATGTCGTGAGATACTTGTGCATTATCCAATTTATCAGCTCAAACTACTGCATGCACAGGAACACATTTCAAGATGCCGGCACATAATTATAAAATATCATAGACACTTAGCGGGGCAACATTACCCCACTACTCAAACCTCATGTCAAAAACCTTGGTCATGTGGCTCAGAGGGTTATGGAGAGAAGGCAGGTACGGGATACTTGGATGATCAGCCATGATCATATTGAATGGCGGTGCAGGCTCGAAGGGCTGAATCTAGCACCTAATTTCTATTTCTATGTTTCTATGAATTTGACTCAACAAAATTTCAATGCCGTGGTAAAAGCTAGCTTCTTCCAGCTTCGGACGATAGCTAAAATAAATCAATTCCTCCAGTTTGATGACCTCTAAAAGATCATCCACACATTTATCTCCTCCCGCCTCGATTACTGCAACTCCCTCTACACCGCATCAGCCAATCTTCCCTGTCCCGCCTGCAACTGGTCCAAAACGCCGCAGCGAGACTCCTGACGGGCACCCGAAAAAGGGACCACATCACCCCGATCCTGGCCTCTCTCCACTGGCTCCCTGTGCGGTTCCGAATAAATTTCAAGCTCCTTCTGTATGTTTACAAAGCCCTTAACGGGCTTGCCCCCACCTACATCAAAAGTCTGCTCACCCACCACACCACCTCCAGGTCCCTCAGTTCGGCCGACTTGGGGTTGCTGAACATCTTGCGGTCTAGGCATAAGCTCAGGGGCGACCGCACCTTTGCGGTTGCAGCTCCTAGACTGTGGAACAGCATCCCTCTTCCCATTACAACTGCCCCCTCCATCGACTCTTTTAAGTCGAGACTTAAAACTCATCTTTACTCTCAAGCCTTTCTTGACGTCCTCCGAGGGAGGACTTTATGTATGTACTTAATCGATGAACCACTGCTGTATAACGTTAGTACCTCCACCAATGTAAAGCACTTTGGTCAACGAGAGTTGTTTTTTAAATGTGCTATAGAAATAAAAGCGACTTGACTTGAACATTTAGTGGGAGCTCGTTGATACGACACATAAGCTTATTTTCTCTTCTCTAGATGCGGTATTTTGCTTTTGCACAGTTAAACACTAATTAACTGAACTTTTCTCCCCCCTTTATTACGTTATGAATGAGTACCGTGCTCACACACTTGTTATGCTGCTGCATTTCATTGTACAGCTTTCAGTAAATGTGAGAATGAAACAAAACTACACAAACTACTCAGTGGGTCGGCCAACATCTCTGGAGAACATGGATAGGTGATGCCTTGGGTCGGGACCCTTCTTCAGACTGGCAATTATACACTCTTGACTTTATTAAAGAAACATCCTCAGGACGCTGCATATTCTGCACTCTTTCACTTTACTCTGAAGATAGACACCAAATGCTGAAGCTACTCAGCGGGACAGCATCTAAGGAGAGAAGGAATGGGTGACTTTTCGGGTCGAGATTCAGTCTGATGTCAGGGGAGTGGGTGGGACAGAGATAGAATGTAGTCGGAGACAGTAAGGCCAGTGGGAGAACTGGGAAGGGGGAGGGGATGGAGAGGTAAAGCAAGGACTATCTGAAATTAGAGAAGTCAATGTTCGTACCGCTGGGATGTAAGCTGCCCAAGCGAAATATGAGGTGCTGTTCCTCCAATTTGCGCTGGGCCTCACTCTGACAATGGAGGCGGCCCAGGACAGAAAGGTCAGATTGGGAATGGGAGGGGGAGTTGAAGTGCTGAGCAACCGTTGGAAGTGGAGCTGGAATCCACAAGGTAAAAGATGGCGGCGCAGGCAAGTCGCGAGAAAACACACGTGGCTGCGCAGGCAAGTCCTAAGAAAACACACTTCATTACTCTACCTACTGTTCTTGAGTTTAGTTTGATTGTATAGTATTATCTGATTTGATTACTTAACAAGCAAATAAAAGCTTTTCACTGTACCTCGGTACACGAGGCAATAATATACTTAAATCAGAAATAAACTGCTTCCTCTGGACGCAAGGAAACACCATCATTCTTTATGTGTATAATAAAAAACAAGTTCAAGTGGAGACAGTGTGAAAACATAATGTTCTTATATTCAACTGAAACAGTCATAGAGTGATAGAGTGTGGAAACAGGCCCTTCGGCCCAAATTGCCCAAACCGGCCAACATGTCCCAGCTACACTAGTCCCACCTACCAGCGTATGGTCCATATCCCTCGAAACCTGTCCCATCCATGTACCTGTCTAACTGTTTCTTAAATGTTGGGGATATTCCCAGCCTCAACTACCTCCTCTGGCAGCTCGTTCCATACACCCACCACCCTTTGTGTGAAAAGGTTACCGCTCAGATTCATATTAAATATTTTCCCCTTCACCTCAAACCTATGTCCTCCGGTCCTCGATTCACCTACTCTGGGCAAGAGACTCAGAAAATCTGAAAATGAAGGTCAAATACGTCTTGTACAAAGACTTTGAATGCAAGCTTAACAGCATCAATCTTCAGGGTCACCAGAGGGATGAAACACTTCTCTATCACAATAGGTGCAGGAGTAGGCCATTCGGCCCTTCGAGCCAGCACCACCATTCACTGTGATCATGGCTGATCATCCACAATCAGTGCTCTGTTCCTGCCTTCTCCCCATATCCCTTGACTCTGCTATCTTTAACCCTCTTGAAAGCATCCAGAGAATTGACTTCCACTGCTTTCTGAGGCAAAGAATTCCACAGATTCACAACTCTCTGGGTGAAAACGTTTTTCCTCATCTCCATTCTAAATGGCCTACCCCTTATTCTTAAACTGTGGCCCCTGGTTCTGGACTCCCCCAACATCGGGAACACGTTTCCTGCCTCTAGCGTGTCCAATCCCTTAAAAATCTTATATGTTTCAATAAGATCCCCTCTCATCTTTCTAAATTCCAGTGCATACAAGCCCAGTCACTCCATTCTTTCAACATACGACAGTCCCGCCATCCCAGGAATTAACCTTGTGAACCTACGCTGCACTCCCCCAATAGCAAGAATATCCTTGTCAATGTTTCTTGATTAGTAAGGGTGTCAGGGGTTATGGGGAGAAGGTAGGAAAATGGGCCTAGCAGGAAGAGATAGGCCAGCCATGTTTGAAATGCGGAGTAGATTTGAAGGCCCGATTGGCCCAATTCTGCTCCTATCACTTATGAACTTATGACTGAGCAAGATAACTCAAAACTTTGGAAGGGAAACTTTGGAGTTTCACCAAAGCAAAGTTAATAAAAATGGGTCTTAGGGTGACATCAGCCTTGTCACCATTGACAGCAGTAAATAAATAATTTTGCTCACATTTTTGGGAAATATTATGGAGAAAGAGAGAAGTTGGAAGAATCAGCAAAGCTAATATGTCTTTTACCATGCTGACACACCAAGGCAAAGGAATGAAGTCCAACCAAAATATCTCAAAAAATAATTTCTTAACAGTGATGTTAAAAGGTGGAGCAAGGCCAAGAAATAAAACACTGACTGACCCGCTGAGTCACTTCAACACTTTGCACCCAGCTTTAGTATAAACCAGCATCTGCAGTTGCTTTCTACACAACCAGACATGTGGCAATTGCCACCAGATGAAGAGAAATGGGTTAGGCCATAAGCGATAGGAGTAGAATTAGACCATTCGGCCCTTCAAGTCTATGCCGCCATTCAACCATGGCTGATCTATCTCTCCTAACCCCATTCTCCTGCCTTCTCCCCACAACCTCTGACCCCCATACTAATTAGCCTCAGAAACACAGCTGAGGGGCGGCCCGATGGGGCAGCGGTGAACTTGCTGCCTTACAGTGACGTGGGCTCGAGTCGTCTCATTTCTTAGACTTGCTCAACCTTCCAACAACATTTTTAAGAAGAAATCTGGAGACCCCAGGAACTTCGGATGCTTGAATGTTGAGCAGAATACTCAGCGGGTCAGGCAGCATCTCTGGACGACACGAATAGGTGACGTTTTGGCTCCGGACCCTTCCAGACTGAAATTCTCTGGCTTGCTCACACCCATATTTACCTGTACGATTCAACAACCTTTACTCGTGTTAACGGTATTGAAGCTCACCTTATTCCCAGACGCGTCCTTTCCTTTGCCCTCTTCTTCAACGTGGAATCTGAGGTTTTCCAAGAGAATCACACTTCCGTCTGCTGGGCTTGCACACGCCTTCTCAACCTCAGGTCCAGTACAGTCTTTGAGGAAAATAATATCCCTGCAAAAATAACAAAACAACTGAAAGTGGTCTGAAATAAAAAAAGGATTGAGAATGCTTCAAATACTAAGCAGATCAGGCAGCACCAGAAGAGGGAAACAGAGTCAATACACTCGTGCTAGAACGCGTCAATGACCAATTACTAGATTTCACTTTACCTTCCCATCAGTTTCTTCAGTTCCTCTGCGACTGGTGCCAGCGAGTACTTATCAGGCATGGGCGTGCCATCAGGTCTCCCCAGGTGACTCATGAGGACCACCGACTTGGCACACTTGTCCAAACAGTGCTGAATACTTGGAATTGCAGCTTTAATTCTGTGAGAGGGGAAAAAAGGTAAATTTTTATAACACTGCCTTTTCAGTATAAAATAATTATACTACATAAAATGATGGGAGGACTCGGTCGGGTAGACCTTTGCCACATTGGCCTTCATCGGCACGGTGGCGCAGCGGTAGAGTTGCTGCCTTACAGCTCTTTCAGCACCCGAGACCGGGGGTCAAACCTGACGACGGGTGCTGTCTGTACGAAGTTTATACGTTCTCCCTGTGACCGCGTGGGTTTACTCTGAGATCTTCGGTTTCCTCCCACACTCCAAAGAACTACAGGTTTGTAGGTTAATTGGCTTTGTGTAAATGTAAATTGTTCCCAGTGTGTGTAGGAAAGTGTTAATATTCAGGTTATATCCCAATCCTTGTTCTCGGCGTACCAGGGCCCCATCCCCGACCTCTACCTCCGTTACATCGATGACTGCTTTGGTGTCACCTCCTGCACCCACACACAACTGACTGACTTCATTCATTTCACCACCAACTTCCATCCGGCACTCAAATACACTTGGACCATTTCCGACATTTCCCTACCATTCCTTGACCTCACAATCTCTATTGCAGGTGATACACTCCTGACCGACATCCACTACAAACCCACTGACTCCCACAGCTACCTGGACTACTCTTCCTCCCACCCTGCTTCCTGTAAGGACCATCCCCTATTCCAATTCCTCCGTCTACGCCGCATCTGCTCCCAGGATGAGGCGTTTCACACCAGGTCATCACAAATGGCCTCATTCTTCAGAGAACGGGGATTCCCCTCCCCCACTATTGATGAGGCTCGCACCAGGGTCTCCTCCATACCCCGCAACACTGCCCTCTCTCCCCATTCCCCCACTCGCAAACAGGGCAGAGTCCCCCTGGTCCTCACCTTTCACCCCACCAGCCGGCAAATACAACAGATAGTCCTCCGCCAGTTTCGCCACCTCCAACGTGACCCCTCCACCCGCCACATCTTCCCATCTCCCCCCTGTTGCCTTCCGCAAAGACCGCTCCCTCCGCGACTCCCTTGTCAATTCTTCCCTCCCCTCGCTCAGCACTTCAACTCCCCCTCCCATTCCGTATCCGACCTCTCGGTCCTGGGCCTCCTCCATGGCCAGAGTGAGCAACACCGCAGGTTGGAGGAACAGCACCTCATATTCCGCTTGGGGAGTTTGCATCCTTTGGGCTTGAACATCGAATTTTCTCAATTCTGTTAACCCCTGCTGTCTCCTCCCCCTCCCACCTCTCCCTCAGCCCTCGGGCCCTGGCATTCTCTCTATCTCTATCTCCCTCCCCCACCCTAGTCGCACTAGCTTCTCATTTTCACACCACAAACAGCTTACAATGGCTCGTTCCCTTTATCATCGATACTTTTTTGCATGTCTTTCATTCATTGTTCTTTATCTCTCACATCACCGTCTATATCTCTCGTTTCCCTGATCCCTGACCAGTCTGAAGAAGGGTCTCGACCCGAAACGTCGCCTATCTCCTTCGCTCCTTAGATGCTGCTGCACCCGCTGAGTTTCTCCAGCATTTTGTGTAACCCCCCCCCCCTGTAGGAAAGTGTTAATATTCAGGGATCGCTGGTCAGCGCAGACTCAATGGGCTGAAGGGTCCATCTCAGCTTTGGATCTCCAAACTAAACTACATCAGTCAGAGTGTTGAGTATAGAAGTTGGGAGGTCGTGTTGCAGTTGTATAAGACGTTGGTGAGGCCGCATTTAGAGTATTGTGTTCAGTTCTGGGCACCATGTTATAGGAAAGATGTCAAGCTGGAAACGGTAGAGAGAAGATTTATGAGGATGTTGCCAGGACTAGAGAGGCTGAGCTATTGGTAGAGGTTGAGTGGACTGGGACTCTATTCCTTGGAGCACAAGAGGATGAGGGGTGATTTTAAAGAGGTGTATGAAATCATACGAATAATAGGTCGGGTAGATGCACAGAGTCTCTTGCCCAGAGTAGGTTAATCAAGGACCAGAGGACATAGGTTTAAAGTGACAAGATTTAATAGGAATCTGAAGGATAACCTTTTCACACAAAGGGTGATGGGTGTATGGAAAGAGCTGCCAGAGGAGGTAGTTAAGGCAGGGACTATCCCAAAGTTTAAGAAACAGTCAGATAGGTACATGGATAGACACAAAATGCTGGAGTAACTCAGCGGGACAGGCAGCTCGCCTTCGAAGTCAAGTCAAGTTTTATCCGTCACATGTACATAAAGTGCAGTGAAATGAATTTGCCGGCAGCGGTACAATTTAAAAAAAAACACACAATACACAATAGAAATTTAACACAAACATCCACCACAGCATTCATCACTGTGGTGGAAGGCACAAAGTTTGGTCTGTCCTCCTCCTTTTTCTCCCGTGGTCGGGACCTCCACCCCCCGCAGTCGCTGCTGCGGGCGTCCAGATGTGCAGACAATGTATCTTCCCAATTCTCCTACCAATCTTACTGTCTCAGACTACATTTCATCTCTGTACCGCCCATTCCCCTGACATCAGTCTAAAGAAGGGAAACGTCACCCATTCGTTTTCTGCAGAGATGCTGCTTGTCCCGCTGAGTTATTCCAGTATTTTGTGTCTATCTTCGATTCCAACCACCATCTGCAGTTCTTTCCAACGCTAGGTACATGGATAGGACAGGTTTGGAGGGATATGGGCCAAATGCGGGCAGGTGGGATAGCTGGGACATGTTGGCCGGTGTGGGCAAGTTGGGCCGAAGGGCCTGTTTTCACACTGTATCACTCTAGGACTCCTGTACTTTCCTATACCCTTTAAACTCTGGAGAAGGGCAAAACAGTGGGGCAGTTGGTGCAGTCGCTGCCCCAAAACACCCGAGACCTGGGTTCAATCACAACCTCGGGTGCTGTCAATGTGGAGTTTCCGAAGGCATGGGTTTCCTCCGCACACTTCAGTTGCCCCCCCACATCCCAAAGATGTGCAGATTTGTTGTTTAATTGGCCTTTGTAAAATCGCCCCTAGTGTGTAGGGAATGGAAAAGAATGCAGGGTAACAGAGCTGTTCAGTGGGCCGATGGGCCTATTCCCATGATGTATCTTAGAGATAGATCAACTAAACATTTGCAAAAAGGACTGATCTGCCTTGAACCTAAAATTGTGTCATTAAAAAAAAATCATTCTTCAGTGAACTCCTTGGTGGGATAAAATGTCAAAATACAATCTGCATGCTTGGACATCACAGTTGCTGTATGTCGAGTTCTCTACACGGAACTGTTAGTCTTTCACCATGATTAGTACGGGTGTCAGAGGTTATGGGGAGAAGGCAGGAGAAAGGTGTTAGGAGGGAGAGATAGATCAGCCATCATTGAATGGAGTAGAGTAGATTTGATGGGCCGAATGGCCTAATTCTGCTCCTATCAGGTATGAACTGACACGGGCAGCACATTAGGAAGGAGATGAAGAGAAATGTCTTTAGTCAGCGGGAGGTGAATCTGATAAATTCATTGCCACAGAAGGCTGTGGAGGCCGTCAGTGGATATTTTTTAAGGGAGAGATAGATAGATTCTTGATTAGCACAGGTGTCAGAGTTTATGGGGAGAAGGCAGGAGAATGGGTTAGGAGGGAGAGATAGATTAGCCATGATTGAATGGTGAAGTAGACTTGATGGGCCGAATGGCCTAATTCTGCTCCCATCACTTATGACCGAGTAGAACCGCAAGTAGTGCGACTGCCTTGCAGTTTAACAACCTGTTCTCCAGTGTTATCAGTGAAGGTTACACATCTCCATGCAGGGTTTCCCTGGGTGCCCTGGTTTATCTCTCACATCAGCGCCAGAGACCCAGGTTTGATCCCGACTACGGGAGCTGTCTGTAATTAGTTTGTACGTTCTCCCTGTGACCAGGTGGTTTTCTCCGGGTGCTCCAGTTACCTTCCGCACTCCAACGACGTACAGGTTCGTAGATTAATTGGCTTTGGTAAAATTGCAAACCATTTTGTCTGTATTGTGTAGGATAGTGCTAGAGTACGGGGTGATGAGCGGCCGGCGCGGAATCGGTGGAGGGCTGAAGGGCCGGTTTCCGCACTGTATTGATAATCACTAATCTAATCTCCACTGAATCAGACGCAGACAAACAAATTGCCCGTTTTTAATTAGTATCAGCAAAATTAATTGAGTAGCTGATCAAAGTGAATCTTACCTTTGGTTGTTGGTGATCTGATTATTCTTCATCGGTACATTGAAGTCCACCCTGAAAGGAAGGCGACACATAACTCAATGATTTTGATTTAATCTCACTGCCTCAATCCAGCTTCACAAAATTATTGTCCACTTACGGAAAGTGACTTTGAGGCACAAAACATAAAGACTAAAATGGCAACCTTTCTGCAGTGGTCCATAATCAAAGGGTCAACAAAGCAAAGGGTCCCGACCCAATACTTTGCCCATTCCTTTTCTCCAGAGATGCTGCCTGACCCCCGGAGTTACTCCTGCATTTTTGCATCTACCCACCAAGAAGTCATTCTGGCCACCAGACATCGTCTCAGCAACTTACTACAACGTCCTTCGCAGGACCACGATAACGACAACCAGAATATCGCAGGTAGACTAAAATGCTGAAGAGACTCAGCGGGTGAGGCAGCATCTATGGAGCTAAGGAAATAGGCGACGTTTCGGGTTGAGACCCTTCTTCTTGTCCAAAAGATCTACACAAATAACCGCATTCAAGTTGAGAAAGACAAAGATTTGACCGATAAAATCATGTTAGCCAAGCATGGAGTCACCATGTACTGTGCAAAGACTGAGACACTTACCACACATCGTGTTAAGTGACATGTCTCATGAAATGAAGGCAATGATGGGGTATATTTCACAGTAGTTGGACTGTAAATGCTTGTCCCTGCAAATGCTGTAGGATGAAAATAGGTGTAGGAGTAGGCCATTTGGCCCTTCGAGCCATTCACTGTGATCAAGGCTGATCATCCACATGCAGTACCCCATTCCTGCCTTCTCCCCATATCTCCCAACTCCGCTATCTTTAAGAGCTCTATCTAACTCTCTCTAGAAAGCATCTGGAGAATTGGCCTCCACTGCCTTCTGAGGCAGAAATTCCACAGACTCACAACTCTCCGGGTGAAAAGGTTTTTCCTCATCTCCGTTCTGAATGGCCTACCTTATTCTTAAACTGTGGTCCCTGGTTCTGGACTCCCCCAACATCGGGAACAAGCTTCCTGCCTCTAACGTGTTAAATCCCTTAATAATATTTTATGTTTCAATGAGATTCCCTCTCATCCTTCACTCTATCCAATGTAGTTAACCTGATATCCAAACCTCTGCCCCTAGTCTTGCAAGCGTTCATCTTATCCCTGGCCCTCATCATCTTCTACACCTCAATAAGGTCACCCCTCAGCCACCAAAGAGTTCCAGCAAGCCCAGGTAACCTCCTGGTGCATCTATTCTGCAATCTTCAGTTCAGTTTAGTTTATTGTCACGTGTTCCGAGGCAGTGAAAAGGTTTTATTGCGGGCTATCCAGTCAGCGGAAGGATGATACACGATTACAATCAAGCCATTTGCAGTGTGTATAGTTACATAATAAGGAAATAATGTTCAATGCATGGTAAAGCCAGCAAAGTCCGAACAAGAATAGTCCGAGGGTCATCAATGAGGTAGATAGTAGTTCAGCACTGCTTTCTGGTTGTGGTAGGATGATTCAGTTGCCTGATAACAGCCAGGAAGAAACTGTCCCTGGATCTGGAGGTGATCTATACCTTTTTGCCTGATGGAGAGGGGAGAAGAGGGAGTGGCCAGTGTCCAACTCGCCCTGGATTACGTTGGTGGTCTCCAACGTAATGACATCCTCCCTGTTCCTGGACAAACAAACTGCACGGTTCCCCAACTGGTGGCCCTGCAGTGTGTTGCTCAGCAGCATCATCATGATCCAGCATTTGTGCTCAACACCCTTCCCAATGAAGGAAAGCTCACATAAATCTTTCTTCACCACACTCTCCATCTGACTCACCGCTGTCAAGAAACCATGCTCCTGAACGCCCAATTCTCTGTTCTGAAACACTCTGCAGGGATCTTCAACTTAAGCCCCTGTCCCACTTACGTGTCCTTGGCACGCTAATAACGCGACGGTCCCGCGCGATTTCATGTGCCCGCACAGCCGCCTGGAGCGCGTGACGCCATTTGCAGACGGACACAAAATGCAGGAGTAACTCAGCGGGACCGGCAGCATCTCTGGAGAGAAGGAATGGATGATGTTTCGGGTCGAGACTCTTCTTCAGTCTGAAAGAAGG
This sequence comes from Okamejei kenojei, assembly GCA_035221665.1. Lineage (NCBI taxonomy): Eukaryota > Metazoa > Chordata > Chondrichthyes > Rajiformes > Rajidae > Okamejei > Okamejei kenojei. Next base: position 63,305,989 of record CM069143.1, on the reverse strand, counting down.
GTCTTGACCTGAAACGTCACCCATTGCTCCTCTCCAGAGATGCTGTCGCCCCGCTGAGTTATTCCAGCATTTTGTGTCCATCTTCAATCGTCTTGGTCCCGCTCTGGGAGTAGAAGTGGGGGCGGATCCGGATCCGCAACGGCCGTGAGCCCCAGGCCGAGCTTGGCGATCGTTTGCCTGCTTCTGCTGCTGTTGGAGGTGTGACGTTGCGTCGCGCCAGGGTCTTGGGTCTGTCCCACTTTGGCCGTCAGTTACGCGACCGGCCGTTGGCGTGCGAAGATTTTGTTCGCTACAAAGATTTCAGAGCCCCGCGCGATGTCGCGCACAACTACATACCCCTCCACGCTTCTCAGTGGGACAGGCCCCGAGCTGCCACACGATGCCCATGCGCCTCAGCGTGACGACGAGGTCACGCAATTTGCATGCCAAGAACACGCAAGCGGGACAGGCCCATTACTGTGCAAGTCCTGGCCTAGTTTGACATCTCACACTTGTCAGTTAAATTCCATTTCCCATTCCGTGGCCCATCTCATCCAAATGATCTAGATCTTATGGTAAACTTAGATATCCTTCCTCACTATACCACCTATTTTGGTGCAATCTGCAAACCTACGAACAATGTTAACTACATCGTTGCCCGAATCGTTATTGTAGATAACAAACTTCAGAGCCCCAAAGAACTGCAAATGCTACTTTACACAAAAGACACAGAGTGCTGGAGCAACTCAGTGGGGCAGACAGCAGCTCTGGAGAACATTGATCGATGACATTTCGGGTCGGGAGCCTTCTTCAGACGACTTGAGTTACTCCGGTACTCTGTGTCCTTTTTTGTAAACTAGCAAACTTTAGTGGTCATACACCAACCACTGTACCCCTCCACTGCTCACAACCAGAAAATTGTAATTGTTCTCATCAGAAAAACAACCCTTGCGAAAGGTTTAAGAATTGAATCTCTCGTGGTCATCCATTTTAAAGATTGGTGCTGTTAAAACTGACTCTCACAATGTAAAATGTCACCCTTTCACCTCGCATTCCACCACATCAAACCACTCAACCAAATCAATAACATAATTTCCTGCTTTCTGCTTCTGAATGCACAGCACAATGGAACTGATGAACAGCAGAAATCAGCCTGACAGTGGAATTAACGACCCTCTTCTCATGATAAAAGGTGAACAAATGTGTGCCGGAACTCCTTGGTACTTGTAATTAAGGTTTACACAATTTATTGGGCAGAGCACACTCAACAGAGAGCACGCCATTGATAACATTCCCAAGGTTGAACAAACAGCTGCAATTCCTCTATACATCATCTGCAGGACGTTCAAAGCACATTTACCGGAAGATGGCACATTTCTTCTCCACAAAAAGCTAGAAGATTTGACATTAAGGACTGTGTGCGTAGAAATGAAGTGTAATTGCCGGCTTCTGTTCAGTTTAGTTTATAGTGTCACCTATGCCGAGGTACCGTGAAAACCTTTATACCGAAGATAGACACAAAGTGCTGGAGTAACTCAGCAGGTCAGGAAGCATCTGTGGGATAAAAATGACTGTAATGTTCATTTTCATCTTAAGAATTGTATGTTAATTTCTGAATAACTTTTGAGATTCAACCGCACACGTGCTCAGATCACAGTCGTTGATATCCACGTGCAGGAAGTCACTTCTCTAAACCTCAAGTTTCATAGTCTTCTATATTGTGGATTGAACAGTCACTGATTATATTAACGATTAAGATGAACAAAATCTTCAAATTAAGAGTGATTCGACTGCTAAATCTTGCCCCAGACAAATTTGGAACTGCTCATACGAAAATGCAGCAATTTGAGATTTGACCATTTTAAAATACGCAAAGACGGAGAGCAAAAGTAGATTACCAAAAAACGGATGGAAAAAAAATTACTGAACAAGACAGCATTTTTTTCTTAAACTAACACAAAACACCATGATCCAGAAGGCCTTTGTATGATTCTGATCTACAGTTTTTAACTGATGTATCTTTTACAACCTCAACTAATTATGGCCTTCTGTTCTAGAGTACAAGTGAAAAACTTCAAGTATAAATTTAAAGTTACTTGATACATCACAGCTTTCACTGCTAGGACCCAGCTAAATGTTCTCATTCGTTCTATAGGTTAAGAGGTGAACTATAAATAAATAAATACAGGAAAGATTTTGAATACCAGTGTCCTAGAACTCTCGCCCAATATGCAAAATGGAGGTGTGTTTCTTGGACATTGAGAGCTAATGGATAATGAAAGACCAAGAGAGTGGACGTGGAAAGGATGTTCCCAGTAATGAGAGAGTCCAGAGCCAGAAGGACAGCTTCAGAATAACAGACATATCTTTAGAATGGAGATGAGGAGGAATTTATTTAGCTAGAGTGGTGAATCTGTGGAATTCATTGCCACAGAGGGCTATAGAGGCCAAGTCATTGGGTATTTTTAAAGCAGAGATTGCCAAGATTCTTCATTAGTAAGGGTGTCAAAGGTTATGCGGAGAAGGCAGGAGAATGGGGTTGAGAGGGAACAATAGATCAGTCATGATTGAATGAGTAAGAAATAACTGAGTGGAGGTGTTCAGTGAAACAATCGCCGAGCCTGCGCTTGGTCTTTACAATGGAAGAGGCCCAGGACAGAAAGGTCAGATTGGGAATGGGAGGGGTTTGTTTAACTGACCTCCGCTCAGTCAGTCTTAACCTACCTGATCTTCCCGTGGCTTAGCACTTCAACTCCCCCTCCCATTCCAATCTGACCTTTCTGTCCTGGGCCTCCTCCATTGTCAGTGTGAGGCAGAGTGCAAATTGGAGGAACAGCATCTCATATTTCAATAGACAATACGCTTGGGTAGTTTACACCCCAGCGGTATGAACATTGACTTCTCTATCTTCAGATAGCCCTTGCTTTCTCTCTCCATCCCCTTCCTCCCACTAGTCTTACTGTCTCCAACTACATTCTACGACCCGCCCCCTCCCAACATCAGTCTGAAGAAGGGTCTCAACCCGAAACATCACCCATTCCTTTTCTCCAGAGATGCTGCTCCACCCGCTGAGTTACTCCAGCATTTTGTGTCTACCTTAGTCATGATTGAATGGTGGAGTAGACTCGATGGGCTAAATGGCCTAATTCTCCTATTGTGGCTTACAGTCTTTATGGACACCATTGCAGCAAATCAAAGGGATTTGCTGAGCTATTCTTCTGGTCGGATCTTCCTCTTTCACCTATACTTCAAAAGGTACAGGTTTGTAGGTTAATTGGCTTGGTACAAATATAAAATTGTCCCTAGTGTATAAGATAGCGTTAATGTGTGGGGATCGCAGGTCGGTATGGACTCTATGTAGACAAGGGCCTGTTTCCACACTATCTCTAAACTAAACTATATCCAATCCTCCGGCTTCATATTTGTCTCCTAACCGTACAGCCTTATGGCTTCTTTTCATCTCTATCTTTTGCCCACCATATGCCAATCAAGCCCCCCACTCCCCCCTGGCCAGGGCACCTATCACTTGCCAGGCCTTGTCCCACCCCAGCTCTTCCAGCTTTCTCCCCCACAATGACCGTGAAGAAGGTTCTCCACATGAAACGTCATCTGTCCACGATCTCCAGAGACGCTGAGTACTCCGGCACTTCTGTCTTTTTTTATTTTTTTTTTTTTAATAAATATACCAGCATCAGCAGTCCCTTGTTTCTGAAAACGGACTGTTCTTGATTTGTACTGGTGTCAGAGGTTATGGGGAGAATGCAGGAGAATGGGGTTAGGAGGGAGAGATAGATCAGCCATAATTGAATGGCAGAGTGGCCAAACGGCCTAGTTCTACTCCTGTTCCTTATGACCTTGCATTGACTGTATCTGAAGCAGTTCTATTCATGTAACGACTAGTTGGGCATACTTTCGTATGTCTGCTCTGGTATTTGAGACTAAAAGGTCACCCAGATAAACTATTCCCTTACTCATCAATTGGGCAAGGAATAGCAGTATGGGTTTGCACCAATAAGCCTTCAATTCTCAATCAAAAAAAAAATCACACAGGGAATAACTCGAGTTAAAATAACCAGCAAAAGGAACAGAAACAAAATGTAATAACAAAATGATGTGATCAATTAAAACAATTTTAAAAGCTGATTTGATTCCCCGAACATCTAACTATCATCTGTATCAGTTTATGTTTGTAAGTGATAGGAGCAGAAATAGGCCATTTGGCCTATCAAATATCCTCCGCCATTCAATTATGGCTGATCTATCTCTCCCTCTTAACCCCAATTCTCCTGCCTTCTCCCCATAAACCGACACCCATACTAATCAAGAATCTATCTATCTCCGCCATAAAAATATCCACTGACTTGGCCTCCACAGCCTTCTGTGGCAATGAATTCCACAGATTCACCACCCTCCGACCTCGACTCTGATTTCAAAAACAAGGTTGAAAAATGCATCAGGTAAAGAATTTATTTTTAACAAAACACATTTTTGGAGAAAAGTTCTAAATAATACAATTTAAGGATAAAATGTTTTTCTTTAAAGAAAAATCTATGATCCTGGCATGGCCGATATTTATTGGGTGAGTTTTTGCAATGCATCTTCTAGATTGAGTTGTAGAGTCATACACCGCGAAAATAGGCCACATTAATCGTCAAGTTTCCAATTACATTAGTCCCACATGTATTGAGTGCATCCTCTCCATTTTCCGATCAGCCTTACAGTGCAGATACAGTGCACCGACTGTACACGGTGAAGGTGCTGAGGAAAGTGTGCTCGAGTGTTAATGTTGCAGCTGTCCCGCACTCATCCCAGCTTGGGGAAATATTTCTTATAAATGCTAAAATAGTTTTGTGGAGTCAGATGGCGAGCCTCTACAGAGGAATCAGGCAGCATCAGAGAAAAGCCTGGATAGAGTGGCTGTGGAAAGGATGTTTCCACTGGTGAGAGAGCCTAGGACCAGACGTCATAGTCTCAGAATTAAAGGGTGCTCTTTTAGAAAGGAGGCGAGGAGGAACTTCTTTATCAGAGGGTAGTTAATCTGTGGAACTCATTGCCACAGAGGGCTGTGGAGGCCAAGTCAGTGGATATATTTAAGGCAGAGACAAATTATTAATTAGAATAGGTGTCAAGGGTTATGTGGAGAAAGCAGAATATGAGCAGTCACGGTGGCACAGCGGAGAGTTGCTGCCTTACAGCAAAATGCAGCTCCAGAGACCCGGGTTCGATCCCGACTACGAGTGCTGTCTGTGTGGAGTTTGTACATTCTCCCCGAGATCTCCGGTTTCCTCCCACACTCCAAAGACGTACAGGTTAGTAGGTTAATTGGCGATAAAAATATAAAATTGTCCAAGTTGGCGATATGCAGAGTACTGCCCTGCCGACTACAATATTCAGACGGTTCCGAGGGTATGGGATTAGGAGGCAGAGATCAGCCATGACTGAATGGCAGAGTGGACTCAGAGCTGAACGTCCTAATTCTACTATAACTTGTGAATCCAATCCTATGACTCGTATCTATGCGCAAAGCCCCAAGTGCTGGAGTGACTTTGTTTCCGTGCTGAATCACTTCATTTTGACAGGTACATGGATAGGAAGGGTAGAAGGTTTGGAGCCATATGCGGGCAGATGGGACTAGCGTAGCTGAGCCATCTAGCTCGATGGGGCAAGTTGAGCCGAAGAACCTGTTTCTGTAATTCGGACTCTCAGCAGGTCAGGCAGGCACCTGGGATGGTGCAGATGTTGGTTTATACCGAAGATAGGCACAAAATGCTGGAGTAACTCAGCGGGTCAGGCAGCATCAGAATGCTGTCTGAAGAGGTGTTCCGACCCAAAACATCACCAATTCCTTTTCTCCAGAGGTGCTGCCCGACCCGCTGAGTTACTCCAGCAGTTTGTGTCTCTCTTGGGCATCTGCGAGGGAACAAGTCGGGATCCTTCTATATTTATGTGGTTGTTTCAATTAAGCTTCTGGCCACTGCGGTGGCAACTTCAGTGTTAAGATAATTTAATATCAAGTGATTGCAGTAATGGTATATCTTAGTGGGGAAAGTCATTGCCTGGCTCTTGTGCATTTACTTGCCAATTAGTGACCTGAACGTGAATGCAACAAGGATGGTTTACTGATCTGCGAAAGTAAACGCCATAATCGCCACACCTGACCTTGTGAAGGACTGAAGGTCATGAATGCAGCAGTTGAAACCGGTCAGTCCGAGAACACAGCAGGAAGAGCTCTTACAGTAATGACCTGCACCTCAGTGAACCGGGGCTCTGCATGACTGTAACATGCTTTAATCACAAATGAATGAATAGCTATATGGATTATACTGAAGTTTGAAGAAGGATCCCAATCCAAAATGTCACATGTCCATGCACTCCCCAGATGGTGCCTTATCTGCTAAATTACCCCAGCACTTTGTGTTTTTGCTCAAGATTCCAGCATCTGGGTCTGGATTATTTGTTTTTTATTTTATTATTATTATTATTATTATTATTATTATCAGCTAGTTAACTAGCACACCCTTGATGCATTGTGCAATTCTTCCCTTCAGGACATTGCACAGTTTGGTTCACTGATTTCCGCCAGTAATTTGCTATTGTCCGTTAATATAGAAGGCAAGCTTTTTGAATTGAAGACACCAGGAACTACAAATGTTGGAATATTGAGTAAAGCACAAAAAAACTCCAGCACTTTAAATTTCATGTATCAGCTTGCATGCAATAATACTTTTCTGCACATTAAATGACAGGGAGGCAAGGAACTGCAACTGCTGGAATATTGAGTAAAACACAACCCCCCCCCCCCCCCCCCCAGCACTTTAAGTTTCATGGGTGGATTAGCTTGCATGCAATCATATTTTTCTGCATATTAATTATAACAGACACACAAGGAATTGCAGGCACTGAAAGTCATCCTTTTAGGACATTACTTAATTTGCAGATTGATGTACAGATTGTGAGTAAAAAAATGCACAGTAATTAATGCACCCAAGAATGAAATCGTGGGAGTAGCAAGCAGCACGGTGCAGGGAGCGTGTATGGGGTGGAGCAACGGTAGAGTTGCTGCCTCACAGCGCCAGTGACCAGGGTTCGATCCTGACTACGAGTGCAGTCTGTACGGAGTTTGCACGTTCCCCCCCCCCCCGTGACCATCGTGGGTTTTCTCCGGGTGTCCCGGTTTCCTCCCACTCTCCAAAAATGTACAAGATTCGTAGGTCAATTTTCTTCTGTAAAATTGTAAATTGTCCCTTGTGTGTGTGTGTGTGTGTGTGTGTGTGTGTGGGGGGGGGGGGGGGGGGGGGGGGGTGCTAGTGTGCGGGGATCACTGGTCGGTGGGCCGAAGGGCCTGTTTCCGTGCTGTATCTCCGAACTAAACTAAAATTGTGTGTTAAATATATCACAATGTATATTTATATACGCACACTGAACTTTTTTTTCTCCCTCGTTTATTATGCACTATGTTTACATATTGTATTGTGCTGCTGCAAGTGGGAATTGTAATTGTTCTATCTTAATTGACATTTGATACTAAAACTCTCCTGACTCTGAAAGGTGATGGGGAGCTGGGCCAAGGCCTGCACCGTTGAGGAGGTTTCGCGCTCCCTCGTTTACTCACCTCATGATCACCCTCTGCCCCTTCACATCCACCTTATCCAGGGTGAGCTTGTTAGACAGCGACATGTCTGTAGTTGTAGTTGTAATTGCAGTTGTGTCTGGGAGGGAGGGAGAGAGCGAGCGTGCAGCTCCTTGCGACCTCCCCGTTGCGCCTCACCGGCGTGGATGAGCGGCGGAGAAGCGGACGCTGCCTTCACACCCGCCCAGCCTGCTCCCGCCCCCCCCGGCCCCGCGCCCATTGGTCAGCGCCCTCAGCGTCATCGGCATCGCCGCTTTCCGATTGGCCCGCCCGCACGTCCGTTAGCGGCCCCCCAGCCCCCACGTGGGCCGGCGCGCTGACGTCACGCCGCTAACCCAGAGGCGCACGTTCGGCACGTCGCTGTGCGGCGGCGAGCTGTCACCTTTCCTGTCAATCAACGTCAGGGCGGGGTGGGGAGCAGGATTGCATGGGAGAGGGCGATGAGCATCCTTCATGCAGCATTGCATTGAGCAGGCTATTAGCATCGTTCATGCAGCATTGCATGGGAGCAGGCTATTAGCCTCGTTCGTGCAGCATTGCATGGAAGCAGGCGCTGAGTATCGTTCATGCAACATTACATGTAAGCAGGCTAGCAGCGTCCTTCATGCAGTATTGCATGGGAGCAGGCGATGAGCCTCCTTCATGCAGCATTGCATGGGAGCAGGCGACAAGCATTGTTCATGCAGCATTGCATTGAGCAGGCTATTAGCATCTTCATGCAGCATTGCATGGGAGCATGCTATTAGCATTGTTCATGCAGCATTGCGTGAAAGCAGGCTATTTGCGTCAGTCTGAAGAAGGGTTTCGACCCAAAACGTTGCCTATTTCCTTCGCTCCATAGATGCTGCCTCACCTGCTGAGTTTCTCCAGCATTTTTGTCTACCTTCGATTTTCCAGCATCTGCAGTTCCTTCTTAAACATAGTAGCATAGTTCATGCAGCATTGCATGAAAGTAGGCTATTAGCATCCTTCATGCAGTATTGCATGGGAGCTGGGTATTAGCATCGTTCATGCAGCATTACATGGGAGAAGACGAGCATCCTTCATTCAACATTGCATGGGAGCAGGCTATCAGCCTTTTCATGCAGTAATGCATGGGAGCAGGCCATAGCGTCATTCATGCAGCATTGCCAAGGAGCAGCTGAAAGGCTTCTTGTTTCATAAGTGACAGGAGTAGAATTAGCCAATCAGCCCATCAAGTCTACTCCGCCATTCAATCATGGCTGATCTATCCCTCCTAACCCCATTCTCCTGCCGCCTTCCCTCTGACACCTGTACTAATCAAGAATCTACCTCTGCCTTAAAAATACCCACTGACTTGGCCTCCACAGCCTTCCGTGGCATCTGAAACAGGATCCCAAGACAGGGTCCTCAGATGCCTTTCTATCCACTTTCTCCAGTGATGCTGCCTGGCACCGCTTTAGTAACTCCAGTACTGGATGCCTTTTTTTGTAAACCTGCATCTGCAATTCCTTGTTTCACAGACTTTCCAGTCTTCTGGACCTCTCTCTTCACTTTGCCATCCGAGGTTACCCGCTGAGAGATGGATGTATCCTATATGGTTGCATTTTGAGTGTGTGTTCAAAACATCTGTATACTGTTCTACAAAAATTGTTTTAAAATCGGCACTTGACTGCTAAACTATTTTAAGCACTTGGAGACAGAAGGAACTGCAGATGCTCAAAACTTGAGTAAGACACAAAGTGCAGGAGGAATTGTGTGGCTCAGAGAGCATCTTTGGAGGACATGGATCTGAAGAAGGGTCCCGACCTGAAACGTCACCTCTCCATGTCCTCCAGAGATGCTGCCTGACCCGCTGAGTTACTCCAACGCTTAGTGTTTTCTTTCAAGCACCTGCTGGTAAATTTAACACAGTCATCAACAAAGAGAATCAGACTTTCGAACAAGCATGCTTAAACCATACACAATCTCGAGTCTGCTAGTTTAGTTTAGAGATACAGAGTGGAAACAGGCCCTTTGACCCACCGAGTCCGCATCGACTAGGGATCCCCACACATTAACATTATCCGACACGCATTAGGGACAATTTACACGTACACCAAGCCAATTAACCTACAAACCTGTACGTCTTTGGAGTGTGGGAGGAAACTGAAGATCTTGGAGAAAACCCACGCGGTCATAGGGTGAACGTACAAACTCCATACAGACAGTACCCATAGTCGGGATTGAACCCGGCTCTCTGGCGCTGCAAGCGCTGTAAGGCAGCAACTCTACCGCTGCGCCACCGTGTCTGCCCCAGCAACTGCTAGTTTTCAATCTTTCACTAAAATAACCACATTGAGAATCAAAGAGCAGCAAACACTGTCACAAAGGCAACACTTGCGCGTTTATTGTGATTTATATATATGCAATTCACAAAAGTGCACATTAAATCTGGTCAATAGCATATCAACGTTTTAAAAAATAAAAACAAATCTCGAAACTTTAATATTAATCTTTCGGAATAAAAGGTGTATATTTTTCATTACTCTACACTTTAATACAAGGCAATAAGATGATAAAGTTTTCTTCCGCAGATATGTGGAACGAATATTATGCGGCTGAGGAAGCTAAAATAGCTTTTGTCCCGGTTACAATTGAACAATGGTGAACAGATTAACCACATCTTGTGAAGACATCATCAAATCTGGGGTGTAGAGCATTTAGTAGACACGAACTCACCGGGTCAGGCAGCATCTCTGGATAAAAAGAATAGGTGGCGTTTTGGGTTGAGACCCTTCTTCACGGGGGGATGTTGTGTGTAAAATAGAACAATGGGAACAAATATTAAAATTATTAAAATCTGCACTGTTGGTGTTTAAATAGCAAATTGGTTTTGATATGGGTAAGTGCGAGATGGTGCATTTTAAGAAAGAAAATGACACTGAGCACATCTTGGAGAGCAAGTGTCCAAATAGGGTAAACGTTCAAAGGGAGCTTGGGATAGTGCTCAGCTTGGACTTTCAAATCAAATAACCATATAACATATAACAATTACAGCACGGAAACAGGCCCTCTCGGCCCTTCCAGTTCGTGCCGACCAATGTTAAATCTCACAGGTTTGTTTGCTAAACATTATAGAAATTGATTAGTAAGGGAGTAAGGGTGTCAGGGGTTATGGGGAGAAGGCAGGAGAATGGGATTGAAAAAGAGAGATAGATCAGCCATGATGGAATGACGGTGCGTACTTGATGGGCCGAATGGCCTAATTCTGCTCCGACAACTTATGAACATGAATCATTTGATTGATTACCCATAGTTATGCATTGTACAATCCACTTTCAGAAACGGATTATGGCTTTCCAATGTTAAACAAAATTATGATAGAAATGGCAGGTTGCTTTAAAATCCACATTTCAAAATGGCAGTTATTTGCAAATTAAGTAAAAACATTTTTTCTTCACCAATGTACCTTTTCTCTACCTTGACAACGGTCAATATAGATTGTCAATAAATAAGCTCAATAGTAATGATAGTCATTGAGCAGCACAGAAAATAGACATTTCCTTAAAGTCATTTTAAGAATTGAAATAGTTAACTCAAGTTCAAACCATTGCTGCAAGTAAGACAATTAAGCGCCCTTGTTTTCATTTTACTTTATTTAGTGATCCATTTCAGCCACATCTTGATTTAACACGGGAACACCTAAATAACTCAATGGGAATGCATTTTGGGGGTATTTTGTTCGGGGGGAAAAGTGACAACAGAACCAAATTAAACCAAAACTAAACATTAGTAAGAAAATAAAACATATATTTTGAATCAGTACTGCTCTGCTTGAGTGTGCAAACTTCACTTCAATCTTTGAGCAGAAGTGTGATGGGTTTGTTAGTGCTTATAATCTTAAGTGAGAACATCATTAAAAATGACAGGTTGCAAAAGTCTGCCAAGAAATCGTCAGGTATCATCAAAGCAAATGGCCATCGTCTCAGCATCTTCTCCTCAAAGTGAGCAAGGTAAGAGTTTTGTTTGAGTCAATACCAATAGAAGGAATTATTTTTGTGTCTTTGGATGGGAAGGGATCAGAAGCAATGCTGCAGTTGAATTGATCAGGATATGGCATGGAAGAGAGAAAAAAACAGAACTATGTTGAAAGACATCTTAAAAGCAAGAGGGAAAAAAAGGATAGGATCAACTGACAGGAGGGAAATGTAGTATGATTAAGTAGTGTTTCCCTGCATTAAAGTGGCAGAGCGGCCCATCACAAGTACTGACCTCCCCACCATTGAAATGATCTATCGGAGGCACTGCTTCCAAAAGGCAACCAATACCAAAGACCCACACTACCCAGTTCGCACTCTCATTTTACTCATGCCATCAGGGAACAAGGTGCAGAGGTCCGAAAAACGTGACCACCAGGTTCAAGAATAACTTCCTTTCTGAGACCATCAGGCTCCCTTATACAATACAACACAAACACTAACCACAGCAACTATGGATTGAGTCTTTGGCTGCACTATGTTTCTGTTTTGCACTGGTATTACAGTTATTCATTTATTGCATTTTTCTGATGATTTAGTTTATCTGTGTTCATTGCGTTTACAGGCCTGTTGAGTTGCTGCAGGTAAGAATTGTTCTGAGGTTTGTACACAAGACAATTAAACACTCTTGATTGTGTGATATGGTCTTTTGCCAACAATATCTCTGGAATTTCTTGAGACACTGGATGCTGAAGTAACGATTGTGGGTTTGACCTAGATGAGGGAGCTTAGTTGGGCAAAGTGACTTCCTCATCTATTCTAACCATTTTGCATCAACCACAGACATAACGTGTAGCAATGATGAAATGTTAGCCTGAACGTAAGTGTGCGGCACCAGGCAATTTATTTGGCAGTCAACAATAAATAACATTTATCATGTACTTGATAGCAGAATGGAGAGGCAGCCTTTTGCTGAGGTAACAGAAACAGGCATAGTTATGAATCAATTCTACAAAACCACTAATGGTACATTTATCCACTGGTAGGAGATTCTGTCAAAGCTAGATAGGGCTCTTAAAGATAGCAGAGTCAGGGGATATGGGGAGAAGTCAGGAACGGGGTACTGATTAGGGATGATCAGCCATGATCACATTGAATGACAGCACTGGCTCGAAGGGCCGAATGGCCTACTCCCGCACCTATTGTCTATTGTCTATTGAAATGAACGATTTGATAGCAAAGTAAGGTTTCAACTCAAAAACACTATCGCAAATATATATGTGAACATTGATGGAGTCCAGTTGTTGAGGGAACTAATCAGCATGTCTACACCAGCTTTTCAGTAGCACTCCAATCAAACGTGCGTCGGTCATAATTCCTGCATTGCCCCAGAAACCTAAAGCAATAAAAACCCTTAACTTTGACCCACTGATATAGTAATGAGTCATTGTCAAGAAGGGAGGCTTTGATGATGCCTCTAATATTATTTTGTTTTGCAATATTCTAACAATATCCATTAGGTTACGGTCAGCAAAATGGCTGACTATACATTCAGCAAACTATTAAACGAAACACAAAGTGCTGGAGTAACTCAGCAGGTCAGGCAGCAGCTCTGGGGGAAAAGGATAGGTGACGTGTCGGGTCGGGACCCTTAAACATAATTTTCAAAAGAGATTTAAACAATTTTTTAGAGATTTTATTTTCTGATATCCCTCTCCATTTTATACAATTATTTCCTGTTTTTAATTTAAATTAAAAATAGAATCAAGTTCCCCAAATACACAGGAAACACTTAAAGCAAAGCAGCTACCACCATGTTAAATGTGGTAGGTCAATTCTTTTGATTGCAGAAGCATAAATAACATTGCATCCACAATGTTAAATGTAGCACAAGTTACTACAAATTATTTTTGACATAATAATTTAAATATGTTGTATATTTTTCTGATCGAGAGAAAATAAGTAGATGGTATATATTCCAAAGACAGACACAAAAAGCTGGAGTAACTCAGTGGGACAGGCAGCATCTCTGGAGAGAAGGAATGGGTGACACTTCAGGTCGAGACCTTTCTTCAGACTGCTGCATATGTTCCAACTGCTTTCTATTCCTCAAAGAATGAATACACCACTAAGACAAGATTGTTAGTCTGAGGTGCCACTGGTGCATGGAATTGCTGGAATGTATTAATTTGGTGGAATTTAGGTATTTTGAGCTTCATTTATAAATGCACACAGGTACACATCTCAAACCTCAACATGGCTGATTGCTGCACTCAAGTCTACTGCACTCTGATAATAGAGTAATCTGGTGACAGCAACATGACCACTTTGCACAGAAGGTGTGCCAGTGTGTGCTTAGTTTAGTTTAGCGTGGAAACAGGCCCTTCGGCCCACCTAGTCCCCGCCGACCAGCGATCCCCGTACACTAGCACTATCCTACACACACCAGGGACAATTTGCAATTTTACCAAAGCCAATTAACCTACAGACCTGTACATCTTTGGAGTGTGGGTGAAAACCCGAGTACCCAGAGAAAACCCACGCATGTCACGGGGAGAACGTGCAGGATCAAACCTGGGTCTCTGGCGCTGTAAGGATTCAACTTTACTGCTGCGCCACCGTGCCACCCTTGTCTGTCAGTTGCGAGAGTCAGGGGTCATTAAAAACTTTTGATTTTAAAAAGTGTTAGATAAAAAAACAGCATATATTAACTGATGACAATATTTTTTGAACCTCCCTTCAAAGAACATTTCCCGCATCATAGAATAAGCAAGCTGTACTCAAAGGTAGGCAAAAAATGCAGGAGAAACTCAGCGGGTGAGGCAGCATCTATGGAGAGAAGGGTCTCAACCCGAAACGTCTCCTATTCCTTCTCTCCATAGATGCTGCCTCACCCGCTGAGTTTCTCCAGCATTTTTGTGTCTACCTTCAATTTTTCCAGCATCTGCAGTTCTTTCTTAGACAAGCTGTCCTCAAGAGCTGCCAGTCCTGCAACCATGTACCGAAGTGCCACCTCTGGTTTTCCAGTACAATGTTGAGGGGAGAAGCAAGTGGGAAACAAAGGAAAGAAAAAGAAACGGAATTGGGACAACTTAAGACCAATTAAATTAGACCGGATGAGTGACTAAACATCAGTATTTAAAATAAGAACAAAACATAACAGAATGATATATGGACACAGACAGAGAAACCAGGGAGTGACTCTCAAAGTGAACCATCTACTTATCTTTAGAATCATGAAGTGAGCAGACTAAGGGGAAATATTAGATAAATATGATAATATGTCTGACTATTGATATTCACACTATGACAAAACTAGGTCATTCAAAGTAGAAGCTATGGGAGAAATGGCTGAGTCGCTAATAACCATTGCCATAAAATCTAGTCTGCAAGTTGCAGTGGTTGAAGACTGGTAAATCTAAGATTGAGAACAAGGCACCGGAGGGAGATGAAGGGTCTTGTTTAACTGCACGATCCAGCTTGCATACAAACTATAGAGATTAAACTGTGACTTTCTACAAGTTCCATTATTATCAATCCATGCTGATTTCACCTTAAATATCACTATTTTGATACAGGAGAGACCTGATGTCAGAACATGGAACATGGAAGAAATTTTTTAACAGCAGCATTTATGACATGAAAGCGAAAGATGTCTTTGGGAAGAAAGACGTTTTCATTGCTCTGCATAAAATAAAGTCCTTCATTGTGTCACAGCAACAAATGCCCCTGTATTAAATGATATGTAACAATATATATATATATACATATTTACCAAAAAAAACCCAAACCATCTCTCTTTTCGCCTTCCAAATTTGATTTTCTTTCCCCCAATATTTAGCTGTCATTTGCTGAAAAAATGCAGCAAGCTGTCTGGAACAGGCAGCTATTGAGGGCTACTGTACATTGATAGATGCTGCGGAAAGCATTGCTGAATCAGGTCAACGCTTGCACGATTGGTTTACCTTGTGATATCACGGAGATATCACGGAGAAATAATTTTTAACATGGAGGAGAGCAAAGGAAAAGTATTTCAACAGATTGGATGTTTAAGAAGGAACTGCAGATGCTGGAAAATTGAAGGTAGACAAAAATGCTGGAGAAACTCAGCAGGTGAAGCAGCATCTATGGAGCGAAGGAAATAGGCAACGTTTTGGGTCGAGACCCTTCTTCAGACTGATGTGAGGGTGGGGGGGGGGGGGGGGGGGGGCGGGACGAAGAAAGGAAGAGGTGGACACAGTGGGCTGAGGGGGAGCTGGGAAGTTGATCAACAGATTGGATACTGCATTTAGTGTCAATTGTACTTTTTTTTTAAAAAACAATTGATTGGTGTGTAGAACAACATTAGGTAATTCAGAATTTAAAAAAAGTGCAAACTGATATTATTAAAACGGTTGAGTAAAGGCTCTTTTGAATGACAGTTTGGAAAATGGATCCAGCATTAAATGTCATGCTGTGAGGTACCTCGATATTAACATGCCTTTTATGATTACAGCAGGAATATGAACCCGCTGAATGAGGTGAAATAATGTCACCGATTGCAACACCAATGTAGTGGGTTAGGCGGGGTTAACGACACTACAAACCCGTTTATCAAATTTAGGGATTAGTATACAATCGTGGATTTCTGAGGTCACTTTGGTATGTCCTACACATTGCATGAGGTTTTATTTAGAACAAAAATACAAGGAGGTGGGTGTGTGAGAGTCAGGAGCCGGCTCGGATGAGGATTTGGTCCTTGCTGGGTGCCACAGGCACCATTTCAAATCACTGGAGAGACTAAATAAGTCACACACACAACTATAGGCAGCACAGACCATGTAATGCCTGCTGCCTTCAATGGGATAAATTACAGGTTTGCGCGTCGTGAAAAAATAAGATGGCTCAATTAACATTCAACAAGCCCGTCATAATATCTGCTGGCAAATCACAACAGGTAGATGCTTGTGGTACACGCCACCTTTTCCCCTCCCCAGGGTACGGGGGTGGGGCGGGGAGATGGTTGAGAACCTGGAAAGCAATAAAGTATTGAAAGCGAAAGCCTCCAAAAAAAAAAACAAACAACAAAAAAAATCGCAATCAAAAATTTGTGCATCAAATGTACCAAGTCAGAGTAAAGTGTTTATCAGCCTGGAGCAGAGGCTGAGGCGACACAGTTGCAAATGTCTTGTGTTCATCCAGGTTAAACGGCATCATCTTCATCTCTTCCCAGCAGGAGGGAGTGTTTGTCTGGGTCTTGCAGTGGGATGTTGGTGATCGACCGCCGTTCTGACCTGAGAGAGTTAATGGACACTCGGCTGTAGTGTACTATTCGGTCAAATAGGCTTAACTTTGGCGATTCCTGCCTCACCTCGCCCATGCCGATGTGCACACTCACTTCCGAGAGTGACCTCTGCTTCATGCGGCCCTGGGCTCTGGCTTCTAATTTGACAGGATCGGGCTTCTTGTAACTGTAAAGCAAAAAAAAAGAAAGACAAGCTAACACTTGCTGTTGAAAGTGCGTCCCCGCTCTCTCCATCCCTCCCCCCACTCTAGTCTTCTCACTAGTTTTACTGTCGTCTTGTTGAGTTCCTCGGTCTGGAGACTCGTTGTCACCTACACCACGGCCAACAGTGGCCTATTGTCTGCCCCTGTGTTATCGTCACTTTTTCCATATCTTCTATTCATTTCTCCCAAGTACAGTTAATCTCTCTCGTTTCCCTCTCCCCTGACTCTCAGTCTGATGAATGTTCTTGACCTGAAACGTCACCTATTCCTTTTCTCCAGAGAGGCTGCCTGACCCGCCGAGTTACTCCAGCTTTTTGTGTCTGACTTCCCTTTAAACCAGCATCTGCAGTTCCTCCCTACGCAAAATAGGTTAGGTTAATTTATTCTCACGTGTATAAAGCTTTTTTTGTTACGTGCTATTCAGTCAGTGGAAAGACTATAATGCAAGATAATCATAGAAAATAGGTGCAGGACTAGGCCATTCGGCCCTTCGAGCCTGCACCGCCATTCAATATGATCATGGCTGATCATCCAACTCAGTATTCTGTACCTGCCTTTTCTCCATACCCCCTGATCCCTTTAGCCACAAGGGCCACATTTAACTCCCTCTTAAATATAGCCAATGAACTGGCCTCAACTACCTTCTGTGGCAGAGAATTCCACAGATTCACCACTCTCTGTGTGAAAAATGATAGAAACATAGAAACATAGAAAATGCCATTCAGCCCTTCGAGCCTGCACCGCCATTCTCATGGCTGATCTCGGTCCTAAAAGACTTCCCCCTTATCCTTAAACTGTGACCCATTGTTCTGGAGTTCCCCAACATCGGGAACAATCTTCCTGCATCTAGCCTGTCCAATCCCTTAAGAATTTTGTAAGTCCCTATAAGATCCCCCCTCAATCTTCTAAATTCCAGCAAGTACAAGCCGAGTCTATCCAGTCTTTCTTCCTATGGAAGCCATGCCATCCCAGGAATCAGTCTGGTGAACCTTCTCTGTACTCCCTCTATGGCAAGAATGTCTTTCCTCAGATTAGGACACCAAAACTGTAAGCAATACTCCAGGTGTGGCCTCACCAAGACCTTGTACAACTGCAGTAGAACCTCCCTGCTCTTGTACTCAAATCCTTTTGCTATGAATGCCAACATACCATTCGCTTTCTTCACTGCCTGCTGCACCTGCATGCCTACTTTCAATGAATGGTGTACCATGATACCCAGGTGTCGTTGCATCTCCCCTTTTCCTAATCGGTCACCATTAATATAATAGTCTACCCTCCTGTTTCTGCCACCACAGTGGATAACCTCACATTTATCCACATTACCATACATTTGCCCACTCACCCAGTCTATCCAAGTCACCTTGCAGCCTCCTAGCATCCTCCTCACAGCTAACACTGCCCCCCAGCTTAGTGTCATCAGCAAACTTGGAGATGTTGCATTCAATTCCCTCATCCAGATCATGAATATATATTGTAAATAGCTGGGGTCCCAGCACTGAGCCTTGCATTCCCCACTAGTCACTGCCTGCCATTCTGAAAATGACCCGTTACTCCTACTCTTTGCTTCCTGTCTGCCAGCCAGTTCTCTATCCACATCAATACTGAACCCCCAATACCGTGTGCTTTAAGTTTGTATACTAATCTCTTATGTGGGACCTTGTCGAAAGCCTTCTGAAAGTCCAGATATAATACATCCATAGGTTCTCCCTTATCCACTCTACTTAGTTACATCCTCGAAAAATTCTATAAGATTCGACAGACATGATTTGCCTTTTGTAAATCCATGCTGACTTTGTCCAATGATTTCTTCACTTTCCAAATGTGCTGCTATCCCATCTTTAATAACTGACTCTAGCATTTTCCCCACTACCGATGTTAGACTAACTGGTCTGTAATTCCCCGTTTTCTCTCTCCCTCCCTTTTTAAAAAGTGGGGTTACATTAGCTACCCTCCAATCCTCAGGAACTACTCCAGAATCTAAAGAGTTTTGAAAAATTATCACATAATGTCCAGTAAAGTCTGATTAAAGATAATCTGAGGGTTTCCAATGAGGTATATTAATGTTATTATATTAATGTATTTTATTATTAATGTTCAATGTTTTATGTGTCATTCTTAATTGTTTACTGGAAGTCATGTTGTTACTTGCGAGTGGAGCACCAAAGCAAATTCCTTGTATATGTATATACTTGGCCAATAAACTTATTCATTCATATATGGTAGCTCAGGACCGCTCTCTAGTTGGTGGTGGGATGGTTCCGTTGCCAGATAACAGTTGATAGATCAGCCAACTGAATAAGCCCTTGCAAAGGCTGGGGTACTGTCCGATTCACCTCTACCCCATTGCGGACGTTGGACTTTGTCTCTGGAACTGATGCGCTACACTAATGGCGGCACGGTGGCGCAGCGGTAGAGTTGCTGTCTTACAGCGTCAGAGACCCGGGTTCGATCCTAACTACGGGTGCTGGCTGTACGGAGTTTGCACGTTCTCCCTGTGATTGCGTGGGTTTTCCCCGGGTGCTCCGGTTTCGTCCCACAGTTCAGTTTAGTTTATCGTCACGTGTAAAGACGTACAGGTTTGCAGGGTAATTAGCTGTGGTAACACTGTAAATATTCCGCAGTGTGCAGGATAGTGCGAGTGTGCGGGGTGAACGCTGGTCGGCACGGACTCGGTGGGCCGAAGGGTCTATTTCCACCCTGCATCTCTAAAGTCTGAATGCAATGCTGAGAACTATAATCTGTACTTTGAATCTTCTACCCGAGTTTGTACCCGATCTGTATTGTACTATCTGTACCCGAGTTTGACTTGATTTAGGGTGGCACTGTGGCAAGGCGGTAGAGTTGCTGCCTTACAGCGAATGCAGCGCCTGAGACCCGATTATGGGCGCTGTCTGTACGGGGTTTGTACGTCCTCCCAGTGACCTGTGTGGGTATTCTCTGAGAACTTCGCTTTCCTCCCGCACTCCAGAGACGTACACAGGTTTGTAGGTTAATTGGCTTGCTAAATGTTTTATTATTATTAATGTTTTGTGTTTTCTGAGTTTTCCGAGTCATTCGTAACGGTCACTGTATGTCATGTTGTTACTTGTGGGCAGAGCACCAAGGCAAATTCCTTGTAAGTGAATACTTGGCCAATAAACGTACTTACTTACTTGGTAAATGTAAATAAAATTGTCCCTAGTGTGTGTAGGATAGTGTTAACATGTGGGGATCGCTGGTCGGCGCGGACCCGGTGGGTCGAAGGGCCTGTTTCCGCGCTGTATCTCTAAAACTAAACTAATGTGTAGGATTATCTGATCTAATTGGACAGCGTGCAAAACGAAGCTGTGCACTGGACCTCAATACACATGACAATAATAAACCTAAACTCTAAACTTACAGGAAACGAGTACTTACAGCTTTAATAAAAGAGATGAAAGCACCACAGAAACGGACGATGCAGCCATTGCAGCAGATCCCATCCATGGTTGTAAAACCAAACCCACTGGAAGGAAGACCCCTGAACAACAAAACACAATGTTGGCTCACAATTTAATCACCTTCATATTTCACTAAACAAATTCATTGACTACTGCTGACAGGTTAGTACATCACATATGGATGAAATGAGTCAACTCATTCAAACCTACAGTGGCTTTGGTCATGTTCTAGAATACAGAACAGTACAACACAGGCACTTCGGCCCACAAAGTCTGTGCCAAAATGATGCCTAGCTAAATTATTACTTTCTGAAATGCCAAAACTAATTTAACAGAGGGATATGGATCGCCTACAGGCAGATGAGATCAGTTTAACATGAGTCTGAAGAAGGGTGTTGACCCAAAACGTTACCTATTCCTTTTCACTCCAGATGCTGCCTGACCCGCTGAGTTACTCCAGCATTTTGCATCTAATTTGGCATCATGTTTGGAATGAACATTGTGGGCCAAAGGGCCTGTTCCTGTGCTGCACTGTTCTCTGTTCGATGTTAACTGACGGTGGCTATTAAAATTAAAGAGCAATCGTGTCTATTGAAACGTGCAATGATACTTTATTAAACCATGTATCTTCATTGCCTTTAGTACTTTTAGCTGGCAGTTTCAAAAATAAAGAAATTGCTATGGAAAATGCTATTTTGAAAATCCTGCAGGGAAAATAACTTTGTTATTGAAGTCTGAGACTCTCTGGCCCCGAACTCCCTTTCCCCATTCTCACAATTGTCTTTATAACTTGAGGTTTCTGAGTGACAATCACATTATCGCCGAACATATCGTCTGTAACAGATTCCCAGAAGAAATTACCAGATACCGATATCTGTTTCAGAGTTCAAATTGTGACTTAATTGTTCATAGACTTCAAAGGAAAGGAAAGTGTGGTCAAACTGGGGAGGGGAAGATGCAAAATTGGACATATCTTGACAGGTCTTGAACCTGGAGCAATGATGGATGAAGTTTAATTTAGGTCAATTCATGCTTAAAGTGATAGGAGCAGATTAGGCCATTCAGCCCATCAAGTACTCCGCCATTCAATCATGGCTCATCTATCCCTCCCTCTTAACACCATTCTCCTGCCTTCTCCCCATGGCCTCCACGGTCTTCTGTGGCAATGAATTCCACAGATTCACCACCTTCTGACTATAGCATGTAACTTCAAGCCAATATTAGTGAAAATAACATGCATACCTATGCATGTCCGCACATGCACATACACACACACACACACACACACACACACACACATACGGGCAAGCACACAGCAGAAAAATGAAATTGTTCTAGGGATTATCTCAGACTTACCAGCAGCAATGGGAATGCCAACAATATTATAAATTAAAGCAAACACAAAGTTTATCCGTATTCGCTGCACTGTCTTCTTGGACAAATGAATACTTGCCACTACATCAAGAAGGTCATTCTGGAAAGTAAAGGAAAGTAACATTACTATTGTGTGGTACAGCCTCTCCAAGCCAATTTAACGCCATTCCTCGGTAGGTCCATTTAGATCAGTTTAGTTTATTGTCACGTGTGCCGGGGTGCAGAGAAAAGTTTGTTGTTGCGTGCTAACCAGTCAGCAGACAGACAATACATGATTACAATCAATCCATTGACAGTGTAAATGTACAGTTCCTCAACAGCACGTCGCCACCCAAAGAGGAGGTGACTGAAGTTAGCATCATTTACAACATTCATTCTTGAGCAGCTGGGATGCCAGTGGCAAGGTCACGAATAGACCACCCTATTGTCAGGTTTTTACGAGGTACCGTGAACAGCTTTCGTTGCGTGTTCACCAGTCAGCGGAAAGACAATACGTGATTACAATCGAGCCGTCCTCAGTGCGCAGATGCACAATAAAGGGAATAACGTTTAGTGCAAGATAAGGTCCAGTAAAGTCCGATTAAAGATAGTTCAAAGGTCTCCAATGAGGTAGATGGACCGATCTCCAGTTGGTGATAGGGTGGTTCGGTTGCCTGACAACGGCTGGGAAGAAACTGCCCCTGAACTTTGCTAAAGCCCAAGCGACCACTAAACACTTTGTTCTACTCACCCGAATCAATACCACATCAGCAGCTTCAATAGCTACATCTGTACCCGTGCCGATGGCAATTCCAACGTCAGCCATTGCCAGAGCTGGAGAGTCGTTCACACCGTCACCCACCATCGCCACGGTATTCCCTTCCTTCTGTAGCTGGGACACTTTAGCGACCTTGTGGGAGGGAAGGACTTCCGCAAATACCTTGGTGATCCCAACCTGACCACACGGAGAATAAATCCAAGTCACAGGCTGAATCTTTCACACCAGCAGAAAAATTGCAATGACGCCACCCTTTCACACAATGAGGAGACCTAGATGGTGCAGTGCCAGTAACATGTCTGTGGCTGCAGGAGTCAGTACTTTAGAAGCTATCCGAAGAAATCATACGTATAAATTCATCTGCAGGATAAATGACTCTAAAAATGTAAATATCGTGGCCTTGTCAAACATAAGGTTTAGCACTACACGCTGCGAATCCCAGTTGTGGAGACACTGGTATCATTGTCTCGTTGTAGGACATTGATCATTCTTTTTATTCTGGATTTTAATTC
The DNA here is from genome assembly GCA_035221665.1 of Okamejei kenojei. Classification (NCBI taxonomy): domain Eukaryota; kingdom Metazoa; phylum Chordata; class Chondrichthyes; order Rajiformes; family Rajidae; genus Okamejei; species Okamejei kenojei. The sequence goes on along the minus strand of CM069143.1, from coordinate 63,282,911 downwards.
ATGTATTGTGTTTTTTTAAAAATATATAATTTATGATGATTTTATAAGTGATATACTAACATTTTATATGTACTTTATGATGTTTTTTAATATGCAATGCATTTTTATGTAATGTTGTCCCTTGTCCGGACCTTGAGTCCGAAATAAACTTTATTATTATTATTTATTATTATTATTAATATTGTCATGGAGCACTAAGGAACCTCCCACCAAAAACACACAGAGCACCACTCCAAGAAGCACCTTTGCCAATGTTGTCTAGGAAGATGCTGGTTTACATCGAATACAGACACAAAATGCTGGAGTAACTCAGCAGGTCAGAACATGTGTAGAGAAATGGAATAAGGTCTGAGGAACGGTCTTGGGTCCGGGGAAGGGTTTTCACCCGAAACGAATCCTATTCCATTTTTCTAGAGATGCTGCCTGACCCACTGAGTTACTCCAGCATTTTGTGTCTATCTTTGCCAAAGTTATTTGATAACTATCATCTCAAAAGGAAAAGCTTGCTATTCATAGATACACAGACAATAGGTGCAGGAGTAGGCCATTCGGCCCTTCGAGCCAGCATCGCCATTCAATGTGATTATGGCTGATCATCCACAATCAGTACCCCGTTCCCGCCTTTTCCCCATATCCCTTGATTCTGCTAGCCTTGAGAGCTCTATCAAATTCACTTTTGAATGAATCCAGCAAATCAGCCTCCACTGCTTCTGAGGCAGAGAATTCCACAGATTCACAACTAACTGTATGAAAAATGTTTTTCCTCATCTCAGTTCTTAATGGCCTATATTCTTACACTGTGGCCCCTGGTTCTGGACTTCCCCAACATTGGGAACACGATTCCTGCATCTAGCGTCTCCAATCCCATTAATAATTTTATATGTTTCTATAAGATCCCCTCATTATTCTAAATTCCAGTGAATACAAGCCCAGTCGACCATTCTTTCATCATATGGCAGTCCCCACCATCCCGGGGATTACCCTCGTGAACCTACGCTGCACTCCCTCTATAGCAAGGATGTCCTTCCTCAAATTAGGAGACCAAAACTGCACACAATACTCCAGGTGTGGTCTCACTACAACTGCAGAAGACCACTTTCTTCCTCTACTCAACTCCTCTTGTTATGAAGGCCAACATGCCATTAGCTTTCTTCACAGCCTGCTGTTCCTGGATGCTTACTTTCAGTGACTGATGTACAGGTCTCGTTGCACTTCCCTTTTTCCTAATCTTGAGGGCCTGTGGATAATTCCAATTGGGGTCTTTTTACCCGTACAATTTCTCAGTTCTATTCACAATGACTCTACATCCTCTGATTCTATGTCACCCCTTGCAAGGGACTGAATTTTATTTCTTACCAACAGAGCCACCCGACCCCCTCTACCCACCTGTCTGTCTTTTCGATCGGACGTATAAGCCTGAACATTCATCATATGGGGATGCCTAGCTCATGCAAGTAAACAAACACTTCCATCCTTCAAAATCACCGAGCACTTAATCTCTATTAAATAACAAGAGGATTTCAGTACAGGAGTACAGAGGTTCTTCTGCAGTTGTATAGGGCTCTGGTGAGACCACATCTGGAGTAATGTGTACAGTTGTGGTCTCCTAATTTGAGGAAGGACATCCTTGTGATTGAGGCAGTGCAGCGTAGGTTCACGAGATTGATCCCTGGGATGGCGGGACTGTCATATGAGGAAAGATTGAAAAGACTAGGCTTGTATTCACTGGAGTTTAGAAGGATGAGGGGGGATCTTATAGAAACATATAAAATTATAAAAGGACTGGACAAGCTAGATGCAGGAAAAATGTTCCCAATGTTGGGTGAGTCTAGAACCAGGGGCCACAGTCTTAGAATAAAAGGGAGGTCATTTAAGACTGAGCTGAGAAAAAACTTTTTTACTCAGAGTTGTGAATTTATGGAATTCCCTGCCACAGAGGGCAGTGGAGGCCAAATCACTGGATGGATTTAAGGGAGAGTTGGATAGAGCTCTAGGGGCTAGTGGAGTCAAGGGATATAGGGAGAAGGCAGGTACGGGTTATTGAAAGCAGACGATCAGCCATGATCACAATGAATGGCGGTGCTGGCTCGAAGGGCCGAATGGCCTCCTCCTGCACCTATTTTCTATGTTTCTATGTAACAGACCCAAAGCCAGATATTAGACTGCAGTAAAATATGGACACATTGAACAGCAGAAATCAGAGCACTGGGAGAAAGCCCATGTGGTCACAGGGAGAACATACAAACACCATACAAACAGCACCCATGGTCAGGATTAAATCCGGGTCTCTGGCGTTGTGAGGCAGCAGCAGCTCTACCACTGCACCACTTTTTGAGATCAATGTCATCACTCAATTCATAGTTGGCAGGTGAGCAAGTGTTTGCCAAAAACGACCACATCCCCGAGATAAATTAGTCTGCTTGTGTTCATGCAGGAATGATCCCATGAATGAGTAGTTTAACCTCACGATCATCGCGAATTTTACAAGATGAGGGGGGCACTAGGCGGATGCCTAGGCTAGGAGGTCTCTAAGCGCCAACCCTAAATTTGAGTAACATTCAACCCATTTGTCCGTACGTAACAAATATGCATGGGGGGACCTCATTGATACATACTGCGCAGACGCTGATCGCTGGGAAACTGCGGCTGGCCACTGCGGCCAACTGGAGCGATCGCCGCGGGCCGGCAAACCGGGGGACACATGGCGCGGGCGTGTCGCGGCGGTGTTCCATAACAGCATGTTTGGCTGCCGGAACACCGTAAAAAGGTTAGGATAAAATACGGCGAATCCGGGACTAGAGGTCTCAGAATTAAGAACAGCCTCAGAATTAAAGGATGTTCTTTTAGGAAGGAGATGAGGAGGAATCTCTTTAGTCAGAGGCTGGTGAATCTGTGCAAATCTTTGCCACATAAGGCTATGGAGGCCAAGTCAGTGGATATTTTTAAGGCAGAGATAGATAGATTCTTGATTAGTACGGCTGTCAGAAGTTATGGGGAGAAGGCAGGAGAATGTGGTTAGGAGGGAGAGATAGATCAGCCATGATTGAATTGCGGAGTAGACTTGATGGGCCGAATGGCCTAATTCTACTCCGATCACTTCTGACCTTATGACAAAGCTCACAGTGGCTTGGCCAAGTCATAGTTAGGGTCACCACTGCTGGAGGAAATGTGCACAAATATGAAACAAGCCAAAAACTGAACGTGAACTGACCTGAGCAGCAATGGCCCTGGCTGTTTTACTGTTGTCTCCTGTCATAAGCACCACTTCCAGCCCCATCATTCTCAGAGTGTGGACAGCCAAGTCTGCTTCTGGCTTCACAATATCAGCAATTGCTATCATAGCACACAGTACACCTGTTTTGGTTAGAAAAAACATGTGGACAACTCAATTAAATTGTGCGTGCGCATCTGTGCGTGTACGTGTCTGTGTACACGTTTGTGTGTACTCCGTGTGCGTGCCTCTGTGTCCGCGTGTGTGCACGCGTGTGGTGTGTGCGTGGTGTGTGCGTGCGTGTGAGCATGCATGGTGTGCGGGCGCGCGCGCATGGTGTGTGTGCGCGCATGGTGTGTGTGTGCGCGCGCGTGGTGTGTGTGCGCGCGCATGATGTGTGTGTGTGCGCGCACGCATGATGTGTGCGTGTGCGTGTGTGTGTGTGTGCGCGAGCGCATGGTGTGTGCGTGTGCGTGTGCGCATGGTGTGTGTGTGCGCGCGCGCATGGTGTGCGTGTGTTTGCGCGCGCATGGTGTGTGCGTATGTGTGTGTGCGCGCGCGCGCATGGTGTGTATGTCTCTCTGTGTGCGTGCATTTCTGTACAAACACATGCATAGTAGAAACATAAATTATTTTACTTTCAAAGTTCTCAAAGCTTGTTAATGCATCACAAATGGCTGTGGTTTACTTTTGGTGTGGTCTATTTTGCTTGTTTGGGTGATGTGGTCATTTGCAGACAGTTGCTGCAATCCAGAACAATAAGCAGGTCTGGTACCGGGACTCAACCTGAAACACCGACCACTCCCTTCCTCCATATTTTTGCATGTCACTTTTAAAAATTGATTTCACATGAATGGCTAAATTACTGTGCCATGTTAGTTTAGTTTAGTTCAGAGATACAGCACGGAAACAGGCCCTTCGGCCCACCAAGACCGCGCCGACCAGCGATCCCCGTACACTATCACTATCCTACACACTGGGAGCAATTTACAATTTTTGCCGAAGCCAATTAACCTACAAACCTGTACGTCTTTGAAATGTGGGAGGAAACCGGAGCATTCGGAAAGAAACCCATGCAGGTCACGGGGTAAACGTACAAACTCCGTACGGCCAGCACCCATAGTCAGGATCGAACCTACATCTCTGGCACTGTTTGGCAGAAGCTTTACCGCTGCGCCACCTTGCCGCTCCATCTTATTCCAGGATGGATTTGAAAATGTCCCCAGCGACATGCCGGAGACACGGTTCAATTGCAACCATAATACTGCCATTATCTTGCCAAGAACATGATCGTTCCGGCAAAAAGCGTGCCGTTTGATTACTTGGACAATAAAATACAATACAATCCTGATTGGAGTTTAACGTTCAAGTACATTAGTTCTCGTCCCAAGGTAGAGAGTGTTTGACTGATATGGGAGAATGATCATACCATACGATTGAACTTTATTTATCCCAGAAGGGAAACTGATCTGCCAACAGTCATAAAACACACAAGATACTTGAAACACTAAATTAACGTGATGAGTGGAAAGGCTTGGGGTATGTGCAAGGATTGGGGGGCAGAGGACAGTCAGTCTCAGTCGACCCCACGACAGAAGGGGGTGGGGGGGGGGTGGGAGTTGTACAGTTTGATAGCCACAGGGAAGAAGGATCTCCTGTGGCGTTCTGTGCTGCATCTTGGTGGAACCAGTCTGTTGCTGAAGGTGCTCCTCAGGTTGACCAGTATGTCATGGAGGGGGTGAGCTGTATTGTCCAGGATGCTCCGCAGTTTGAGGAGCATCCTCCCCTCCAAGACCAACCTCCCATGAACCCAACCTCCGCCCCCAGGACGGAGCCAGCCTTCCCGATGAGTTTGTCGACCAGCCTTACCGTCCACAGTGACCAGTATGGCCGTGTGGCCCTGGCTTTCGTGTTCGGTCATACAACTGTCCACGTCTTTACTGATGTGGAGCCCATTCCTCTTCATCCACTCGCGGTTTCCAATAAGTACTGAAAAACTCTGAGATTTCCCCGATCCTGCATCAGCAAAAGAAATAGAAATAAATGAACACATAAATGTTGCCCGTTATCATAGTACAGCCATGCATGTGTGCATATGGAGGGGTGAGAAACGGCCAGGAGGAGGAGTGGAAAGGAACAAGGTGATGGGGCTGGTGGGAGAAAGGTGCGAGCACCAGTATTTCAGTCTGAAGAAGGGTCTCGACCCGAAATGTCGCCTATCTCCTTCGCTCCTTAGATGCTGCTGCACCTGCTGAGTTTCTCCAGCCTTTTGTGTACCCTGCACCAGTATTTAGTTTACTTTATGTCTGAAGAAAGATTTTTATTTAGTCTGAAGAAGGGTTTCGACCCAAACGTTGCCTATTTCCTTCGCTCCATAGATGCTGCCTCACCCGCTGAGTTTCTCCAGCATTTTTGTCTACCGTTAGTTTAGTTTAGTTTAATTTAGAGATAGGAATGCTTTATTGTCACGTGACGAGGCACAGTAAAATTATTTATTTGCATACGTAATGTACACAAATAGCAGCCACCTACAGTGCTGACAAAGTTACAAAGCACACTGGCTCCCCTTTTTTTATGTGTGTGTGTGTCCCCATTGTCCTTTGTTTCCCCCTCCACTTCCCACTATGACTTGAATTGCAATTACTCAGGTTCAAACCTTCTCCAGGCAGCCACTGAAGGGAAAGGGAGAAGCTGCAAAGATTCCCATTGGATCATTCCCATGCAGTTATGCAACACTGTAAGAGGCCCTAACCGAAAAGAAACATCGATCTCCACTTAGAACTTCCATAATGGTCCCCAAATAATGAGAACATTGGGGTGAAGGAAAGAGCGTTCACGTCGCGGCCCTGTTTCCACCGATCTTTCCCCCAGCACGCGCAAGAAGCACAAGGAGCGACAAGACAGACACCATTGCGTGCAGATGCCGAGGAGTGTGTTAAACTCTGGCTGAACAACTTCTACTCTTGTGTGTGGACTCGATAAGAAGAAGAATGAGAACGTTTGGGGAAGAGACGATCTCGCTGGTATCGCGCAGCGGCGGATTGTACGGGAACAGCTACTTACTGTCTGATGGGGGCTCTTGGATTACAGGGTGCAAAGCATCGCCAGAGCTTTTCTCGTCGATCTGTATGAGCATCAAGTTCCGCGCGTTGTTCTGCTCCACTTCGCCGTTCTTGCCCTTCAACGCCGTTTCGATGTTGGAGACCCTGCACGTGATACCGCATCCAGGGACAGCTTGGAAATCCGAACACGAGCCAAGCACATCTGAACCCAACTCCTGCAGTGACCAAATACAAACAAGAGAGAGATCAAGTCAAGAGAGTTTATTGTCATGTGTCCCAGATAGGACAATGACATTCTTGCTTGCTGCAGCACAGAATATTGTAGGCGTAAATACATACATACAAATGGCAATAAATACAAAGACACAAAGTGCTGGAGTGACTCAGTTGGTCCGGCAGCATCTCTGGAGAACGTGGATAGGCGACATGTGGAGGAAGGAACTGCAGATGCCGGTTTAAACCGAAGATAGACACTTAAAGCTGGAGTAACTCAGCGGGACAGGCAGCATCTCTGGAGAGAAGGAATGCATGACGTTTCGGGTCGAGACCCTTCTGCAGACTGAGAAGAGACTTCTTCTCGACCCGAAACGTCACCCATTCCTTCTCTCCAGAGATGCTGCCTGTTTCGCTGAGGTACCCCAGAATTTTGTGTCTATCTGTGGCATGAGTAATCACACAGGGTAGGCAGTCAGTCTGCTTTTAAAAAATCTTAAACCGCGCATGCGCAGGTTGTTCTCCTCTCCGTAAGCTGTCAGACAACTTTTATAAAGTCTTCAAAAGCCATATCTCTTAATAAAGTACCGTATTTCCCGGCAATTAAGACACACCTGCATCGAAAACGACCTCCATTTTGAGTTGCTACTAAATTTTGAAAGAAGGCTGGCAGGACATAGAATTTTTCACGCCCCAAAAAAAATGTAATAAATTAAAGAAAGTAACAAATTTACCCTAGGCTTCCAAATCTCCTTCATTCTGAATTACTGAATGGGTGGGGGGTGGAGGCAGGTGGAGAGATGGTGGGGAAAACGGGAGCACACCGGGCCAAGTTGAATCAGTTGTGATCTTTAATGAATGAAAATACTAGTTCAAGGGACCAATTGGGGGAGAGTTCCCTTCACAGCATGTGGGGAGTCTGGCCAGGGGTAAAGTTGCAGGGGGGGAGGAGCGTTGAGAAGGGGAATCTGGCCAGGAACTCACTCACTCACCGCGGCCGCAACGCTCCGGGAGCGGAGCCACCGCATTGTGGCCGTGGAGGGAAGTAGCTTGGGTGGCTGCGAGCGTCCGTCAGGAACTCAGCGCCTTCTGCCAGCCTGCTCACCTCTGGCAGTGCTCTTCGTCTGAACATCTCTCACCTGCCGCTCGCCAGCATCGCACATGTCAGCCGCTTCCGGCAAATCCTTATATTCCAACTGGCGCTGGGAGCAGGACATGGCCTCACTTGCTGCTCTGGGAGACACTGCATGGCATTCACTGCCCGGTCCGTGTCTTTCAATGTAGACCGGACAGTGAGGGGACCAGCTCAAGAGCGGGTCAGCGGGCGATGGATAACAGGACAGCGGGTGGTGGAGCTTACTCCTGTGACAGCACGTGTAACCTCAATTGATCCCTCGATCGCACAGACACACTAGTAAGCTCCACCGCCCGCTGTCCTGTTATCCATCACCCGCTGACCCTCTCGAGCTGATCCCCTCACTGCCCGGTCTTCTGGCATGATCCCCGACCCCCTCCTTCTCCCCGCAACTTTACCCTTGGCCAGACTACCCACAGGCTGTGAAAGGAACTCTTTCACCCCCCCCCCCCCCCCCCCCCCCCCCAGCAGCGCTGTCCTTTCTTGGGTAACAACCTAACCTTCAGCCTCCAAGACACAGGTACATTTTCGTGCCTTGCTTTTGGGTAACAAATAGCGCCTTCATTGCCAGGAAATATGGTTTATAAACACATATAGCTCAAAGTAATCTACTTACCACATTATTTGTACACAAACTCCATTGTTCTCTCTTTGTTTCTTAAGATACTCTTAAGATAATAACCATATAACATATAGCCATATAACAATTACAGCAAGGAAACAGGCCCTCTCGGCCCTTCCAGTCCGTGCCGACCATTTGTTTTCCCCTAGTCCCATCTACCTGCACTCAGACCATACCCCTCCATTCCCTTCACGTCCATATACCTATCCACTTTAGTCTTAAATGTTAAAATCGATCCTGCCTCCACCACTTCTGCTGGAAGCTCATTCCACACAGCCACCACCCTCTGAGTAAAGAAGTTCCCCCTCACGTTACCCCGAAACTTCTGTCCCTTAATTCTCATGTCATGCCCTCTCGTTTGAATGGCAATCCATGTTTGAAAAACCCACCAAGAAACTTGCGCTGGGCATGGGCAGCAGGCTGCTGCGCATGCACAGTACTCATTCCACCGAGCAAAGGCAGAATTTCAGCTGCCTTCAACTCCCCTTGCCGTGAAGTGTTGAAGCTGCGTCGACGGCAGGTGGGCTGCACACACTTTCGCGCATTACAAGTACTGCGAATGAAAGGCACGGAGAATTATGCCTACCTAAGAGGTCGATCTCGTTTGTAGGCATAATTCTCCCGTGCCTTTACTATTTATATTTAATAATTACCATTTTATAATTTTAGTCGGGGTAGGCACTTGCCTACCCTGACGGCACGTACCTGATCTATGGAGAGGTGACATTTTAGGTTGGGAATCTTTCTTCATCCCTTTTCCGACCCACGTCATTGTGCCAACATACACAACAATTTCTGACTGTTCATCCTTCCCCCTTCACAATGTTACGCAGCCGCTCAGAGACACCCTGGACTCTAGCACCAGGGAGGCAACACCTCATCCTGGAGTCTGGATTGCTGCCGCTGGTGACAAAAGATCATCGACCTGAAAGGTTCACCCAGTTTCCCTTTCACTGCGTGCCTGACTGACTGAATATTTCTAACGTTTTCTATTTTCACTTCCTACAGGACAGAATACCAGGTTTACCTACTGCTTTGTCCAGCTTTAAAGAGATTTACAATCGACTGTTAATTAACAACAAATGTACAATTTAGTAGAGATCATAACCAGAGTGTTTACTAAATCTAAGTAGAACATCCAACAGTTTTGGTCTCCAAATCTGAGGAAGGACATTCTTGCTATTGAGGGAGTGTAGCATAGGTGCACGAGATTAATTCCTGGGATGGCGGGACTGTCATATGTTGAAAGAATGGAGCGACTGGGCTTGTATACACTGGAATTTAGAAGGATGAGAGGGGATCTTATTGAAACATATCAGATTATTAAGGGATTGGACACACTAGAGGCAGGAAACATGTTCCCAATGTTGGGGGAGTCCAGAACCAGGGGGCACAGTTTAAGAATAAGGGGTAGGCCATTTGGAATGGAAATAAGGAAAAGCTTTTTCACCCAGAGAGTTGTGAATCTGTAAAATTCTCTGCCACCAAAGGCTGTGGAGGCCAATTCACTGGATGTTTTCAAGAGAGTCGGATATAGCTATTAGGGCTAACGGATTCAAGGGATATGGGGAAAAATCAGGAACGGGGTACTGATTTTGGATGATCAGCCATGATCATATTGAATGGCAGTGCCGGCTCGAAGGGCTGAATGACCCACTCCGGTACCTATTTTCTATGTTTTCTATCGTATCTCGTCTACTTGAGTGTTAAATAAACTCAGCTTCATCAATGAAGAGTAATACAATAAAAATATAAAAGAACAACGAACCCTTCAACCTTTTTCTGGCTTCACCATGAGACGCTTGCAGATCTTCAATGTAAAAGGCCACAAGAGGGAGCTCCTACAACTAGTCACTGCATTCAGAGCTGAGCTGCCCTGGGCAGGAGACAACCTTTCACTTCAAGAGAGTGAAGTCAAGTCATAGGTACCGAAATGAAACAATGAAATTCTTACTTGCGGCAGCACAACAGTTTGTAAACACAGTACTCAACAGGTAACACAATAACAAATAAAACTAAAACTAGACCTGTCTGAGGAAGGGTCTCGACCCGAAACGTCACCCATTCCTTCTCTCCAGAGATGCTGCCTGTCCCGCTGAGTTACTCCAGCATTTTGTGTCTATCTACAATTTAAACCAGTGTCTGCAGTTCTTTCCTAAGCAAAACTAAAGTTCAATTAATAAAAAAACTAATATAGTGCAAAGGACAACAAAGCTCAAAGTCTCTAGTGTAACCAAGATAGTTTGTGTCACAAATCAAAGGAGAACCCATCGGTACTGACAAAGGCCAAGTGAAGCCTGCTTATTTGTTGGCTCTGTGGAACAGCCCTTGTTTTGGACCTTCTTTGGTATCACGTCCCCCAACCCTTTCTCCACTACATCCGCAGCTGATATTAACATTGGAGATACAGTGCAGAAACAGGCCCTTCGGTTCACCGTGACCGAGCCGACCAACGATCACCACATACACTAAGGACAATTTGGAGTGGGAGAGGAAACCGGAGCACCTGGAGAAAACCCACGTGATCACAGGGAGAACGTACAAACTCCCAACAGACAGCACCCGTAGTCAGGATCGTAGCCGGGTCTCTGGCGTATGAGGCAGCAACTCTATCGCTGCACCACCGTGCCGCCCTTAAATCTTCCCGTGCCCACCCAGAACTCGTCAATTTTATCCCTTTTATTTTAAGTGCTGGTGTAACTCAGCAGATCAGGCAGTAACTCTGCAGAACATGTAGAGGTGATGTTTCAGGTCGGGACTCTTCCCTTGTTTCTCCATAAATGGTATTGATTATTAGGGGTGATGTGGATAATAGTAAATCGAGACCCGTCTTCAGAAGTTCAGTTGGTCTGAAGAAGGGTCTCGACCCGAAACGTCGCCTATTCCTCCTCTCTATACATGCTGCCTCACCTGCTGAGTTACTCCAGCATTTTGGTCTACCTGCCATTTTACCAATCATCACTTGAATATAATTGAGCGGAGAGATCATACCTGTTTACAGTACTTGGTCACTGCTACACCCAGAGGATGCTCACTGTTTGTTTCTGCTGTGCCAATGATGGCCAATAGCTTCATTTCGGATATGTGGCTACTCTCCACCTGCATCTTAAAGTTCATGACCCTGGGAGTTCCATGAGTGATTGTTCCGGTTTTATCAAAAACCACCGTGTTAATCTGAAGAAATTAAAAACTTTATTATAATCCATTGAAACATCAATGCCAGCACAAACCAACCCACTTAACCGAATGACACTTCAGAATGGACAATCCGAGAAACTGAATTTTGAGTTTTGCCAGCAAAGGAGCAAATAAAAAGGTCACAAAAAGTGCTGGAATAACTCAGCGGGTCAGGCAGCATCTATGGAGAACGGGGATAGGTGATGTTTCGTGGGGGAATTCTTCAATCTATCTACAAGTCGATACGTTTAAAAAAAAAACTAAAGTTAAGATAGTAGATCACTATTAAAATTTAAAATAAGGTAAATGCAACCAGTATTGTGGTGACAAATTAGTTTGGTCAGGCAGATCATGATTTAGAATTATGATCAGAGAAATATATATGTGAGAAACATATCTTTTTTCAATTGCCTTATGTTTCGCAACAATTGGAAAGGAATTTGAAAGAACTGTGCTGAACATCTACATTCATTTGAATTAATTCTTATTTTTGCTGTAAAGAATATAATACCTAATGCTCTCATTTAAATGGTAAAAAGAATGGTAAAATTTAGAATTATGATCAGATTGGGTGGATCGATTGTAATCATGTATTGTCTTTCCGCTGACTGGTTAGCACGCAACAACAGCTTTTCACTGCACCTCATTATACGTGACAATAAGCGAAACCCAAACTCAGGTACGAATAGGGAATTTAGAAGTGCGTGTATTCGGAGTAATGCAACATCGTGGGAGATTTTAATTTGCATACAGACTCGGCAAGTCATTTAAGTGGTAAAATGATGGTGGAAAAATCCACGGACTGTAAACAAGATGGTTTTCCAGATCAATATTTTCGACAACTAACCAGGAAGAAGGTGGGACTAGTGTAGATGGGGTATCTGGTCAGCGTGGGCAAGTAGGTCCAAAGGGCCGTTTTCCACACCATATGAATCCATGACTTTTACACCTCTTACATAGAAACGTATAAAATACGTGAAGGAGTAGGCATCCAGTGAATTGGCCTCCACTGCCTTCTGTTGCCGAGAATTCCACTTCTAACAAAAAGATGGCATGCTTGCAAATAGCAGTGGGTAATGGATCCAACTGGAAAGCCACATAGTTCAATGGCAGTGACCAGTATCAGTTTCAGTTTATTATTGTCGCGTGTACCGAGGTACAGTGAAAAGCTGTTGTTGCGTGCTATCCAGTCAGAGGAAAGACAATACATGATTACAATCGAGCCATTTACTGTGTACAGATACATGATAAGGGAATAACGTTTGGTGCAAGGTAAAGCCAGTAAAGTCCGATCAAGGATAGTCAGAGGGTCACTGTTCTCAGGTAGCGGGGTGTGTGCGTGACAGTGAGCAGCAGACAAGGACATTACAGATTGTTGTTGCACCGACCTTGTGTGCCATCTCCAGCGGCTCCCCTCCCTTGATCAGGATCCCATTCTGTGCCCCGACTCCGGTCCCCACCATCACGGCCGTTGGAGTTGCCAGTCCCAACGCACAGGGGCAGGCGATGCACAGCACAGTGATGGAGGCTTGGAATGCAAAGCGCACGATCACTTCCGGCCGGGACAAGCTCTTGTTGTAACCCTAAGCATAACAGAGGCAGGAAAAATAAAAATAAAATAAGCAGTCCGCGTCACGGTGGCGCAGCGGTAGAGTTGCGGCCTTACAGCGAATGCAGCGCCGGAGACTCGGGTTCGATCCTCACTACGGGTGCTGTCTGTACGGAGTTTGTACGTTCTCCCCGTGACCTGTGTGGGTTTTCTCCGAGATCTTTGGTTTCCTCCCACACTCCAAAGACGTACAGGTTTGTAGGTTAATTGGCTTGGTGTAAATGTAAAAATTGTCCCTAGTGCGTGTAGGATGGTGTTAATGTGCGGAGATCGCTGGTCGGCGTGGACCTGGTGGGCCGAAGGGTGTACCTCTAAACTAAACTAAAAATGAAACTAAACCAGTTTAGTGTGCATAACCTGAATAAAAGTTGGACAGAAGAGCCTGTTTCTACACTGTATGACTCTATGATTTTTATTCCACTTCTAACAAAGAATTAGGAATGGGTGTGGCCCATTTAACTCAGAGAATCTGCATCGCCATTCAATGGGATCATGGCTAATGTCAAAACAAGGAACTTCAGATGCTGGTTCACAAAGAAAAGAACAAAGTGTGGAGTAACAAAGGTCAGGCAGCATCTTCCCCCACCCCCCACCAGAATCATTTTGAAGAAGGGTCAGGCAGCATCTGAGGAGCCGAAGGGCATGTTTCTGCGTTGTATCTGTAAACTAAACTGTTAATACATTTCCACACTGCCGACTTTAACCCCAGTGTGCAACAGAAGCAGAACATTTCCAGTGATTTTAGGCATTTTATCTTGCCAAAGACGATACTCACAGGGAAGTATTTTTCCACAAGCTCGAAATTGAGAAATCCAATGATGATCCAGGCAATCAAAGCAGTAACGGAAACGCCAACGATGAATGGAACAAAGTATCCGCTCAACTTATCCGCAAACTGTTGAATGGGAGCCTGAAAAGTAAACGTGGCAAATTGTGGATTCTCATGTAACTGTACTTTGGAGAACTAGTGCACTACACCTGTAGACACAATAAATGTTATGGTTAGCAAAAGGTTGCTCAATCTTCAACAAGGTTTATGCAAGGTCAGCAAGTCACATTATCAAGTTGTAACAGAGTGATAAACCACAGATTAGTCTTTATGTAAGTCAGGGTGCAGCGTTGCACCAGGAACAACTGGATCTTGAAAAAGGGACCAAACCTGGCCACTCCGTGTACTGAAGATGCACACAAAAATCTGGAGTAACTCAGCGGGACAGGCAGCATCACTGGAGTGAAGGAATGAGTGATGTTTTGGGGTCGAGACTCTTCTTCAGGCTGAAAGTCACGGGAAAGGAAAACGAGTGATATAGGCGATGATGTAGAGAGATATAGAATAAATGAATGAAAGATATGCAAAAAAGTAACAATGATGAAGGAAACAGGCCATTGTTAGCTGTTTGCTGGGTGAGAACAAAAAGCTGGAGTGAAACTAGTGCACTGAACTAGTCTCGTTCACTAAACTAATCGACAAAAACTAGTGTGTGCGGCACAGTGGCACAGCTGGTAGAGCTGCTACCTGAGAGCGCCAGCGGGTTCAATCCTGACCTCGGGTGCTCCTTCTCCCTGTGACCGCGTGAATTTCCTCTGGGTGCTCCGGTTTCCTCCCACATCCCAAAGACGTGCGAGTTTGTAAGTTAATCTGCCCTCTGTAAATTGCCCCTGGTGCGTGGGGAGGGGATGCGAAAGTGGGAGAACGTGTTAGTCTCAACAGGTGATCAATGGTCGGCCTGGACTCGGTGGGCCAAAGGGCCTGTTTCCATGCTGTAACTCTCAACTAAACATGGAACTAGTTTGAGAAGGTGATCGGTGGTCGGCCTGGACTCGGTGAGCAGAAGGGCCTGTTTCCATGCTGTATCTCTGATGCTAATTATGGAACTAGTGTGAATGGGTAAGCGATGGTCAGCTTGGCTTCGATGGGCTTCCATGTTGTATCTCTAAACTAAGCTAAACTAGTTCAGTCTAGGTGGGTACAAGCACAGGACACAATAAAATCCAACGTGTGAGCCGTGAATGTGGTCCGTTGAAAATACTGTTCACGTGTGACGTTGATTGTACTTGTCCGCCTAAACACAGAGGAATGTTGGCAATGTGTGTGCAGGGACGGATTACTGCTTGCATTGTCTATTACCCAGTGCTTTCTTTCCATGAATGGAATGAAGTCAGTCAGTCAGTCGGTCAATTTTATTTGATTAGCACATTTAAAAACAACTCACGTTGACCAAAGAGCTTCACATCAGTGCAGATACTAATGTGCTACGTACAGTGGTACACAGACCTAACAATACATACATAAACTGTTTACAGCGCACCCTCAGAGGGCCTCAAAAACGCTAGGGAGTAGAAAATGGTTTTAAGCCTAGATTTAAAAGAGTCGACGGAGGGGGCAGTTCTGGTGAAGAGAGGGTTGCTGTTCCACAGTCTAGGTGCTGCAACCGCAAAAAGAGCGGTCGCCCCCGAGCTTAAACCTAGACCGCGGGATAGTCAGTAGCCCCAAGCCGGCCGACCTGAGGGACCTGGAGGTAGAATGGTGGGTTAGAAGATTTTTGATAGAGGAGGGGGCAAGCTCGTTAAGGCCTTTGTATACAACAATGCTATTTTCTCAACTTCTTGAGGGGAAATTAAATGTTTAAAATGGCAACACTGGCTATCTTTATCCATTATAGACCAACGGATGAATTATTTGAAGCAGGAAATTCAACGTAATCAAGAACTTTCCATGTTTCAATTGGGTTTACACAGTATTTTTCTGGAACAAATATCCACAGGAGCTTCTCCCTTTCCATTCCCATCCAAAATGGAAAACCGAGCTGGTCTGAACAGGGCTAGAATTCGCCTAGGTTATAAAGACCAACCTAATCCCGGATAGAGACACAAAATGCTGGAGAAACTCAGTGGGTCAGGCAGCATCTCTGGAGAAAAGGAATGGGTGACGTTTCGGGTTGAGACCCTTCTTCAGACGGAGAGTCAGAGGAAAGGGAAACAGGAGATATTAAAAGGTTCAGAGCAAACCACAGCCGGCATCGACGGAACGCTTCAGAACAAATTTGAACCTTCACACACATCTAGTTTCCCTCTCCCCCGACTCACAGTCTGAAGAAGGGTCTCAACCCGAAACATCACCTACTCCTTGTCTCCGGAGATGCTCCCTGACCCGCTGATTTCTCCAGCATTTTGTATCTATCCGCATTGTAAACCAGCATCCGCAGTTCCTTCCTACACACAAATCCCAGGGAGATCGTTTCAAGACATGGGCGTGGATGCTCGATGGATGTGCGTCTTACTCTAAAGGTCTCCATTTCTCCAACTCCAGTGAGGTCACTCACCAGCAAAAAGCATTGGCAATGGTCATACCTTGGAGGTCTGTGCTTCTTCAACCAGCTTCACGATTTGGGAGAGGGTGGTTTCTGACCCAACATGAGTAGCTTTAATCAGCAAAGACCCATGCTGATTGATAGAGCCTGCAATAACACTGCTGCCCAGCTTTTTAGTGACAGGCATCGCTTCACCTAAAACGATGCAAGACAAAAGTCACACTGTAATGAAACATTAGCACTAAAAGCATTTCGTTAAATTTAACAGATTTATTTGAAATCCCATAACAGCGACTCATTTCACATCTTTCCAGTGAAAGTTCGGCGTATGAGGGGTGTCTCGGGTTACGGGGGAGAAGGCAGGAGAATGGGGTTGAGAGGGAAAGATACATCAGCCACGATTGAATGGCGGAGTAAACTCAATGGGCCGAATGGCCTAATTCTGCTCCACGAACTTACGAATAGATTATACCTTTGAGTTAGGAAGTTGCAGATCAATAACGCAGATAAACAGGTTTCATTTATCAGAATTCAACAAAAAGGCGAGCAAGAGGTAAACCACAAGGCACTGGAACGACTCAGTGGGTCAGGCAGCATCTGTGGAGGGAATGTTCAGATGACATTTCGGGTCAGGGCCCTTCTTCACACCGATGAGCGGATCAGTGTGAAAGGTCCCGACCCAAAACAATGATTTGGGTCGGGACCTGTTGTCTACCTGACGGACATCCTTGTGATTGAGGCAGTGCGGCATAGGTTCACGAGATTGATCCCTGGGATGGCGGGACTGTCATATGAGGAAAGATTGAAAAGACTAGGTTTGTAGTCACTGGTTTAGTAGGATGAGGGGGGATCTTATAGAAACATATCAAATTATAAAAGGACTGGACAAGCTAGATACAGGAAAAATGTTGCCAATGTTGGGTGAGTCCAGAACCAGGGGCCACAGTCTTAGAATAAAGGGGAGGTCATTTAAGACTGAGATGAGAAAAAACTTTTCTACATTTCTATGTTCCACAGATTTTACATGGATACCAAATGTACAGGCTTGTAGGTTAATTGGCAAGTAAAAATTGTAAATTTTTCCTCGTGTTTGGGACAATGCTAGTGCGAGGGTAATCGCTGGGTTGACGTGGATTTGATGGGCCGAAGGGCCTGTTTCCACGCTGTATCTCTAAGATCTTCTAATGCATCTTCAACGTTGCTCAGCCGCACTTTCCCACCCCACCCTGGAATTAATGTTGGGAAACACTCTCTCATTGCTCTGGCTGAGAAAACGAGATTATTTTGGAAAACAAAATGCTCCTGGAATCACCAGCTCACAAACCTATGTGTGGGATTTTTTACAGAACCTATATTGAGTTTTTGATGAATTGTCCCTCCCTCACTCATTGAAGACTTGGAAACATCCATATCGTGCCGAATTCACAGAATCAAGAGTAAACTTTCTCCTTACCGGTGATCAGAGCTTCATCAGCCATCGAATGCCCCTCAATCACTTTGCCATCGACTGGGAATTTACCTCCTGGGACCACCTTTACAATGTCTCCTCGCTGCACCAACTCCACATCAACATGCTCTTCACTGGGAAAAAGAAAATAGTCGTCACATGGGTCACAGGAAATTTTGTGTGTGTTTTTGGATACTATTTTTGGATAATATGCACACCTTAAAATGGAATGGTCACTGTTTATCTGCACTATAGTTGCCTCAGTTGCCTGCAATGACATCAACTTTGCAAGTGCTTCTGATGTTTTGCTCTGCAACAAGAAAAAAGGAGTGGCATTTAGAAATCTAAAAATTAAACATCTACAAATTCATAAGACCATAAGTCATAGCTGTCCAGCCCATCAGGTCTACTCCGCCATTCAATCGTGGCTGGTCTATCTCTCCCTCTCAGCCCCATTCTCCTGCCTTCTCCCCATAACCCCTACCACTATTACTAATCAATAATCTGTCAATTTCCACCTTAAAAATACCCAATGACTTGACCTCCAGAGCTGTCTGTGGCAATTCATTCCACAGATTCACCACCCTCTGACGAAATAAATTCCTCCTCGTCTCCTTTCTAAAGGTGCGTCCTTTTATGCTGAGGGTACGCCCTCTGGTCCTAGACATTAGTGGAAACATCCTCCTGGCATCCATTCTGCCTTTCAAATTGAGAATGTTGCAATGAATTTGTGCATAAAATCCTGAGCGGAATTGGTGGGGTAAATCGACGGGGTCTTTTGCCTGATGTAGGAGAATCAAGAACCAGAGGAACTTGGCTCACGGTGAGAGGGTAAAGATGTAATAGAATCTGAGAGGCAACTTTTTCCTCCCCACACAGAGGGTGGTGGGTATATGGAACAAGCAACCAGAGGAGGTAGTTGAAGCAGGCACTACAACAGCATGTAAAAGACATTTGGACAGGTACATGAATGGGAAAGGTTTAGAGGGATGTGGGCCACATACGGGCAAATGGGACTAACTTTGATGGGATCAGATGGCCGATGGTCGGTAGAGACCAGTTGGGTTGAAGAGCCTGTTTTTATCCTGTATGGCTCTAGAATGGATGATATGTAGCACCTTGGATCGCAGGATGACAGAATAAATCAATCTGCCCAACTTCACTAGATAAAACAACTTGTACTGTGATGACATTACAATTCTGCCAATATACGTGTGACTGAAGAACTGAACAAGGCACGACCTCCATAAAAATCACAACATTTCAACTGTTCAAATATAATGTTGTATAAAAACGCAAATTAGCATGATTATGCAAATTGTTCACAATGACAACTAAAAAAATGATTTGAGCCAGCTGAAGTCTACATTTAATATTATGGATATATTGAGACATATGGAAAAGATCAAAAGAGAAACAATATTTTGCTCTCAGGGTGCTCTGTTCTTGGAGGGCAATGAAAGCATTCTGCACAAATCATTTGTAAAAACACCCTGAATTTCTTCCGGTTACTCCAAATAACCTGCAGGAACTTCAGGAGCGGTCAGACAAAACAAAATAATCTACTGTTGTCCTCCTCCTTCAGCATCCTTCTCATGGAGAGGAACTCGTTTTCAAAAAGGACACAAAGTGCTGGAGTAACTCAGCGGGTCAGGCAGTTTCTCCGAGTTTGAGTTTCGTTAATTGTCACGTGTACTGAGCTACAGTGAAAAGTTTTTGTTGTGAGTATTCCAGTCAGTGGAAAGACAATACATGATTACAATCGAGCCGTCCGCAGTGTACATTCTGGAGAACATGTATAGGTGATGTTTCGGGCTGGGAGACTTCTTCAGACTGTTTTTTACTCAAGGCAAGACAAGAATGTTTAATTGTCATACGTACCTACAACAGAACAATGAGAAAGTCAGGACTCATGCAAACATTCTAAAGTGTTTAGTAACCGGGCATGTGGCACATAACTGCACATCTGGACAATACCAACATTTAAATATTTTTAAACTGTGTTGTTAGCCAATTCAGCATATTGCTCAGTCTCAAAAGTGATAAGGGAACGTGCACTGTAAACAAACAAACTTTGGGGCTAAAGGTTTATGAAAGAACTGCCGATGCTGGTAAATCGAAGGCAGACACAAAATGCTGGAGTAAATCAGCAGATGAGACAGCATTTCTAGAGAGAAGGAACGGGCGACGTTTCAGGTCGAGACCCTTCTTCAGACTGAATTGGGTAACGTTTGGGTGATGTTTCAGACTGAAGAAGGGTCTCGAGCTGAAACGTCACCCATTCCTTGCCTCCAGAGATGCTGCCTCACCCGCTGAGTTACTCCAGCATTTTGTGTCTACCAAACTTTGAGGCTAGCTTGCATTGCAACAATGTCAGGAGCCAAGAGTGGTTTATTGTCGTAGGTCCCGAACAGAACAGTGGAATTTTTTTGCCTGCAGCAGCACAACAAAATACCGGGCGTGTTGTGCAGCCACGAACATATTTATGAGCAGCTGCTACCCTGCAGTGTGAGAAGTGGTGGCACATTCTTTGCAGGTTTTAGAATCTTATTGTACTCTTTGAAGGTGGGGGCCTAATTAAAATTGTGTACTATGTTTGCAGGCCTGTTACGCAGCTGCAAGTCAGAATTCCATTGTTCCCTTGTCGGTACATATGACAATTAAACGTTCCTGTCGTGCCTTGGGAAACAACCACATATTTCCAGTCTGAACAAGGGCCCTGACCCGAAACAGTGCCAATCCACGTTCTCCAGAGATGCTGCCTAAGCTGCTGAGTTACTTCGGCACATTGTGTCTTTTTAAAAAATAAAGCAACATCTGGAGTTACTCGTTTCTACTAACCATAAATAAAGATGGCCAAAAGATTATCGCACTTTGTATCGGATTTTATAAACCAGCATCTGCAGTTCTATGTCATATGGTCATAAGGAATAGGAGTAGAATTAGGCCATTCGGCCCATCATGCCTATTCCGCCATTCAATCATGGCTGATGTATCTCCCCCCCTAACCCCGGGGGTGTCAGAGGGTATGGGGAGAATTTTGTGTCCTCAAAATATTTCTTAATTTATTCTGAGATGCAATAAAAATGCAAAGAAATGTATTTCAATTTATTTCACAGATCAAGTACAATTGCCGACTTTGGTCTAATGCACTCATTTAATCTCCCAAGTGAAACTGCAAAAACAGATAAAAGATATCTAGATTAATATTCCAGTGTTGGAAACTTGCGCGTAGACCTTCAGGGTTGAGTGAAAGACATTTCTGGCTCAGCACATTTTCAGGTTAGAACACAAATTCATAACCGGCGTCTGCCCAGAGATTTGCTGCACTAGAGGGTATTACAATTCTACGACTATACCAGGCTGCCTGGTCGCAACTGTGATGACGATAAGAGCATTTACCAGTAATCTTAGAAGCCTCGATTAACACTCCCATGACCCGGGTACAGCAGCTCCTCAGGCCCTTCAGCCCAACCTGCGATCACCCATACAATAGTTCTATCCTTCTTCTTCCTTCGGCCCCCTTTGGTCATGGCTGACCATGGGTGTCTCCAGGGTGCTATTCCCTATATAGAGGACGCCTGTGCGTGACTTTGTTTAACGTGGGGAGACTGGTGCACAGGCAGCCACCACACGGTCCTTGGCAGATCTGGGTCAGGATCCAGTGGCATGGAGTCCAAGACGACCGGAGACCCTTTTCTGCTGCGGCCTTCATCCGCCTTCCCAGCCATTGTGACGCTCCACTAAGGTCAGCCATCGTCCTCCGCCTGTTCCACCGTTGAGATCTTGGTTGGATTGCTCCTTGTCAGAGTCCTCCCCCTCGACCTTACCGCCATGGGTGGTCTTACCAGGAGCGTAGCTCCAGACGGTACTCGCTCTCAGGATCTCAGGCCCATCACGACAAGGTGACAATCCACTGAGATTCTTCACACAGGGGATAATATAATAAGGCCATTAACCTACATGCCTTTGGAGTGTGGGAGGAAACTAGTTACAGGGAGAACGTACAGACTCTGTTCAGACAGCATCCGTGGTCAGGATCGAACCCAGGTCTCTGATGCAGCAAGGCAGCAACCCTACCGCTATGCTGTTGTCCGCCTTAAAGAATCAGTGCGTTCAAGAGGATGGAAAATGCGTAAAGAATAAAATGACCGTCACAGTTTTCCTCACCTTAGCTATGTGCTCAAGCCATCGTCCCAAACCAATGAAGACGAACAGCATTGGAGGTGTATCGAAGAAGGTTATTGGATTCACTTTGGCTTTTTCCATCATGGCAATGGCCAGGACAACACAAGAGTACAAGAAAGCAACCGTTGTAGCGAGAACTATCAGTACATCCATGTTGGCAGTTTTGTGTTTCAATGCCTTGTACGCTTGGATATAGAAGTACCAACCACCGACAAACTGCAAGAACCAAGAACAACATTAAAATGCTGCAACAACAAAGGCATTTTCAACATTGTAGACACAAAACGTTGGAGTAACTCAGCGGCACAGGCAGCATCTCTGGAGAGAAGGAATGGGTGACGTTTCGGGTCAAGACCCCTTTTCAGACTGAGAGTCCGGGGAGAGGGAGTCTAGAGAAATGGAGGGGTAACGTGTGAAAACGACAGATCAAAGCAGACGATGTGAAGGAAATGTAGATAAAGGTTCATTGTCAGCTGAGAGGAAGGTGACAAGGAGGCACACGACCAGTAAAATGAATGAGAAGAAGTTGCATATAGTGGGAAAGGTCTAGATTCAACGCACTGTGTCGTCAACTCAGCATTGAAAAAAAGAGACACAAAATGCTGGAGTAACAGGGTCCTGACATAGGCAGCCTCACCAGCCTGGTTGAGATGCTTTTTTTCCACCGACACCCCTCGCGGCCTACATCTGGATTGGCGATGGCGGAGACCAGCCAGAGCTTCAGCAGCGGCGCAGCACTCTGTGACCGCATGGGAGCTTCTAGACACGGGCGGCGCTGACTTCAACATCGCGGAGTCCTGGGATCCTCTTGCCGGGGGTCGCCAGCGTTGAATCTCCGCCCAGCTCGGCCTGTGGACTTCGGGAGCCGCAGTCTCCGGTAGGAAGTGGCCAATTCGGAAACTCCAAGCCGCTGAGAGTGTTCTCCGTTCCGACGTCGGAGTTCCGATCATCCCGGCGAGAGGGCCTGAAACATCGGGCCATCCGTAGCGGCGACTGCGGAGAGCTCAAAGGCCCCGACCACGGGTGAACAAAGAGGAAGTTGACTGAACTTTACTGCCTTCCCTCACAGTGGGAAACGTTGATTCTGCTGTGTGGGGACGTTCATGTTAAACTCTATCGTGTATTGTGTTATTTTTATTCGTATGGCCGTATGGTAACTCACATCTCACTGTACCAATTGGTGCACGTGATAATAAATGTCTCTTGAACTCTGTTGGAAACCATCTCTGGTTAACATGAACAGATGGCGTTTCGGGTTGGGAACCTTCTTCAAAACTCGGTATCAGAACTTCATCAGACTCGAAAAACCACCTGTCTATGTCCTCCAGAGATGTTGCCTGACCCGCCGAGTTCCTCCAGCACTTTATGTTTTTTATGTAAACCAGCATTTGCATTTCGGTTTACGGATACAGCACGGAAACAGGCCCTTCGGCCCACAATGACTAGCGATACCCGTACACTAGGACTATCCCACACACTGGGGACAGCTTACCAGATTTTTACCAAAGCCAATTAACCTACAAACCTGTACGTCTTTGGAGTGTGGGAGGAAACCGGAGCGCCCGGAGAAAACCCATGCGGTCACAGAGAGAACGTGCAAACTCCATACAGACAGCGCCCGCAGTCAGGGTCGAACCCGGCTCTCTGGCTCTGTATGGCAGCAACTTTCAGTTTCAGTTTAGTTTACTGTCACGTGTACCGAGGTACAGTGAAAAGCTTTTGTTGCGTGCCCTCCAGTCAGCAGAAAGACAAGACATGATTGCAATCGAGCCATTTGCAGTTCCACCAGTGCCGTGCCGTGCCGTGCCGCCAACATAGCATACCTGGACTGGAACACAGAGAATGAAGGACAGCAAATTCATGAAGGAGAGCCCTGGAAGAAGCTGCCGCTCCAGAAACATTGAGGCGTGATGTTCCTCCAGCTCGTCGGTGGTCGAGCCGTTCTGGTGGGTCTTGTAGAAGGCATGGTCTGCGATGATCATGTATACCATCATGATCATCACAGGAGCACAAAAAACTAGACTGATCAGGAAGGATCTCCTCCACCTGTGGGCAAAGGTCACATGTCAATAGAAAATAGACAATATACAATAGGTGCAGGAGTAGGCCATTTGGCCCTTCGATCCAGCACCGCCATTCAATGTGATCATGGCTGATCATCCCCAATCAGTACCCCGTTCCTGCCTTCTCCCCATATCCCCTGACTCCGCTATTGTAAAGAGCCCTATCTAGCTCTCTCTTGATCTCTATGATCACATTGAATGGCGGTGCTGGCTCGAAGGGCCGAATGGACTAAAGACATTTCTCATCTCCTTCCTAAAAGAATGTTGTTTTATTCTGAGGCTATGACCTCTAGTCCTAGACTCTCCCACTTGTGGAAACATCCTCTCCACATCTACTCATTCCAAGCCTTTCACTATTCTGTACGTTTCAATGAGGTCCCCCCTCATGCTGGTTTAAACTGAAGATAGACACAAAATGCTGGAGTATCTCAGTACGACAGGCAGCATCTCTGGAGAGAAGGACAGGATGACGTTTCGGGTTGAGACTCGACCCGAAACGTCACCTATTCCTTCTCTCCAGAGATGCTGCCTGTCCCGCTGAGTTACTCCAGCATTGTGCGTCTAACACTTGGTTATGCATGAATTTGATGGCGGGACTGTCATATGCTGAGAGAATGGAGCAGCTGGGATTGTACACTCTGGAGTTCAGAAGGATGAGAGGGGATCTCATTGACACAGAAGGAGTCCAGAGCCACAGGAATAAGGGGTAAGCCATATCTCATTGACATCCCCAATCAGTACCCGGGTTCCTGCCTTCTCCCCATATCCCCCGACTCCACTATTTTTAAGAGCCCCATCTAGCTCTCTCTTGAAAGCATCCAGAGAACCTGCCTCCACCACCCTCTGAGGCAGAGAATTCCACGGACTCACCACTCTCTGTGAGAAAAAGTGTTTCCTCGTCTCCGTTCTAAATGGCTTACTCCTTATTCTTAAACTGTGGCCCCTGGTTCTGGATTCCCCCTACTTCGGGAACATGTTTCCTGCCTCCAGCATGTCCAAGCCCTCAACAATCTTATATGTTTCAATGAGAGCCCCTCTCATCCTTCTAAACTCCAGAGGGCACAAGCCCAGCTGCTCCATTCTCTCAGAATATGACATTTCCCCCAACCCGGGATTAACCTTGTAAACCTACACTGCACTCCCTCAACAGCAAGAATCTACGCTGCACTCCCACAATAGCAAGAAGTGTCGTGGTCTGCTGAGCGTTTGACGGCACTGGGCCTGGACTCGCTGGAGTTTGGAAGAACGAAGGGAGACTTCACTGAGGCATACAGAATAGTGAAAGGCTTGGATAGAGTGGATGTTTCCCACAAGTGGGAGAGGCTAGGTCGCAGCCCCAGAGTTAAAGGACATTCCTTTAGGAAGGAGATGAGGAGGAATTCTTTTAGTCAGAGGGTGGTGAATCTGCGGAATTCTACAACGCGGAATTCTTTGTCAGGGATCGACTTCGGTTGGAGCTCCCGACAAAGGGACCGCGAGCTCCGTGACGTTAGGCCGCAGTGCGGACGGAGATAGGATACGGAAAAAGTTGCATCTCCGTCGAGGAAAGAGATTTTTAAAAAGTTCCCCCCCCACCCCTCCACATAATACAAAGCTAAAGATACACTAAAACATACAGTTAACAACAAAAGAAGGAAAGGACAAGACAGACCATTGGCGAGGCTGCCGTCGTAGGCGTCACCCCGGTTATTATCAGGACCCGAGGGCTTGAGTTATAAGGTGAGGCTGAATAGCCTCGGACTATTATCGCCTGGAGCATAGGAGACTAAAAGCCCTGTCCCACGGTACGAGTTCATTCCAAGAGCTCTCTCGAGTTTGCCCTGATTCGAACGTGGAGATTTACGGTAATGGCCGCTCGTCGGTACTCGGGGCTCCGGTGGACATTTTTCAACATGTTGAAAAATCTTCACGAGTCTTCCCGAGTACCTGCCGTTAGCGTTGCGAGCCGCTAAGAGACGTCCCCGAGCTCTGACGTACCCGCTACATTCATTCTCCGTGCTTACCACGAGTTTGATTTTTTTTTAACTCGGGAGAGCTCTTGGAATGAACTTGTACTGTGGGACAGGGCCATTAGAGTCAAGAGTCAAGAGTCAAGAGAGTTTATTGTCATGTGTCCCAGGTAGGACAATGAAATTCTTGCTTGCTGCACACATAAATAAACAGATAAAGTGCAATAGGCTGTTAAGCAGTGACCTTATAGAGGTATATAAAATCTAGAGGGGTTTAGATGCGATGCACGATCCTTGTCTTTCTCTCAGGATAGGAAAATGTAAAACTGGAGGGCATCAAGGTGAGAGGGGAAAGATTTAAAAAAGGATACAAGGGGCAGCTTTTTCCACATGGAGGCGATAGTTAAATGGAACGAGTTCCAGAGGAAGCTGTGGAGATATGTACAATTATAATATTTAAAAGACATTTGGAAAGGTTATGGTTTAGTGGGATATGGGCCATGGGCAAATGTGTGTGTGAGTGTTGGTGTGCGTATGCGTGTGTGCGCGCATGTGTGTATATGTGTGTGTGTGTGTGTGTGTGTGTGTTGTGTGTGTGTAACTGTGTCTGCGTATCTGTGTCTGTGTGTCTGTCTGCGTGTCTGTCTGTCTGTGTCCATACATACACACACTGAACTTTTTCTCTCTCGTTTATTATATTGTTTACAGTGTACCGTGTCTAATTATTCCGCTGTAAGTAAGAATGTCATTGTTCTATCTGGGACATACTATCTGGAATAAAACACTTGACTCTTGAATTGGGCTGAAGGCCCTGTTTCCATACTGTCTAACTCAACAACTCCACGTGTCATCCAATCAAGTAAAAAAAAAATCGACAGGAGGCTGCACATTCAACAAATCGTTTTTGATTACCCAAATCTCAGCTTTAAACGCGGAACCTACCGTCCGATTTCTTCACGATGATCCAAATGGCTCGCGGTGCGATCTTTTTTGACTAAGGAAGCCTCATAGCCTAGATCCTACAGAAACAAATTGAAGATTCCTGAAATCTATCTGCTGCTTTCACCAGCTTAATGAAATCTTTTCACACAATTTGTACTTGCGTTTTGATTATACGTTCATGCCATAAGTGATAGGAGCAGAATTAGGCCATTCAGCTCACCAAGTCTACTCCACCATTCAACATTTCACTGCACCTTAGGGTGCATGTGACAAATACATTTGAACTTGAACTATGGCTGATCTATCTCTCTCTCCTAACCCCATTCTCCTGCCTTCTCCCCATAACTCCTGACATCTGCACTAATCTAGAATCTATCTATCTCTGCCTTAAAAATATCCACTGACTTGCCCTCCACAGCCTTCTGTGGCACTATGATACCAAAGATTTATTTCCTTCATATTATTTAATGTACATTGCACTTACATGCTAAAATTCAACAGCTAAAATGTTACCTTTCCAATGAGCATATATGAATACTTTATTTTTCACAAAGAACTTTCTGTCTGAACAGATCAAAAGCTTTTCACTCAAGTGCATATAAAACACCCCACCCATGACCAAAACAAAAAGGAGTACAATGGGGAACTTTATAATCCACATCTAAGCCTGCTCAAACAATACCAATTATAACACACAGCTGTAACATAGAAGGTAGACACAAAATACTGGAGTAACTCAGCGGGACACGCAGCGTCTCTGGAGAGAAGGAATGGGCAGCGTTTCGGGTCGAGACCCTTCTTCAGACTGGTGTCAGGGGAGTGGGTGGGACAGAGATAGAATGTAGTCAGAGACAGTAAGACTGGTGGGAGGAAGGGGAAGGGGATGGAAAGAGAGGGAAAGCAAGGGCTATTTGAAGTTAGAGACGTCAATGTTCATACTGCTCGGGCGTAAGCTGCCCAAGTGAATATGAGGTGCTGTTCCTCCAATTTGCGCTGGGCCTCACTCTGACAATGGAGGAGGCCCAGGACAGAAAGGTCAGATTGGGAATGAGAGGGGGAGTAAAAGTGCTGAGCAACTGGGAGATCAGGTAGGTTAAGGCGGACTGAGCGGAGGTGTTCAGCGAAACAATCGCCGAGCCTGCGCTTGGTCTCGCCGATGTAGAGGAGTTGACACCTGGAACAGCGGATGCAGTAGATGAGGTTGGAGGAGGTGCAAGTGAACCTCTGCCTTGCCCGGAAAGACTGTCCGGGTCCTTGGATGGAGTCGAGGGGGGAAGTAAAGGGACAGGTGTAGGATCTCCAGCTGTTGCGGGGGAAAGTACCTGCGGAGGGGGTGGTTTGGGTGGGAAGGGACGAGTTGACCAGGGAACTGCGGAGGGAACGGTCTCTGCGGAAAGCAGAAAGGGGTGGAGAGGGGAAGTTGTGGCCAGTAGTGGGATCCCGTTGGACTGTAAAATAGAAGTTAAGTAGGTCCAATTTGTCCATTTAATACACATGATATTAAAAAATAAAAATTCACCTTTATGCATTTAATGATGTCGCGAGGTCCAATGCACTCAGGATCAAACTTAACATGTGCTTTATTTGTGGCCAGGGCTACTGAGGTATATAATATACCTTTGGTTTTCATGAGTGTAGATTCAATATTGTGAACACATGAGGCACACGTCATTCCTCGCACCTGGGTAGGAAAGTTGAAAAATAAATGCTTGACAAAAATTGAAATGTTTCCTTCATAGCAAACTCATGCATACTAACTTGGCACTCATTCCCATGCTGGTTTAAACTAAACCGCAGGCGCAAAAAGCTGGAGTAACTCAGCGGGACAGGCATCATCTCTGGAGAGAAGGAGTGGGTGATGTTGCGGGTCGAGACCCTTCTTAGAAACGTCACCCATTCCTTCTCTCCAAGAGATGCTGCCTGCCCCACTGAGTTACTCAGCTTTTTGTGTCTATCTTCCCTTTATCCTGCAGCTGTGCAGCTGTGGACAGCTTGATTGTAATCATGTATCGTCTTCCCACTGACTGGATAGCACGCAACAAAAAGCTTCTCACTGTACCTTGGTGCAAGTGACAATAGACTAAACTATCAATGATTCCATCATAGAACACAGAAAATAGGTGCAGGAGGAGGCCATTCGGCCTTTCGAGCCAGCACCGCCAATCATTGTGATCATGGCTGATCGTCCGCTATCAATAACCCGTGCCTGCCTTCTCCCCATATCCCTTGACTCCACTAGCCCCTAGAGCTCTATCTAACTCTCCCTTAAATCCATCCAGTGATTTGGCCTCCATTGTCCTCTGCGGCAGGGAATTCCATAAATTCACAACTCTCTGGATGAAATTTGTTTTCTCACCTCAGTCTTAAATGACCTCCCCTTTATTCTAAGACTGTGGCCCCTGGTTCCGGACTCGCCCAACATTGGGAATATTTTTCCTGCATCTAGCTTGTCCAGTCCTTTTATAATTGTATATGTTTCTATAAGATCCCCCCTCATCCTTCTAAACTCCAGTGAATACAAGCCTAGTCTTTTTAATCGTTCCTCATATGACAGTCCCGCCATCCCAGGGATCAATCTCATGAACCTACGCTGCACTGCCTCAGTCAGTCAGTCAACAACCCACTGTGCTCTGCATCCACAGGTTATCAGGGAGGTGGGCAGGATACATGGTGGAATCGTAGGAAGCTTTTACTTCGAGCAAACTCTTGTGCTATCATTCAAAAGAAAAAATTAAGCAATTAGTAGAATCATACGAGTTATACAGCACGGAGAAGGCCCTTCGGCCCCATTCATCCATGCTGACCAAGATGTGTCCTGAGCCAGTCACAATTTGCCTGAGCCAGGCCCATATCCACATATCTGTTAAAATGTCGTTAAAGAGATTGCAATTGTATAGCTTCTACCACTTCCTCGGACAGTTCATTCACATATCTGACAAAATGTTGCTTCTTACTTAATATTTTCCTCCCTCTCACTTTAAATCTACGCCCTCTATCCTCCCCTGGAAACAGGATTGTGATCATTCACCTCATCTATGCCGTTCACGATCTACGCTCACACTCCTGCATTCCAGGGAAAAATATCCCCAACCTAAACAGTTTCTCCTGATCAAGTGCTCAAGAAGGAACTGCAGATGCTGGAAAATTGAAGGTAGAGAAAAGTGCTGGAGAAACTCAGCGGGTGCAGCATTTATGAGATGCTGCTGCACCCGCTGAGTTTCTCCAGCATTTATGAGATGCTGCTGCACCCGCTGAGTTTCTCCAGCACTTTTCTCTACCCTCTCTCTCCTGATCAAGTAACCTCTTCCGTGCCAATAACCTGTTCGAGAATCCCATTTCAGCTTAACGACATCCTTCCTATCCTAGGATACACAGTACTGTTGGGAAATCACATTGCAATTGTACCAATGTGACCAGCAATCCCCGCACACTAACACCATCCTACACCCACTAGGGACAATTTTTACATTTACCGAAGCAAATTAACCTACAAACCTGTACCTCTTTGGAGTGCGGGAGGAAACCGGAGCACCCGGAGAAAACCCACGCAGGTCACGGGGAGAACGTTCAAACTCCGTACAGACAGCACCCGTAGTGGGGATCGAACCCGGGTCTCTGGCGCTGCATTCACTGTAAGGCAACAACTCTACCGCTGCTCCACCGTGACCGCCCCTGATCTTTTATATATTTTTGTGTCGGAATCTGAAGGGGGGGGGGCTTAGGGTGAAATCTCATCTCCCTGCTTCTCACCAAGTCTTAGTCGACACCCCCAATACCAAGTGCAACTGAAATAAAACCTGTTCAATGATTCAACGATACTTTATTGTCACATGTACCTTGGGAAATGCATTTTCTCTGCGTGCAATACACAAAGTGCGCAAAGTCGCCACGTATCTGGTGCCGGCAAAGTTGCAAAAGCACTTAGACAATAGACAACAGGTGCAGGAGGCGGCCATTCGGCCCATCGAGCCAGCACCACCATTCAATGTGATCATGGCTGATCATCCCCAATCAGTACCCCGTTCCTGTCTCCTCCCCATATCCCCTGACTCCGCTATCTCAAAGAGCTGAATCTAACTCTCTCTTGAAAACAACCAGTGAATTGGCCTCCACTGCCTTCTGTGGCAGAGAATTCTACAGATTCACATCTCTCAGGGTGAAAACGTTTTACCTCATCTCAGCCATGAATGGCCGACCCCTTATTCTTAAACTGATCTTGGATCAGGATCGAACCCGAGTCTGTGGCAGCGTGAGGCAGCAGCTCGACCAGCTTTGCCACTGTGCCGCCCAAGTGACACAGTATGTAATAGTTCCCTTCGTTCCGATACTTTACCAAGGTCCATGCCCACGAAGTGAAGCACGTCTCAAGATGCAACACCACAAGGCTGACAGCAGTCAAGTGTTATATGTTATAACCTTTGGCTCATTTCCCACTTGCTAAAAACAAAACAATTCAGCGATAATATTGGAAGTGAATACTCACAATCAGTTCCAAATGACCACTTGATCCATCGCTGTCCTCCAGCACAGTAGCACCAAACCCCAGCTCCTTTATTAACTGGGCGATGTCTGGGGGTTTTAAGATAGCTGGGTTGTACCTCACTTCCGCTTTCCCAGCCATGAGAGCGACCAGCACAGAATATATACCTTGTCAGGAACAAGAGTGCAAGTTTAGCGTCAGTCAAGAATGATGCATTTCTCCCATTCAGTCAAGAGTGCTCGTGTTCTCCAGAGATGTTGCCTGACCCGCTGAGTTATAGCCCTGTCCCACGGTACAAGTTCATTCCAAGAGCTCTCCCTGATTCGAACTCTGAGATTTACGGTAATGGCCGCTCGTCGGTACTCGGGGCTCTCGTGGGCATTTTTCAACATGTTGAAAAATCTTCACGAGTCTTCCCGTGCTTACCTGCCATTAGCGAGTCTTCCCGAGTACCTGCCGTTAGCGCTAAGAGACGTCCCCGAGCTCCGACGTACCCGCTACGTTCATTCTCCGTGCTTACCACGAGTTTGTTTTTTTTAACTCGGGAGAGCTCTTGGAATGAACTCGTACCGTGGGACAGGGCTTTTACACCAGCAATTTGTGCCTTTTTAAAAAAAAACAGCAGCTGCAGTTCGTTGTTTCTGCAATGGATTTGATCTTTTGGCTATCAAAGTGAATAAGACTACCATCAACATGGATTTAATACATGGACATTAAAAACAGAGGCATAGAAGAAAGATGCAAGAGGTTAAGAAACAGAGCTTGTGTTCAGAGACACAGTGGTGCTGTCGTAGAGTTGCTGCCTCACAGCGCCAGAGACCCGGGTTCAATCCTGACGATGAGTGCTGTCTGTACGGAGTTCGTACGTTCTCCCCGTGACCACGTGGGTTTTCTTTGGGTGCTCTGATTTTCTCCCACACTCCAAAGATGTACAGGTTTGTAGGGTTAATTGACTTCAGTAAAATTGGAAATTGTCCCTAGTGTGTAGGATAGTGCTAGTTTGGGTTGCCATCTTTCTCACTCCCAAATAAGGGACAAAAGGTTAAAATACTAATTCCCGACGGCAATTTGTTGACCGACTCGACCGTGGCTGGGTGAATGATGAGTTGGCCCGGGTGCTGGACTGCACACAAAGCCCTGCCGGAGGGCCGGATGAGGAGTTCTGGCCCGTGCGACGCCACGCGCAAAGTCCGGCGCCCCATCCAACTCGTGAACCGATGATTGGCCATGAGAAGGAGGGGTGGTGGTGTCGGCGCTAAGCGAAGGTCCAAAGGTCGGACAGCTGGCCGGGCTGCCGACCGACGGGGCCACGGGTGAGGTGCTGCTGCTGCACTCCATGGGCTGCACTACGTCGGGACGGGTGAGGCGGGGCCAGACGCTGCGCTCCGACCCGACAGTCCCCTCGACCCGAGTAGTACCAGTCAAATACGGGGGCAAGGGCGGTCCCGTACAGGACAAACCAATTTAGCCCAAAAAAAGGGATGGCCCGGCTAATACGGGACAGTTGGCAACCCTAGTGCAATATACGGACGTGATCGTTGGTCAGCATGGGCTCAGTAGGCCAAAGGGCCTGCTTCCACGCTGTCTCTCAAAACTTGATGCCAGACCTACAAATCATAGAAGTTAGCAACATAGAAATATATCATTTGCCAATGTCAATGGGAACATTTACTTTGGACAATTTCACGTCCCAGCTCTTGGTCTATAGGCTTGCACTTTATGGTGCATCAGGTCCTATTGCAGTACTGTGCAGGAAGGAACTGCAGATGCTGGTTTAAACCAATGATAGACACAAAATGCTGGAGTAACTCAGCGGGACGGGTTTGCCGCCAGTCCCGCTGAGTTACTCCAGCTTTTTGTGTTTATCCACTGTTTCAGTACTTGTATGTGACAAATGTATCTGCCTCCCTTGGAGGTGAAATAATTCAATTGTTACATTTGGAGTAATAAAAAAGAACGGCAGATGCTGGTTTATACCAGAGACACAAAATGCTGGAGTAACTCAGCGGGTCAGGCAGCATCTCTGGGGATAAATGGATAGGTGACGTTTCGGGTCGAGGTCTACTTCCGACGTTTGGAATGTTTTTGTTTTCTATTTCTTCCCTCCTTTCCAGCATCCCTCTGAAAATATGACAATAGACAATAGGTGCACGGGTAGGCCAATCGGCCCTTCGAGCCAGCACCGCCATTCAATGTGATCATGGCTGATCATCCCCAATCAGTACCCCGTTCCCGCTTTCTCCCCATATCCCCTGACTCCGCTACTTTTAAGAGCCCTATATAGCTCTCTCTTGAAAGTATCCAGAGAACCGGCCTCCACCGCCCTCTGAGGCAGAGAATTCCACATACTCACAACTCTCTGTGAGAAAAAGTGTTTCCTCGTCTCCGTTCTAAATGGCTTACCCCTTATTCTTAAACTGTGGCCCCTGGTTCTGAACTCCCCCAATATCGGGAACATGTTTCCTGCCTCTAGCATATCCAAACCCTTAACAATCATATGTTTCAATAAGATCCCCTTTCATCCTTCTAGCCTCCAGGGTGTACGAGCCCATCCGCTCCATTCTCTCAGCATATGACAGTCACGCCATCCTGGGAATTAACCTTGTAAACCTACGCTGCACTCCCTCAATAGCAAGAAAGTCCTTCCTCAAATTAGGGGACCAAAACCATATAACCATATAACAAATACAGCTCGGAAACAGGCCTTCTCGGCCCTTCCAGTCCGTGCCGACCATTTGTTTTCCCCTAGTCCCATCTACCTGCACTCAAACCATACCCCTCCATTCCCTTCCTGTCCATATACCTATCCACTTTACTTTTAAATGTTAAAATCGATCCTGCCTCCACCACTTCTGCTGGAAGCTCATTCCACACAGCCACCACCCTCTGAGTAAAGAAGTTCCCCCTCACGTTACCCCTAAACTTCCGTCCCTTAATTCTCATGTCATGCCCTCTTGTTTGAATCTTCCCTACCCTCAATGAGAAAAGCTTATCCATGTCAACTCTGTCTATCCCTTTCATCATTTTAAAGACCTCAATCAAGTCCCCCCTTAACCTTCTGTGCTCCAAAGAATAAAGACCTAACTTGTTCAACCTTTCTCTGTAACATAGTTGCTGGAACCCAGGCAACATTCTAGTAAATCTCCTCTGTACTCTCTCTATTTTGTTGACATCCTTCCTATAATTAGGCGACCAAAATTGTACACCGTACTCCAGAATTGGTCTTACCAATACCTTGTACAATTTTAACATTACTTCCCTGCTCCTATATTCAATGCTCTGATTTATAAAGGCCAGCACACCAAAGGCTTTCTTTACCACCCCATCTACATGCGATTCCACCTTCAGGGAACTATGCACAGTTATTCCTAGATCTCTCTGTTCCACAGCATTCCTCAATTCCCTACCATTAACCATGTACGTCCTATTTTGATTTGTCCTGCCAAGATGTAGCACTTCACACTTATCAGCATTAAACTCCATCTGCCATCTTTCAGCCCACTTTTCCAAATGGCCCAAATCTCTCTGTAGACTGAAAATCTACTTCATTATCCACAACACCACCTATCTTAGTATCATCTGCATACTTACTTATCCAATTTTCCACCCCATCATCCAGATCATTGATGCACATGACAAACAGCAGTGGACCCTTGCTGTCTCCTCCCCTTCCCACCTCTCCCTCAGCCCTCGGGCCCTGGCATTCACTCTATCTCTATCTCCCTCCCCCACCATAGTCGCACTAGCTTCTCATTTTCACATCACAAACAGCTTACAATGGTTTGTTCCCTTTATCATCGATAATTTTTTGCATATCTTTCATTCATTGTTCTTTATCTCTCCACATCACCATCTATATCTCTCGTTTCCCTCATCCCTGACCAGTCTGAAGAAGGGTCTCGACCCGAAACGTCGCCCATCTCCTTCGCTCCTTAGATGCTGCTGCACCCGCTGAGTTTCTCCAGCTTTTTGTGTAACCGTGGACCCAACACAAATCCCTGAGGCACCCCACTGGTCACCGGCTTCCAACCTGACAAACAGCCATCCACCATTACTCTCTGACATCTCCCATTCAGCCACTGTTGAATCCATCTTGCCACTCCGCCATTAACACCCAAAGATTGAACCTTCTTAACCAACCTTCCATGGGGAACCTTGTCAAAGGCCTTACTGAAATCCATATAGACAACATCCACTGCTTTACCCTCATCAATTTCCCTAGTGAATTTCCTGATCAGACCCTGTTTATCCAGATGCTTACATATATTATCTCTAAGTATCCTTTCCATTAATGTGCCCACCACTGACGTCAAACTAACAGGTCTATAATTGCTAGGTTTATTCTTTGAACCCTTTTTAAACAATAGAACAACATGCGCAGTACGCCAATCCTCCGGCACTATTCCCGTTTCTAATGACATTTGAAATATTTCTGTCTAGCTCCTGCTATTTCTACACTAACTTCCCTCGATGTCCTAGGGATTATCCAGTCAGGACCTGGAGACTAATCCACTTTTATATTTTTCAAAAGTGTCAGTACTTCCTCCTCTTTGAATCTCATAGTTTCCATAGCGACTCTACTTTTTTCCCTTATCTCACAGAGTTCAATATCCTTCTCCTTGGTGAATACCGAAGAAAAGAAATTGTTCAATATCTCCCCCATCTCTTTTGGCACTGCAGATAGCTGTCCATTCTGTCTCTCTAATGGTCCAATTTTATCCCTCGTTATCCTTTTGCTATTAATATAGCTGTCGAAACCCTTTGGATTTACTTTCACCTTTCTTGCCAAAGCAACCTCATATCTTCTTTTAGCCTTCCTAATTTCTTTCTTAAGATTCTTTTTACATTCTTTATACTCCTCTAGCACCTCATTTACTCCATGCCTCCTATAATTATTGTAGATATCTCTCTTTTTTCAAAACAAGTGTCCAATTTCCCTTGAAAACCATGGCTCTTTCAACCTAACAGGGACATAAAGATTCTGTACTCTTACAATTTCCCCTTTAAATGTCCTCCATTTCTCTTCTACATCCTTCCCATAAAACAAAGTGTCCCAATTCACTCCTTTTAAATCCTTACGCATTCCCTCAAAGTTAGCCTTTCTCCAATCAAAAATCTCCACCCTAGGTCCAGTTCTGACTCTCTCCATAATTATATTGAAACTAATGGTATTGTGATCACTGGTTCCGAAGTGCTCACCAACGCATACCTCCGTCACCTGACCTGCCTCATTTCCTAACAGGAGGTCCAGCACTGCCCCTTCTCTGGTCGATACCTCTATGTACTGCTGCAAAAAACTATCCTGCACACATTTTACAAACTCCAAACCATCCAGCCCATTTACAGAATGTGTTTCCCAGTCTATTTTTGGAAAATTGAAATCTCCCACAATGACTACCTTGTGCTTACTACTAATCTGCTATCTCCTTACATATTTGCTCTTCCAATTCACGCTCCCCATTTGGCGGTCTATAATATACCCCTAAAAGTGTTGCTACACCGTTCCCACTTCTCAGTTCCACCCAAATAGCCTCCCTAGACGAGCCCTCTAATCTATCCTGCCAAAGCACTGCTCTAATATCCTCTCTGACAAGCAATCCAACACCTCCACCTCTGGTCCCTCCAATTCTATCACACCTGAAGCAACGAAATCCTGGAATATTTAGTTTCCAATCACAGCCCTCCTGCAACCATGTTTCACTGATTGCCACAACACTCCACACAAAACTGCACACAATACTCCAGGTGTGGTCTCACTAGGGCTCTGTACGACTGCAGAAGGACCTCTTTGCTCCTATACTCGACTCCTCTTGTTACACTCATCTCCCTGCTACCCTCAGGTAGAAGGTACAGGAGCCTGAAGACTGCAACGTCCAGGTTCAGGAATAGCTCTTCCCCACAGCCATCAGGCTATTAAACTCAACTGAAACAAATCTCTGAACACTAATAGACCATTATCTGTTGATTTGCACTTTATCTGCTTATTTATTGATGTGTTATATATTTATATAATGGTATATGGACACACTGATATGATATGTTCTGTATTCGTGCCTACTATATTCCGTTGTGCTGAAGCAAAGCAAGAATTTCATTGTCCTATCTGGGACACATGACAATAAACTCTCTTGACTTGCCTTGACATGCCATAAAATATGGCCAGAAGCAATGATAATCTTTAAGGGAACTCAACAATGTGCAGAAAGTGGTGACATTGCCTGCTGCATCACTGGTACAGACCTTCCCACCAAGCTCTTTGGGCTAATGGAATCAAGGGATATGGGGAGAAGGCAGGAACGGGGTACTGATTCTGGATGATCAGCCATGATCAGATTGAATGGTGGTGCTGGCCCTGAAGGGCCGAATGGCCTACTCCTGCACACTCCAGGAGCGTGAGAAGTGTCACCAGGTTTAAGAACAGCTTCTTCCCATTAGTTCCAGGCTCTTGAACCATTCTGCACAACCCATACCTCAGGTCTCCCGTACACAATTTACTTTAGCGATACAGTGTAGAAAGAGGCCCTTCGGCCCAGCGAGTCCACACTGACCAATGATCACCCGTACACTAGTTCTATGTTATTGCAGTTTCGCATCCTACACACTCGAGGCAATTTACACCAAGCCAATTCACCTACAAATCTGTACGTGAGACGAAACCGGAGCGCCCGGAGAAAACCCACAGGGAGAACAGGCAAACTCTGAACCGACAGCACCCGTAGTCAGGATCAAACCTGGGTCTCTGGCGCTGCGAGGCAGCAACTCCACCACTGCGCCAGCATTACCCAGTCACATTGATTAAAGGAATGGTAAGGTTGCCGATAAAATACTCTATTAAGCAGATGTATAAATTGACGACATTGCTTTCTTATAACGCGAGAAAAATTAACAAAGCCTTCGATGATAAGCTACAAATCACATTTTACAACAGTTCCTTCATAAATCCGAGCTGTGCGTTAATCCATCAGTTCCAAATTAAATCTACAAAATCATCTCAGATGTTTACACCACTAATAGAAATAAAAAGAATGATCAAAGATGGCTAATGAGGCTCTAATTTAATCAAGTGGCTCAAAGGAAACCCAAATGCAATTTGGGTGATTATTGGATCCAATAACCCCACACAAATGTCACAAAACGTTCCTTTCTCCTGTTATTCGAG
This sequence comes from Okamejei kenojei, assembly GCA_035221665.1. Lineage (NCBI taxonomy): Eukaryota > Metazoa > Chordata > Chondrichthyes > Rajiformes > Rajidae > Okamejei > Okamejei kenojei. The sequence goes on along the minus strand of CM069143.1, from coordinate 63,244,343 downwards.
TTGTACTACAGCAGAATTAAATCAGAATTACATTGAATAAAATGGTCAAATGGATTGGTTCTGGTCAGATTGGGGAGGAAGGCACGGTGCCCAAAAGGAGACACAAAATACTTCAGATGTCAGAATCTGGTGCAATAAACAAACTGCTGGAGATACTCAGCAGGTCAGGCAACATCTGCAGAGGAAAATTGATCCGAGTTTAGTAATCTTTTTTTTTTTAATTGTAAAATCAAAGAGGAGAGTACAATGAAAGACCAGGACATCTGGGCGGCACGGTGGCGCAGCGGTAGAGTTGCTGCCTTGCAGCACTAGAGACCCGGGTTTGATACAGACTACGGGTGCTGTCCGTACAGCGCTTGTACGTACTCCCTGTGACCTGCGTGGGTTTTCTCCGGATTCCTCCCACAGTCTAAAGACGTACAAGTTTGTAGGTTAATTAGCTTGGTAAAATTGTAAATTGTCCCCAGCGTGTGTAGGATAGCGTTAGTGTGCGGGGATAGCTGGCCAGCACGGACTCTGTGGGCCGAAGGGTCTGTTTCTGCGCTGTATCTCTGAACTAAACTAAATTTGGTGACAGGTTTCAGGAAACGAACAAAAATGGCTGATGGATGTCAATTTAAGCAAAGCAAATTACAAAATGGGAAAGAAGGGCTTACAGAGAATGGCCTAGAATTACATGGGACAAAGAGATAAACTGTACTAACTGCAGTATTAATAAAACAGAAGTGCAAGAATAAGTGCATGAGGAGCAGAGTGGGTGAGAGAAAACGTGATCTTGGCAAAGATTGCATCAGACAAGCCATGCAGTTTTTCTATTAAAAAAAAATGCTCATGAGTTGAACTAGCAATTATACCTAGTACAGGTCAGTTCACATCTGACATAAAAAAAGTTATTTCCTTCTGCACAACAATGTTAACTTTTCTGTGTCCTTATTGTTGCAAATGCCCAGATATGATTTTGCCAATGTTCTACGCATAACTTTATAATACGGCCTAGATTGAGCGGATGTGGAGAGTCCAGGACCAGAGGACACAGCCTCAGAATAGAAGGGCGTACTTTAAAATGGAGATGAGGAGGAATTTCTTTAGGCTGAGGGTGGAGAATCTGCGGAATTCATTGCCACCGGCGGCTGTGGAGGCCAAGTCATTTGGTTATTTTTAAAGCAGAGATTGATAGTTCCTTGATTAGCAAGGGTGTCAAAGATTATGGGGAGAAGGCAGGAGAATGGGGTTGAAAGGGGGAAAATAGATTAGCCATGATCGAATGGCAGAGCAGACTCTATCGGCCAAACGGCCTAGTGCTGCTCCCATGTCTTATGATCATTTAAGGTTTAAAACTTACATAAAGCAGCTGAATGTGGCAGAATATACCATGTAGCTTCACTTGATTGATATCGAATGCTATTGGATACCGAGCTGCATTGGGAATTAAAGGGGACAAATGGCGATAAACACTGGGAATAGGTCTTAAAGTGGACTATCACTCGTGCACTGGGTCGGTGCACACTCCAGTGATCAGCAACGTAAAATAAAATGTTCTGTTTTAAATACAAAATGCATCACATATGGAGAACCTAATAACTACAAGGTGCAAACTTTGCGATGCAAGAAAGAAACGTTTGTGACATTGTTTGGGATAATCGACAATAGACAATAGGTGCAGGAGTAGGCCATTCGGCCCTTCGAGCCAGCACCACCATTCAATGTGATCATGGCTGATCATCCCCAATCATTACCCCGTTCCTGCCTTCTCCTCATATCCCCAATCCGTTACCTTTAAGAGCCCTATCTAGCGCTCTCTTGAAAGCATCCAGAATGCTCTGGTTTCCCCCCACACTACAAAGCCGTACAGGTTTGTAGATTAATTGTAAAGTGTCCCTATTGTGTAGGATAGTGCTTGTGTATGGCGATCGCTAGTTGGCGCAGACTCGGTGGACCAAAGGGCCTGTTTCCACGCTGCATCTCTAAACTAAATTGGTTCAAAACAATGAATGAATAAGTTTATTGGCCAAGTATACACATACAAGGAATTTGCCTTGGTGCTCCGCCCGCAAGTGACAATATGACATACAGTGACAGTTAGGAATGACACATAAAACATTAATAATAAAACATTATTGATTAAACATGTGAATTAAATAAAATACCAGAGCAAAAGGAGGCTACAGATTTTTGGTTATTGAGTAGAGCTACTACTCGTGGAAAAAAAGCTGTTTTTATGTCTGGCTGTGGCAGCATTGACAGCCCGGAGTCGCCTTCCAGAGGGAAGTGATTCAAAGAGTTTGTGGCCAGGGTGAGAGGGGTCAGAGATGATCTTACCCGCTCGCTTCCTGGCCCTTGCAGTGTAGCTTGTGGCTGGAGTTTGTGGCTATGCACAGCTCCAATGCCATCTACAAATTTGCCAAAGACACCACTGCTGTTGGCCGAACCACAGATGATGATGATGATGAGCCAGGGTCCAGAGGAGGAATAGAACTTGCGGTTAAGTGATGCACAACATCAAGCTTTTGCTCGTCATCAACAAATCCACAGAACTAAACCGCTGACATCAGAAAGGGGAAGTTGGGAGACCAGGCGCCAGTTTTCTTTGGGTCAGCTGTGGAGAGACTTAGTTTTGTTTTAGTGATGCAGTGTGGAAGCAGGCCATTCGGCCCATCGAGTCCGCACCGATCAATGATCACCCGTACACTAGCTCTGTTATCGCATCCTACACACTGCTGGCAATTTACAGAAGTCAATTTGCCTGCAAACCTACATGTCTCCGGAATGTAGGAGGAAACTGGAGAACCCGGATAACACCCACGTGATCACAGAGAGAACGGACAAACTCCTCACAGACAGCACCCGTAGTCAGGATCGAACCTGGAGCTGTAAGGCGGCAACTCTACCGCTGCGCCACCGTGCTGCCCGTTTACTAGCTTGAAATTTACTGGGCATCACCATCTCAAATGACTTGTCCTGGACCCAGCAAATAGAAGGCGGAGCACCAGCGTCGCATCTTTCTCAGAGATTTAGAGCGATTCGGTGTGTCTGACAAACTTCAACAGATACACTGTAGAAGGTGGACAATGGAGGAGGCGGAGGAAGGAAAAGTTAGCATGGGAATGGGAAGGGGTTAGCAAAGGAAAACGGTTAGCATCCGGCATTTTATACTGCATAGTCATATGCATAGACTATGCAGTATAAAAATTCATGGCTTCCGGAAAATATCCTGAACGTAAAACGTTTGGATAAACAGGAAGCTCAGACAACAACTTTATTATTCCCACATTGAACCGTGTATGCGTGATCATTAGAAGCTGTTACGCTATTTAAGCTTTAAGGATAGAGACACTAATACTCCTCCAGTGTTTTTACGATAAATTCCAGGCCAAAACCCCCTGAGGCCATTTACTCTGCCTCCGTGACACGGTTTTCCCTGATAATTTACTCTATATGTTACTGTGTTAATAGATCCAGCTCGACCATTCTTATGTTTGTATCCCTGCTACTTCATGGTTTTAGATTCCAAGCAAGATTATATCCATATAAAGGGTAGTGATATCGATCACAGCTCAGCTCATCGTGGTGTAGCTGGTGGAACTGCTGCCTCACAGCGCCAGAGACCCGTGTTCCATCCTGACTATCTGTGTCTGTGCAGAGTTTGTACGTTCTCCCTGTGACCGCGTGGGTTTCCTCCGGGTGCTACGGTTTTCTCCCACTTCCCAAAGACGTGCGGATTTGTAGGCTAACTGGCCTCTGTAAATTGCCCTTAATGTGTAGATGAGAAAGTGGGGTAACATAAAATTAGTGTGAATGGGCGATCATCGATGGTCAGCGTGGACTCTGTGGGCCAAAGGGCCCGTTTCCTGCAACCAAACTCTAAACTAAATGAGATCGGCATATAAACAGAAGAATACGGCAACTTGCAAAGATTTCAGATAAGTAGCAAGGAAAAAAATAAAGAAAATAAGCACAAAACAAGCATTGGTTTTAACGAACAAATTTCTCTCTGTGACTCTATAAACACATTTGCTTACCATCTTCCTGTTTCAAGTTCCTCTCTATGTTTGCTACACAGGATGCACAGGTCATGCCAGTAACCTGAATGAAACATTTTTCTGGAGTCGGAGTCTCTGCATTTTGGGAAGTGATGCTCGATTCCCGTGACGGCATCTCTCCTTTAACTTTGGTTTCACATGTCCCATTTCTTATTTTTTTGTCTTTTACAGACACTTTGCGCAAACCGTCTGAAATCACTGAAGGTTCCAAGCTTGCTGCAATAAAACAATTTGCATTCCATTATTAATTATAGAAAAGTACATTAAAATAAAATACATTAAGACATATATATATACATACACACACATATATATATATACACACACACATATAATATATATATATATATATATATGCATCTATTTTCTCTGTTTCTATGTTTCTGCATTGCATCACGTATATATATATATATATGTGATGCAATGCAGAAACATAGAAACAGAGAAAATAGCTGCGGAGTAAGCCATTCAGCCGTTCGAGCCAGCACCATCATTCAATATGATTATGGTTGATCATCCAAAAACAGTACCCCGTTCCTGCTTTCTCCCCGCATCCCTTGATTCCGTTAGCCCTATGAGCTACATCTAACTCACTCTTGAAAACATCCAGCGAATTGGCCTCCACTGCCTTCTGTGGCAGAGAATTCCACAGATTCACAACTCTCTGGGAGAAAAAGTTTTTCCTCATCTCAGTCCTAAATGGCCTACCCCTTATTCTTAAATAAGGCTGAGGCTTTATTGGGCACTGGCTAGGTGGGTACACGCGACAATCAACTAAACTGAAAAATATCCACAATTATAGCAATCACCCATGCATGTGATTGGCTTTACAACTTGATTCCCCAAAACTAATCTGTCTAGAATTATAACAGACGACTTACAAAATGGTGGCAGCCATTTGTTTACATGGTATTTTTTTAAACTCTGGTAACAGAAGAATTGTTCACTCTTTTTGAAAATGACCAGCACTGTGGTACAGCTCCCACCATCTTGTGGTGCCACTTAATATATGAGCCTTGGCATCCGATTAAAACGGGGTGACCATACAACCAAGTCATTGAGTTATACAGTGTGGAAACGGGCCCTTTGGCCTAACTTGCCAACACCGGCCAACATGTCCCAGCTACACTCGTCCTACCTGCCCGCAATTGATTCATATCCCTCCAAACCTGTCCTATCCATGTACCTGTCTAATTGTTCCAAATGTTGGGATAGTCTCTGCCTCAACTACCTCCTGTGGCAGTTTGTTCTATACACCCACCACCCTTTATGTGAAAATGTTACCCGTCAGATTCCTGTTAAATATTTTCTCCTTAAACCTATGTCCTCTGGTCCTCGATTCACCTACTCTGGGCAAGAGACTTTGTGCATTTACCCGATTTATTCCTCATGTGATTTTATACTTAATGAGATCCTTTCTTTGCATTCATGCAAAGCTGACTCGTGAGATTCAGAAACAAAAACACCTATTGATTTTCCCCTTTCCCTAATGCAAGGTTAACTTAAGTGTTGATTTGCAATCTGGCCAGGTTCCGCAACTTCAAAAGCCTTTCTGGTTTAACTTTCACAGCCTGCAGTGGTTGCATTTTACGAGTTAATTTTAGTTTTAAATCACATCAGTTAAACACGTTTTCCATTTATTGGCCCTTAAATTTGATTTAGTTTAGAGATATAGCGTAGAAACAGACCCTTCGGCCCACCGTGTCTGCGCCAACCAGCACACTTACACAATCCTGCACGCACTGGGGACAGTTTACAATTTATCGAAGCCAATCTGGTGAAAAACCTGTACGTCTTTTGGAGTGTGGGAGGAAATCGGAGAAAACCCGGAGAAAACCCACGCAGGTCACGGGGAGAACATACAAACTCCATACATGCAGCACCCGTAATCGGAATCAAACCCAAGTCTCTGGCGCTGAATGGTAACAACTCTACCTTACCATGCCGCCCTTAAGTTCTCCATTAAGATATCCAGTGATCATTTTAATTTCATTTAATTTTATTCTAGTTTACATGGGGGACACACAATTTAAGAGGATAATGCATGTAAGTTGTCTTCAGACAGTACTGCTCATATTAGAAATGGCAACCAGGAAACTACCGAATCATAAAAATGGCAACTGGTTCACTCATCTCCTTCAACCTCCCCCAGAATTTGATATAAACTCTTAACTCAATTCTAAATGGGCTAACCGCCAAATCCCACTGACATTGGGCTTGTGGGAAGGGCTGCTGGACACTGCCGTACCTTGTGGCAAATTTAGCAAAAGTCTCCCACTAGAACCAAACTATGTACAGGTCCACCACTGATTTTCCAGCCCCATATCTGAGGATGGATGTGCTGGCTCTGCAGAGGGTCCAGAGGAGGTTGACAGGAATGATTGCAGGAATGAGTGGGTTAGCATATGATGAGCTCTTGATAGCACTGGGTCTCTACTCGTTGGAGTTTAGAGGTTTGAGGGGGGAACCTCATTGAAACTTACAGAATGATGAAAGAGCATAGAGCGGATGTTGAAGGGATGTTTCCATTGGAGGGAGAGTCCAGGACTAGAGGTCATAGCCTTAGAATTAAAGGATGTTACTTCTGCCCCCCCAGTGGCTTGGGCGGGCCGTTCTAGAACCGTTGGACTCCTCTCGGAGGGTGACCTCAGTTGATCCGGCAAAATGGATAAATCAGGCAAGGCATTGGAACCAAGGATGCCGGGAGACAAGAAAGAAGAAAAACGATGATGGACCTGTACCTTGCTGCTTAACATCACAGCTCCAAAGGGGAAGAGGGGGACATGATGCACAAGCTTTTGAAAGCAATATCTACATAATTAAACAGAAACGTATTTGTTATCGTATTTTTAAAAAAAATTACCAGGAAGAATGGCGTCAAAGCCCATATCATCTATCATGTCTCTCAGCTCCTCTGCACTGGTGCACAAAGGGTCATATTCCACAACCCCATTCTGCTGTGCCAGAGAAACATGAACCGACATCACTCCACTTCTATTGGAAAGGTTCTCCTCTATAGTCTTCACGCAGGAATTGCACGTCATCCCCTTAATATTGATCATCGCCACGCTGCTGTGCAGATTCTTTCTCGATTCGAGGGGTGGCTCGAGGAGTGGAGATACTAAAGGATGCTGTATAACACCAGGGGCAGGCAGACTATCATCAGGGATCAGAGCTTTGAAATTTCCCGGAGGTAAAGCCTCAACAGCTTGCCGTAAGGCATTTGGAGTTATCATGGTTGGGTTGTATTGGATGGTCGCATTCTTATTTTCCAAAGAAACTTTGACTTTATGAACAGCGGGAAGTTCCGATAAGTTACTTTCAATGTTAGTTACACAGGAGTTGCAGTGCATGCCATCTATTCGGAGGATTAGATTTGTTCGATTGTTAGTCACTTCCTGCAGAGTAGCTTTTGATGCCTGAGTCGCATTTATTAGACGTTCAATGTCGACAGCCAGCTTCATAGGTTTGGCCTTGGTCTTGATTGTAGCAAAGAAGCCGGCACTTTCGATCTGACTCCTGAGGTCCTCTGGTGTGATGAGGTGGGCTTGGTACACAATTGTCGCCTCCTGGCTATTCAAGGAAACTACATTTAAAAAGAAACATTTTAATTATAAATAGTGAAAATGATTCAAATAGCCTAATGTGATTATTTTTGTTGTTTAGTTCAGAGATGCAGCGCAGAAACAGGCCCATCGGTCCACTGATCAGCGCCGACCAGCGACCACCCCCGTACACTGGCACTATCCTACACACTAGGGACATTGTATCATTTTTACCAAAGCCAATTAACCTACAAACCTGGACGTCTTTGGAGTGTGGAGGAAACCAGATCACCTGCAAAACCCCCCCCAATCTCCATACAGACAGCACCCGTAGTTAGGATCAAACCCGGGTCTATGGCGCTGTAAAGGGCCTGTCCCACATTCACGACCTAATTCAGGACCTCTGCCGAGTCTGCCCTTGACTCATACTCGCAGCATGGTCGTCATGAAGCCGTAGGTAGGTTGTGATGCTAGTCGTATGTACTAGTGGCATCCAGTAGGTCGGGGCTGATGAAAAATGTCCATGAGTAAAAAAGGTCGTGAATTAGGTCGTGAAAGTGAGACAGGCCCTTAAGGCAGCAGCTCTACTGTTGCGCCACCATGCCATTCCATTATTTAAAACATGTACAAGATTCCTAGCGAACTTTGCCCAAATTATCAGTTAAAAATAATTGGTGCCCATCCAGTGGTTTAATGAACTAAAAAACAAATACACATGCATCTTGCTCAAGATACAATGTAATTAAAAAAAACTGCAGATGCTAGTTTATACCAAAGATAGACGGAAAAGGCTGGTGTAACTCAGCGGATCAGGCAGCATTGCTAGAGAACATGGGTATTTGTAAAAATGTCAGGGGACTAGTTCTCTGGCTTCTAATTCTCCCCCCGCCACCTTCCCCTTCCCCTGACATTCAGTCTGAAGGAGGGCCCAGACCCGAAATGCACCTATCCATTTTCTCCAGCGATGCTGCCTGACCCGCTGAGTTACTCCAGCACTTTGTGTCTCTCTTTGCTCAAGATATATCTCCTTTGTTGAATGTTCCTCTGTGGTTAGGGTTGGTCAATCACTTCACTTTCCCCATTGTAATACTGCAGGGAGAGCTTCTGATTTTCTCACTTTTAAAATGTAATTAGTTGACAAGTACTTTAATGGATTCCAAATCTTGCATATTTATATAATGCAACAAGCTCATGATTGATTTGGTCCAACTTATTTTGACACACAATTGCTCATTGTTATAATTTGCTAAAGATGTCATCTTCTGGAAAATCATCATTTGTGCTCAGGAATGCAAGTATAGCTGAGTGAATCTCACACTCTCAATCAATCAAATTGTGGGTACAAATCCTGCAGCCTAAGCCTGTAGTACAAAGGCCTGTGGACTTCGGGAGCCACGGTCTCCGGTAGGAGGCGGCCGTTCCGGACACTCCAGGCCGCTGAGAGCGTTCTCCCGTCGCCGGAGCTCCATCATCCGGCGAGAGGGCCTGAAACATCAGGCCGCCGTCACGGCGACTGCGGAGGCCTCGACCATGGGACAACAAGAGGAAGAGGACTGGACTTTGTTGCCTTCCCTCACAGTGGGAACCATTGTGGAGGGATGTTTTTATGTTTTATGTTAAATTCTTCAATGTTGTGTTTTATTTTTATTGGTGTGCTGCAGATGACAACTCAAATGTCACTACACCAATTGGTGTAGTGACAATAAATGTCCTTTGTCCTTTGTCCACTTTGTGTCCTTTTGTGTATCAACCCATGGTTAATACCTAGCAGTTCCTTGTTTCTACACAGTACAGACGGATTCTCTAATGCAGTATTGACGGCTGCTGGGAGGTTTTGTTAGAGGAGCAAACTTTCAGCTAATATTAATGTTAAGTTTGCTCGCAGCTGGATATAACCGATGCCCATGGGCACTATTGTCACCGACAGTAGGGATTTCTCCCCTGCGTGTGACGATACTCCCTTGTGCAAATATATATATATATATAAAAACACGCAAAAGCGATTGTCTGGCTCAGTTTGAGGAATCGTTCAGTGCTAACATTGACGGCCACTTTATAATTGTGAAAACATTGTATTACCTGTAAAGCACATTGGACCATTCTGAGGGGCCACTGCCTCCAGCTGCTTTTCACTGTACCTCGGAGCGCGTGACAATAAACTAAACTCTCACTTCAGGAACGGTACAGAGTGCAAAAGTGCACAAGAGAAGACTAATTTTGAAAAAGGATCACCTTTGATACGCTGAACCCCCTGCAGTTTTCCGACCTTGCCTTCGATCGTGCTGCTGCAGGAGTGACAGGTCATTCCTTCAACCCGCATCTTCACCACCATCTCGCCGCCGCCGCCGCCTTGATCCAACTTGACGTCCTCAGCCGCCAACAACTTCCTATCAACGACAAAACCGTTGCCAGCCACGTCCACAATATTATCACTGAGACTTGGTGCAGTGGAGGAGGAAGGCACTGCACCATTGACCGGATCTGGTGGCTTTTTCCTCTCCGCATGTTGCATGGTGGGAGCTTGGTTTCCGATCGGCGGGCAAGGCTGGGGAGCGAGGGTGGGATGCGTGTGATGGGCAGATTCTGGTGTGGCAGGCACTGGGCCTGCGTCAGTCAGAGCAGCTTCGAATCCCATATCATCGATTGCTTCCTGAAGGGTCTCCGGGCTTTGAATCTCTGGGTTGTACACAATAGCAGCATTATGGTTTTCAAGTGATACCTGTACAAACAGACATTGAAAATTGAAATGGATCATCGTTAGCTAAAAGGTAACAACAAAGCAAACACTGATAAAAATATATAAACGAGGTCAGGCAGACTAGTCGGAGAACTGGGAAGAGGGAAGGGATGGAGAGAGAAGGAAGGCAAAGGTTACTTGAAGTTAGATAAGTCAATGTTCATACCGATGTGGTGTAAGCTGCCCAAGCAAAATATGAGGTGTTGTTCCTCCAATTTGCACTGGGCCTCACTCTGACAATGCGAGGAGGGTAATCTTAGTTGGTCCCGCATATCCAGATCAGGTGAGTACAGATGCACAGCAACATGAATCAAGTTCACGCCATGAGCCCGGTCAAAATACACTCCAGTTGATCATTTGTGCGTGTGTTTTGCTAAACCATTTAGCATTCTAACCATGAAAAATGCGATCATCTAATAGCATGCAAAATTTTTATTACTGAAGTGAACGAGTGCTGTGAGCAATTTTGGGCACCATATCTGAGGAAGGATGTACTGGCCCTGGAGAAGGTCCAGAGGAGGTTTACAAGAATTATTCCAGGAATGAGAGGGTTAATTTATGATGAATGTTTGATGATACTGGGTCTGTACTCGTTGGAGTTTAGAAGAATGAGGAGGGACCTCATTGAAACATACAGAATAGTGAAAGGTTTGGATCGAGTGGATATGGAGTGGATGTTTCCTCTAGTGGGAGAGTCTAGGACTAGAGGTCATAGCCTCAGAATTAAAGGACGTTTCTTTAGGAAGGAGATGAGGAGGAATTTCTGTAGTCAGAGGGTGGTGAATCTGTGGAATTCTTTGCCACTAAAGGCTGCGGAGGCCAAGTCAATGAGTATATTTAAAGCAGAGATTGATAGATTATTGATTAGTACGGTTGTCAGGGGTTATGGGGAGAAGGCAGGAGAATGGGGTTAGGAGGGAGAGATAAATCAGCCAATTGAGTTCCTCTTGCACTTTGTGTTTTGCTCAATATTAAATAATTCAGTTTTGTTGCTGCACTGATCATGTTCCAGATCAACACGACCAAAATGAACAAACATTGCAGAATTCCAGATGAACTTGACAACCAGAACAGGAGATCCAAATTTCTTTTTTTGCCAAGTTACTACAAATTTAATATAAAAGGATTGCATCAATGTTTTTTACTAATAAGTTACATCATCCAAATGAAATTATCACATTGTCACTGGAAGCCAAGAATATAAACGTCTTAATTTGCATTGCATAAATACATTCTAACAGGGTAATGAGGGAAATGCAAAATCAGCTTCTCTAAATGTTCACATGCAAAACTGATTGAACATATTTGTATGTAAACAAAAACTCACCAAGGCAGCATCTATGGAGCGAAGGAAATAGGCGACGTTTTGGGTCAAGACCCTTCTTCAGACTGATGTGGGTGAGCGGGGGGGAGGAAGAAGAAAGGAAGAGGCGGAGACAGTGGGCTGTGGGAGAGCTGGGAAGGGGAGGGGAAAGAAGGAGAAAGCAGGGACTACCTGAAATGAGAGAAGTCAATGTTCATACCGCTGCGGTGTAAACTACCCAAGTGAAATATGAGATGCTGCTCCTCCACGTTACGGTGGGCCTCACTCTGGCCATGGAGGAGGCCCAGGACAGAAAGGTCGGATTTGGAAAGAGACGGGGAGTTGAAGTGCTGGGCCACCGGGAGATCAGATTGGTTATTGCGAACCGAGCGGATGTGTTGGTCTCACCGATGTAGAGCAGCTGACACCAAGAGCAGCGGATGCAATAGATGAGGTTGGAGGAGGTACAAGTGAACCTCTGCCGCACCTGGAAAGACTGCTTGGGTCCTCCATGGTCAGAGTGAGGCCCACCGTAAATTGGAGGAGTAGCACCTCATATTTCGCTTGGGTAGTTTACACCCCAGCGGTATGAACATTGATTTCTTTAATTTCAGGTAGTCCCTGCTTTCTTCCTCTTTCCCTCCCCTTCCCAGCTCTCCCACAGCCCACTGTCTCCGCCTCTTCCTTTCTTCTTCCCGCCCCCTCCCCAACCTCACATCAGTCTGAAGAAGGGCCTCGACTCAAAACGTCACCTATTTCCTTCGCTCCATAGATGCTGCCTCACCCACTGAGTTTCTCCAGCATTTTTGTCTACCTTCGATTTTCCAGCATCTGCAGTTTCTTCTTGAACATATGTTAATATTAGGCAAGAAAAGGCTATGACACTTGGTCTGAACTTCAGCATCAAGAGCATCTTTCCTGCATCTAATCCGTCTGGTCCCATCGGAATTTTAAGTTTCAACCAGACCAAGTGCAGACCCGTTGGGTCAGCTCCAACGCAAGATTCCACCACTCACCCATTCCCCAAACACAATATTCCACCACTCACGCATAGCTCCCAAATGCGCCAACTTGGCTCATTTCTCCTCATCTCCCAGCACTCCCACCTCCTCCTCTTCACCATCCCTATTCAATCCCTAGAAAGGGAGGGGGGGTAGAAAGGGAGGGAGGGTAGAGAGAGAGGGAGGGTAGAGAGGGAGGGAGGGTAGAAGGGGAGGGGGGTAGAAGGGGAGGGGGGTAGAAGGAGGGTAGAGAGGGAGGGGGAGGGGGGTAGAGAGTGAGGGGGGTAGAGAGGGAGGGGGGTAGAGAGGGAGGGGGATGGGGAAGAGAGGGAGGGGGATGGGGAAGAGAGGGAGGGGGATGGGGAAGAGAGGGAGAACAGAGAGGGAGGGGGGTAGAGTGGTGAGGGAGGGAGGGTAGGGAGGGCGAGGGAGGGATAGGGAGGGGGCAGAGAGGGAGGGGATAGAGAGGTAGGTGGGTAGAGAGGATGGGAGTGAGGGTAGATAGGGAGGGGATAGAGAGGGGGAGGAAGAGGCGAGAGAGGGAGAAACGTGGCAACTACCCTCCCTACCCCGTCCTCCCCCTCAATCCCCTGCTCCCTCCTCACCTCTCCAGGATCTTTCCACTCTCCACCCCACTCCCCACCCCATCTCCCTCCTCCACCGCCACCACTCCTCGAATCCCCTCCCTCGCGGAGTGTCCCGTCTTGCCTTGCGAGGGCATTGTGACGTCACTCGGATTTTTTTCAGAAATGGGTGAGTTTTTGGGGCTGTTTTTTTAAATTTAAAGAATTAATAACCGGAAATATAGGTGGGAATGCGGTGGGAAGATGTTTATCGCCACAACGGGAAAAATGTGAATAGGATGTGTGAAAATGGCAAGGCTGAGGCCTAGCGTTTGGAAGAAGATAGGAAAACCAGATTGACACATCGTGGGCACAAACTAAAGACTTTTAGTTATATAGAGATGATGTCCCCCTCTCATTGTTCTAAACTTTAACAAATGTAAACTCAAATGTCCCAGTCTTTCGTTCTGCTCTCTTCAGCCCTGCTTAACACACACACACACATAAAAGTAAAAAAACATACAAACAATAAAACAATCTGGCAAACCTTGAAGAATATTTTGTTTTCAGAAATGCAAAGAGGATATTTTGTTACACAACTTAAAAATAAAACTTCCTTTCCAAGAAGTGTTATTGAAAAAGAATGTTAAAAGTGCAACAATACTAGCTTATGTGTAGGAAGGCAATGCCGATCATAAGGTCATGTGATAGGAGTAGAATGAGGCCATTCAGCCCATCGAGTCTACTCCGCCATTCAACATGGCTGATCCATTTCTCCCTTCTAACCCTATTCTCCTGCCTTCCTCTGACACCTGTACTAATCGAAGAACTATCCATCACTACCTTAAAATATCCACTGACTTGGCCTCCACAGCCTTCTGACTAAAGACATTTCTCATCTCCTTCCTAAAAGAATGTTGTTTTATTCTGAGGCTATGACCTCTAGTCCTAGACTCTCCCACTGGTGGAAACATCCTCTCCACATCCGCTCATTCCAAGCCTTTCACTATTCTGTATGTTTCAATGAGGTCCCCCCTCATGCTGGTTTAAACTGAAGATAGACACAAAATGCTGGAGTATCTCAGTACGACAGGCAGCATCTCTGGAGAGAAGGACAGGATGATGTTTCGGGTTGAGACTCGACCCGAAACGTCACCTATTCCTTCTCTCCAGAGATGCTGCCTGTCCTGCTGAGTTACTCCAGCATTGTGCGTCTAACACTAGGTTATGCATGAATTTGAATTTCTTTGAACTGCAGTTTTCAAAAACAACAACCAACATGCAAATCTTTGAGCTATAGCCAGTAAATGTTAAATCATTTCTGCCTCAGCAAACCTCAAAGGGCAAAATGGCCTCCTCCAGCACCTATTTTCTACATGTGTTTCAAAGGCCGGCTTGACACAAATATAAAACACTCTGCATTAAAATACAACCAACCTAATCCAGTTGTTAATCTCTAGTTTTGGCAACTGATGCCGTTCTCACGAGATGGCCGCACTAACGAGCAATTTCTACGCAAATATGCATATTTATCACTGAGCACAGGGCCAAAAAAAATCCATCGTTCCCCAAAGGATCTCCCCTGAGGCGGAACAATGGCACAGTGGTAGAGGTGCGGGAGAAGTTAATGCCTTGCATAATCGTGAATTCACCCATTGCAGAGAGTTGGAATATCAGGCGAGGCAAAATAAAAGTTTTAATTTTTAACACAGAACGAGGACAAGGATGGAATATCCTTGGGAATGTATGGACTACCATGGGAGGTGGTCTTGGAGGGGAGCATGCTCCTCAAACTGCGGAGCATCTTGGACAATACAGCTCAACCCCTTCATGACAACCTGAGGAGCACCTTCAGCAACAGACTGGTTCCACCCAGATGCAGCACAGAACGCCACAGGAGATCCTTTTTCCTTCCCTCCCTGTGGCTATCAAACTGTACAACTCCTCCCCTTCTGTCATAGAGTAGACTGACTCCCCCCCCCAAACCCAAATCTTTGCACTTCGCCAATCCTTTCCACACATCACTTTAATTTCATGTTTCATGTCTCTTGTGTTTCATGACTGTAGGCAGACCAATTTCCCTCCTGGGATAAATAAAGTTCTATTGTATCGTTAATTTGAGGAAGGACATTCCTAATTTGAGGAAGGCCATTCTTGCTATTGAGGGAGTGCAGCGTAGGTTTACAAGGTTAATTCCCAGGATGGCGGGACTGTCAATGCTGAGAGAATGGAGCAGCTGGGATTGTACACTCTGGAGTTCAGAGGGATGAGAGGATATCTCATTGAAACTTATCAGATTGTTGTGGGCTAGGACACGCTAGTGGCAGGAAACATGTTCCCGATGTTGGGGGAGTCCAGAACCAGGTGGCACAGTTTAAGAATAAGGAGTATGCCATTTAGAACGGAGACGAGGAAACACTTTTTCTCACAGAGAGTGGTGAGTCTGCGGAATTATCTGCCTCAGAGGGCGGTGGAGGCAGGTTCTCTGGATGCTTTCAAGAGAGAGCTAGATGGGGCTCTTAAAAATAGCCCCATATCAGGGGATATGGGGAGAACGCAGGAACGGGGTACTGATTGGGGATGATCAGCCATGATCACATTGAATGGCGGTGCCTGCTCGAAGGGCCGAATGGCCTACTCCTGTACCTATTGTCTATTGTCGTATGATAACGGCCTCACACTCATCTCTGACATCACGCGTGGTCAAATAGTGCGATGAAAGCCCAGGCTTAAATATATCCGCATGGATGAGGAAGATAACACGTGAAGACCAGCACGTTTAGTTTTGTTTAGAGATACAGCGTGAAAACAGCCCTTCAGCCCATCGATTCCATGCCGACCGTCGATCACCCGTTCTTCAAAGTAAAATGGGTTAAAAAAAAAACCCAGAAAGCCTATTTTATGAAGGCTAGAAGAGGGTTACATAAATATGTGGCTAGAGATACCAGAATAACATGGAAAAGATGATGGAGAATCACCTGCTCTTCATAAATAAAACGGGTTAAAAAAAAAAAAAAAAACATCCTGCCCATTTAATGAAATCTCATGAAGCGTAGAAGAGGATTACAAAATATGTGGCAAGGTACCAGAATTGCGTTGAAAGGATGACGAGCATTGGGAAATTATGATGCAAGATGTGTGTCTCGAAGGCGTTATTGAATTTCAACCCATTTCAGAGAATTTTAAACTTTGGCAAAATATCGATGCGGAAATGCTCTCGGCAATATATTTCCTCAGGCCCATTTTGTGTTTTACTGCCCAAAACATGAACTCGAAGTCTGCCAAATTAGATTTCGCTTTCAAAATCTTCACGCTAATAAAATCAGATAATTGAAGTGGAAATTGATTATAAGACTTGCTGCAATTATAATTTTAGGGAATAATGTCATTAACCAGAGCATTATACTCGCAATACAATTTCAGTTTTCCTCAAGCTTAAAAAGGCAGGCCTTTATTTGATTTGTCCAGTTACATAGGTTACAAATCTATTTAAGAGACCTAAATCAGAGCTCGGTCTTTGGTGCAGCCATGATAAACCAATGACTCATGAGAGTAAGATTAAATTTGGCAGAGATTAAAGATTAATCAGTGTACGTTGAGAAGACCAATATTGACTCGAGGCCAACACATATACAAGCTTGAAAACGTTAATTTATGGTCATTCAGAGGTTCTGGAAACTATTCAGAGATATAATCCTTGCCTGTGGAAAGTTATTCCAGTGCTCCATTAGAGTCACGCAGTCTTAAGGCAGGCCTTTCGGCCCAAGCTTCCCATTGCGACCAAGATGTCATGAGCAATTCCATCCGTCTGAAGAGGGGTCCCCAAACATCACCTATCCTTCCTTCAGAGATGCTGCCTGACCCACTGAGTTACTCTAGCATGTCTATCTTTGGTATAAACCAGTATCTAGTCCATTTTAAGTCCATTCCCTCTAAACCTCTCCGATCCATGCACCTGTCCAAATGTCTTTAAAAAGTTGTGATCAAAGTCGTGCCTCGACTACCTCATCTGGCAGCACGTTCCATGTGCCCTCCACCCTTTGTGTGGAAGAGGTTGCCCCTCGGTCTCCCTGAACCTACCGATTTTTGGAGTGTGCAAGACAAATTGCACTGTTCCTGGATGGTCGAAGAGACACAATGGAAAATAATATAAACCACATTATGTCAGGGGCTGGGTGTTGGGGGAACTGTCGGGAGAAAAGGTTACAGAGAAATTTGTGAGGAGTGAGTTTGCTGAGATAAAATGACAGACTTGATAGGCCAGAATGACCTCCTCCATTCCATTAGATGAAACAGACTGCCACGGTGGCATAGTGGTAGAGTTGCTGCCTTGAAGTGAATGCAGCACCGGGGAACCGGGTTCGATCCTGACTACGGGTGCTGTCTGTACGGAGTTTGTACGTTCTTCCCGTGACCTGCGTGGGTTTTCTCCGAGATCTTCGGTTTCCTCCCACACTCCAAAGACGTACAGGTTTGCAGATTAATTGGCTTGGTAAATGTAAAAATTGTCCCATGTGTGTGAAGGATAGTGTTAATGTGCGGGGATCGCTGGTCGGCGCGGACCCGGTGGGCCGAAGGGCCTGTTTCCGCGCTGTATGTCTAAACTAAACCATGGATACTGAAAGATAAAAATATAAAAAGCTGGAAGCAATTAGATCAAACAGCATCTGTGGGGATTAAAACAGTCCAGATTTTAGTTTTAGAGATACAGCAGTGGAAGCAGGCCCTTCAGTCCACGTCGACCAGCGATCACCCGGTACACTAGTTCTATTCCACAAACTAGAGACAATTTACTGAAGCCAATTAACCAACAAATCTGCAGGCATTTTGAATGTGGGAGGAAACCGGAGCACCTGGAGAAAATGCACACGGTTACAGCAAGAACGTACAAACTCTGTACAGACAGCACCCGTAGTCAGGATCGAACTTGGGTCCCTGGCGCTGTGAAGCAGCAACTCTACCGCTGCGCCACTGTGCTGCCCTCAATTCAGTCAACATTCAACATTTCAGTCAATATTTCAGTTCAAAGTCCCTTCAAGGTATTCGCTCAAAATAACCGGCAAGAGGTGAATAACTACGGAACTCAGACCAGTCACTTTGGAGAAGTCACTGAGCACTTGGAAAAGCTCATCTTCCAATTACCCCCATTTAAAAAAAAATGTTTTTGAGATACAGCGCGGAAACAGGCCCTTCAGCCCACCGAGTCCGCACTGACCAGCGATCCCCGCACATTAACACTATCCTACATGCACCAGGGACAGTTGACACTTTCACCAAGCCAATTAACCTACAAACCTGTACGTCTTTGGAGAGTGGGAGGAATCCAAAGATCTCTGAGAAAACCCGCGCGGTCGCGTGGAGAACATACAAACTCCGTACAGACAGCACCCGTAGTCGGGGTGGAACCCGGTTCTCTGACGCTGCAAGCGCTGTAAGGCAGCCACTCTACCACTGCACCACTGTGCTGCCCATCTATGTACAATGTCTCTATCCAATCTTTGTAATTAAAAACTAGATTAAGCATACAGTGCATTCAGAAAGTATTCAGACCCCTTCACTTTTTCCACATTTTGCTACGCTACAGCCTTATTTTAAAATGGAATAATTTTTTTTTAAATCGTCAATCTACACACAAGACCCCAGAATGAAGAAGCAAAAACAGGTGTTTAGAAATTTTTGCAAAGAAATTAAAAATAAATAACTGAAATATCACATAAGTATTCAGACCCTTTACTATGACACTCAAAATTGAGCTTGGGTTCATCCTGTTTCCATTGATTATCCTTGAGATGTTTCTACAAGTTGATTGGAGTCCGCCAGTGGTAAATTAAATATATGGGACATGATTTGGAAAGGCGCACACCTGTCTATACAATGTCCCACAGTTGACAGTGCATGTCAGAGCAAAAAGCAAGCATGAAGATGAAGGATTGTGTCGAGACACAGATCTGGGGAAGGGTATAAAACAATTTCTGCAGCATTGCAGGTCCCGAAGAGCATAGTGGCCTCCATCATTCTTAAAAGAAAGAACTTTGGAACTACCAGGTCTCTTCATTGAGCTGGCCGCCAGGCCAAACTGAGCAATCGGGGGTGAAGGGCCTTGGTCAGGGAGGTGATGGTCACTCTGACAGAGCTCCAGAGTTCCTTTGTGGAGATGCGAGGAACCATCCAGAAGGACAACTATATCTGCAGCACTCCACCAATCAGGCCTTTACGGTAGAGTGGCCAGACGGAAGGCACTCCTCAGTAAAAGGCGCATGGCAGCCCGCTTGGAACAAGATTCTCTGGTCTGATGAAACCAAGATTGAACTCTTTGGCATGAATGCCAAGCATCACGTCTGGAAGAAACCAGGCACCGCTCATCACCTGGCTAATACCATACCAACGGTGAAGCATGGTGGTGGCAGCATCATGCTGTGGGGATGTTTTTCAGTGGCAGGAACTAGGAGCTAGTCAGGATCGAGGGAAAGATGAACGGAGCAAAGTACAGAGGGATCCTTGATGAAAACCTGCTCCAGAGCGTTCTGGACCTCAGACTGGGGCGGTGGTTCACTTTCCAACAGGACAACCACCCTAAGCACACAGCCAAGACAACGCAGGAGTGGCTTCGTGACAAGTCAGTGAATGTCCTTGGGTGGCCGAGCCAGTGCCCGGACTTGAACCCGATCGAACATCTCTAGAGGGACCTGAAAATAGCTGTGCATCGACGCTCCCCATCCCTGACAGAGCTTGAGAGGATCTGCAGAGAAGAATGGGAGAAATTACCCAATTGCAGGTGTGCCAAGCTTGTAGTGTCATACCCAAGAAGACTTGAGGCTGTAATCGCTGCCAAAGGTGCCTCACCAAAGTACTGAGTAAAGGGTCTGAATACTTATGTAAATGCGATATTTCAGTTCTTTCTTTTTAATTACTTTGCAAATTTTTCTAAACACCTGCTTTTGCTTTTTTATTATGTGGTATTGTGTGTAGATTGATGATTAAATCGATTTTAGAATAAGGCAGTAATGTAACAAAATGTGGAAAAAGTGAAGGGGTCTGAATACTTTCTGAATGCACTGTAGATATCAGGACAGCAATGCACATTGGCATTGCCATGGAACTGCAATATTAAAATTGTAAGTAATGACACAATTAAAACCAACAGAACTCAATAGAAAGAAAGTTTCATCTATTTTCAATGATGAAAACTACGGAGAATCGGTATGTCAAAGAGGACTCTCTCTAACTTCTACAGGTGCACAGTAGAGAGCATGCTGACCGGTTGCATCCTGGCTTGGTTCGGCAACCTGAGGGTCCAGCAGCGGAAAAGGCTGCAGAAAGTTGTGACCACTGCCCAGTCCATCATCGGCTCTGACCTCCCCACCATCGAAGGGATCTAGCGCAGTCGCTGCCTCAAAAAGGCAGCCAACATCATCAAGGACCCACACCATCCTGGCCACGCACTCATCTCTCCGCTACCATTGGGCAGAAGGTACAGGAGCCTGAAATCTGGAACATCCAGGTTCAGGAACAGCTGCTTCCCCACAGCCATCAGGCTATTAAACTCGCCAACAAACAGATTCTGAACTGTAACAGCCTATTGCACTTTATCTGCTTATTTATGTATATATGGAACTGAACTGTTCTGTATTTATGCTTACAATATTCTGTTGTGCTGCAGCAAGCAAGAATTTCATTGTCCTATCTGGGACACATGACAATAAAATCTCTTGACTAATGAAATGCCAAGACTCTTGTGTGGCATCCATTGACCTTTCAGCCAATTGTCAGTCATCAAAGGAATCTTTGGAAGATCTATGATATTTGTGATGAAGATCTACCACTAACTAATTCAAAAGTCAAGCAGATTGAAAACTACCGCTTCTGTGTCAAATTTATAAGGGAGACAAAGTTGATATTGCATGCAATAGAATGGCCTAGCACTAATAGATTCACGTGGACATTACCTTGGAGGGAGTATGGCTGTGGGAGGAGAAACTGGTGGTGGATCTGTTTTACTTGGAACAGTGCAAGAACACGAATGAAGCATACAAAATCACGAGGGGTATAGATACGATACATAGTGGGAAACCTTATTCCCCAAGCAAAGATGTTTATAAAAAGATGGCAGAGGTTTAAACGATGGGAGATTTAAAGTGGATACGAGGAAGAATTTTGTCACCTAGAAAATTGTTGGCTCCGAAACATATTGCCTGATAAGGTGGAGACACAAGAAACTGCAAAAGCTGTTTAGTTTAATGATACAACGTGGAAACAGGCCCTTCGGCCCACTGAGTCTGTGTCGACCAATGATCACCTGTACACTAGTTCTATCCTACACACTAGGTACAATTTGCAGAATCTAATTAACCTACAAACCTGCACGTCTTTGAAGTGTGGGAGGAAACCAGTGCACTCAGAGAAAATCCTTGTGGTCACAGGGAGAACATGCAAACTCCATACAGACAGCACTTGTAGTCTGGTGGATAGATGACGTTTCGGGTCAGGACCTTTCTCCAAAGATGCTGCCTGACCTGCTGAGTTACTTCAGCACTTTGTGTCTATCTTCGGTGTAAACCAGCATCTGCAGTTCCTTTCTACACATTTAGTCTTGGAAAATGTGGGCCATAGGATCTGTTTCCTTGCTGTAAAATCCTAATGGGCCAGTCTGAAGAAGGGTTTCAGCCCAAAACGTTGCCTAGTTCCTTCGCTCCATAGATGCTGATGAACCCGCTGAGGTTCTCCAGCACTTTTGTCTACCTTCGATTTTCCAGCATTGGCAGTTCCTTCTTGATCACTTAGGCGATTTTTAGGCAACTACAGGCGACTAGTTTGTCGCCACATTTGCCGGTTGACGCCGGGATTGGTCTCCTTATTTGCGTAAAAAACCGTAGCGACTTTCTGGTCGCAGCTAAATTTTCAACATGTTGAAACATTTTCCGTGACAGTGGGTTTGACGCCAATGAGCATAGCTTGACTTCTCCTGACGTAGGTGCTGTCGTAGGTTGTCGCCAGGATGACGTAGGTTGCCGCCGTTTTTTTGGCGACCTGGTACGACTATGACAGTCGCCGGCAGTTGCCTAAAAAAATCGCCCATAAAAGGAAGTGCACTGACATCCCACTTCTTAACATCCACATAAATGATTAACCAATCCACCCAAAGACAGGCAGCTTTGTCTGCCCAGCGCTGTATAACCAGAGGACTTTGCCCTGTTGAAGATCACTCTGACATCTACACTCCCCTACATGACTGAGCATAAAGCAGATAATAACATTTGATCAAATCCACCCAAGATATACATTCGGCCTCTTACATTAGTGTTTCTTCAATGCAAACAAAATTAGCCCCAAATGGAAGCTTAACTCATTTAGATGCAAATAGAGACGACTAAGGGGAAAGCAGGCAATCCAAACAAAAAAATCAATGCAAGTTTGCAAATTCAAATGAACGAGGACATCTCTCTGCCGAAGCAACAATGTTGGCGAAAAGGCCTAAAACCGTCTCTGCACTCGTGTCACAGGTCGAGAGCTGCAAGCCAAGACATTGGTTCAATGGCGCTTTTATTGCCGCGTGCAAATGCGCAGTAAAATTATTTTCTTACATATAGTCCAGTACAGTATTCCCATACCCAAGCACATCCTCGATTAGCAAGTGTACAGAAATAGTCCACTGAGCCTGCATGCAAGAGGCGCCAAATTGACAACCACATACCTAAACATAAACTAAGAAGAGGCTGGGTTTAAACAGGTGGGCGGCACGGTGACGCAGCAGTAGAGTTGCTGCCTCACAGCGCCAGAGTCCCAGGTTCGGTCCTGACTATGGGTGCTGTCTGTACGGAGTTTGAACGTTCTCCCTGTGACCACACGGGCTTTCTCCTGGCGTTCTAGTTCACTCCCACACTTCGAAGATGTGCAGGTTTGTAGGTTAATTGGCTTCAGTAAAGATTGTAAATTGTCCCGTGTGTACGATAGCACTGGTGTATGGGGATCGCTGGTCAGCGTGGATTCGGTCGGCCAAAGTGCATGTTTCCACGCCGTATCGCTAAACAAAACCGGTAAAGCCTCGGCTTCTCAAACAAAAGGTGAACAGCAGGAAGTTAAGGAACATCCCGCTGAAGTGGAATGGAGTGCAGCAAGAATTTCGCAGCCACTGAATTAAGGAAACTCTTCTGCATACTTTAGAAATGAATGGATTAAAATGATTCCAGTAAACCCACAGCGCTGCCCCAAAGCTTGCTGCAAAATGGAAGTCAGGGGTTATTGGGAGTCAGCAGGAGAATGTGACTGAGAGGGAAAGATAGATCAGCCATGATTGAATGGTGGAGGAGACTTGATGGGCCAAATAGCCTAATTCTGCTCCGAGAACATATATGCATGAAAATGCACTGTGGAATGGTTACAACAGTGATCTTTTCAGCTTATTATTTTTTCAGCAATTATTTTTGTTTTGCTAGTTCTGATGGAAGGTTACACATAGAATAAGATTTTTATTTAAACGAAAGAGTAATTCATTTCTGGGCCCTCTACTAAGTTTATATATTTGGCATATAAAAGTTTCCTTTTAAACTGAACTATGCACAAACTCAAAAAGCATGAGAAAGCACAGGATTAAAATTGGAGCTGTTATCTTTTCAGTACCACTATGTTTGTAATGCAGCAGGCTACATTGAGTTTGCTATTAATTTTTAATGCTTACAACGCTGTTCAGTGCACGCTCTCAGGAAGAATGACTAGCTCTTTCAAGAGGCAATTCGCACTGTAATATTTGAGAACTTTATGACCATGGTGCAAGTTAAAAATGTTTTTATCAAAAAGCCATGCATAAAATTTATACTCAAATAACCTCATGATCAGTGTTTAAAGAAAATAAGACCAAAAAAAAAAAAAATTTATCCGCCATTAAATATGACATTGTTGAAAGAAAGGTTAATGCATTTGATATCTCTCTCGACTGAATCAGTTGATTATAGTAGCTGAGATACAGAATGCCTTTCCCACTGACGCCACTGTTTCTCTATTTTTTTTACACAAAGGGTGGAGGGTATATGGACCAGCTGCTGGAGAAGGTAGTTGAGACAGGCATTATTGTAATACGTAAGAGACATTTGGACAGGCACATGGATAGGACAGGGTTAGAGGGATATGGGCCAAGCGCGGGCAGGTGGGACCAGTGTGAATGGGGCATGTTGGCCAATAGACAATAGGTGCAGGAGTAGGCCAGTAGGCCATTCGGCCCTTCGAGCCAGTGCTGCCATTCAATGTGATCATGGCTGATCATCCACAATCAGTACCCCGTTCCCGCCTTCTCCCCATATCCCCGGACTCTGCTATCTTTAAGAGCCCTATCTAGCTCTGGGCAAGTTGGGACAAAGGGCTTGTTTCCACGCTCTATGCAGTTGTTTTTTTCTTTAAATTGCATCCAATGCTTATTGGAAACCCAAGGATATTTTTTTTAACCCTTAAAAGTCATGAGGATGTATTAATACCTTCCGAAACTTAAGGGGTTGGACAGGCTAGATGCAGGAAGATTGTTCCCGATGTTGGGTCCAGAACAAGGGGTCACAGTTTAAGGATAAGGGGGAAGTCTTTTAGGACCGAGATGAGAAAAAAAATGTTCACACAGAGAGTGGTGAATCTGTGGAATTCTCTGCCACAGAAGGTAGTTGAGGCCAGTTCATTGGCTATATTTAAGAGGGAGTTAGATGTGGCCCTTGTGGCTAAAGGGATCAGGGGGTATGGAGAGAAGGCAGGTACAGGATACCGAGTTGGATGATCAACCATGATCATATCGAATGGCGGTGTAGGCTCGAAGGGCCGAATGGCCTACTCCTGCACCTATTTTCTATGTTCTATGTTTCTGTTTCTATGAAAGGTTCAAAATTAGAATTAAACTATATACAAAGGTAGCATATTAATATATAATCTGACTAAATCGCAAAGTTCAGAGCAAGATACTAATCAGTATATCTGAGTACTATGCCTTACAGAAATCAAAATGATTAAGGCACAAAGGGATTAATGGCATGTAAACCAATGCCAAGGTCAATGTGATCTTTGCAAGAACAAAGTTACCAATGAAAACAAAACAGCCATTCACAGCATGGAAAAACAAACTAACAGCGAACAGTAAATCCTTCGGCCCACCAAATCCACGCCAGCCTGCGACCATCCCGTACACCAGCACTATCATACACGCAAAATTTACAAATTTTCCCAAAGCCAATTAACCCACAAACCTGTACATCTTTGGAGTGTGGAAGAAAACCAGAGCACCAGGAGAAAGCCCACATGGTCACAGGGAGAATGTACAAACTCCGTACGGGCAGCGCCCATTGTCAGGATCAGACCCAGATCACTGGGTGCTTTAAGGCAGCAACTCTACTGCTACACTACCGTGCTGCCCAAATTATGTGTGTCAGAAGTGGGATTCGAACCCATGCCTCCAGTGGAGACCAGAACAAAGGACTTTATTCCTTGAGTCTGGTGTCTTCGACCACTCAGCCATCCTGACATGCCTCTGACTCTCCCTTTCCAACTTTCCCCTTGCCTCTTTTTAACCAGCTGTCTCCCCTCACCTCTTTCTATCACCTATCTCCCCCCCTACTCCATCTGTCTGAAGAACGATCACACATCATCTGTCCCATTTCCCTCTACCGATGCTGCTTGACCCTACAAGTTCCTCCAGCATTTGTTTTAGCTCATGAATTCCAGTGTCACTCCAGAACCTTAAGCACATAATTCAAATTAATTATTCACTGCCGCGATGGAATAGAACTACCTTGTTGAACAAGGTTACAACTGACCAGTCAAATAGTCAATTTTTTAAAGTTTTGTAGTATCGTATTAAAGGGGGAAAAAATTATTTGAAATTTATCCCACAGCTGTTTTGAGGTCTGCTGTGGGCAAGTTCCCTAAAGTTATAAAAAGTATACTGTTAACTGATTTTTCACATACAGTTCAAAATAAATGCTTCATTCTTATGAAACCCAAAATGTGATTCACCACATGACTTGATTTAATTTGAAAAAGCTCACTTGGTTTGCAATTTAACAATACATAAAACAAAATAAATATAAACAAACCAATGTTTCTCATTAGTTCAACTTATCCAAAGTACTCTTCGAAATTCCATTCCTACTTCAAACAGGCTCCAACAGTGTCTTGAGACATTTTGGGGTGGGGGGTGGTGGAGATCCTTATGCCCTATATTATGCATTAAATTGACATACAGAATTCATGGGTCATAAACTGAAAGACCATCAGATTAATTCAACAAAAACAAATCAAATATTTGGTCTGAGCTGTAGGGAGAGGTTGAGCAGGCTGGGACACGATTCCTTGGGGCACAGGAGGATGAGGGGTGATCTTATAGAGGGGTACAAGATCATGAGAGGAATAGATCGGGTAAATACACTCTTGCCCAGAGTAGGGGAATCAAGAACCAGAGAACATGGGTTAAGGCGAGGGGGGAACAATTTGATAGGAACCCAGGGGTAATTTTTTCTCACAAAGGTGGTGGGTGCATGGAACGAGATGCCAGAGGAGGTAGCTGAGGCAGGAACTATCACAACATTTAGATGGGTACATGGATAGGACAAGTTTAGAGGGATATGGGCCAAATGCAGGCAGGTTGGTCTAGTGTAGATGGGACAAGTTCGTTGTCGTGGGCAAGTTAGGGGAAGGGCTTGTTTCCATGCTGTATGACTACAACAGCCTGTTTCTATGTGATACATGTTGTATCCCTAAACTAAACCAAGCTGAAAAGGTTGTGAGGCATCATTGCATTCTTTCCACATCCTCAAACTCTGGATCGAGGGAAGCAATGAGCTTGCACTCTTTACAATATTCACCTTTATCTTGCTGACTCCTTGTAACTTTCCAATGTGCTGCTCTATGGTCTGCACGCACGAGTTACAAGTCATTCCCCCCACGGATATCGTGACGTGATGCATTTTGCCTTTTCCGCTCTCTCTTCTTTGGTCACATCACTGGAAAGAATAAACAAGAGATTAAAATGGGTTGGATATGTAGGAAAGAACTGCAGATGCTGATTTAAATGCTGGAGTAACTCAGCGGGACAGGCAGCATCTCTGGAGAACCACATTTAAAGCACTGCACAGCTGCAAAGGGGATATATATTAGCCATGCAGGTTTACTTCCACATTTGCAAGACGTAGCCTCAAAAACAATACTGAGCAAATTTCTTAATGTTAGCTTGGAGACTGTAACGACGGATTAAAAAAAATCAAAACATCTTGGGCAACCACAACATTCACTTACACATTGTACAAAGTTGTATAAACACCGAGTCGTTCAGCTTCGTATATACGTTCTTTATTGGCAGAACACGTCGAGTGAATACACACAGCTGTTGTAGGTTCAAGCTCCTAGATGAATCTGAAGATTAGCCGAACCCAAAGATTATAGAGCAGACCGGCACGCTAGATGACGTAGTAGAAACCCGAACTGGATTACGGATTGGGTGTACAACAGTAAAAACCAGACATGGATCAAATCGGCTAATAGTGATCGATCTACATCCTCCTTCTTAAACATAAGCCCGCAAACTAAATTAAAAAATATATAAAACTAAAGCTTACAAACATCACAATATAAGAATGTAAACATTAACTAAAACAACAGCTAAGCAGTGGAGGATACGAAATGAGCAAGATAAGTGTCTAAACATAGTATTTGTACTTGGGGTTGGGCTTACAAACATGTCCCGCACCCGTATACGGTACAGGCCCTCTGCCGTGCTCTTTGCAGGTGACAGCACTGCTGCTGGTGGTCCAGTCAGCACTGGTATCACCAGAGTCTTTTCCACAGGGGACTGCACAGGTGACTTTGTAGCCCTCTCGGTTAATAGTGATTGATCTACACACTAAACATTAACAGTTTGAAATGCCCCAAATCTGTTGGATAATCAGACAAAAGAAAAAGACATTGATCTAAATTAAAAAATATTTGGACATTCCTGCTATTGAGGGAGTGCAGCGTAGGTTCACAAGGTTAATTCCCGGGATGGCGGGACTGTCATAGGTTGATAGAATGGAGCGGCTGGGCTTGTAGACTCTGGAATTTAGAAGGATGAGAGGATATCTCATTGAAACATATAAAATTATTAAGGGTTTGGACACACTAGAGACAGGAAACATGTTCCCAATGTTGGGGGAGTCTAGAACCAGGGGCCATAGTTTAAGAATAAGGGGTAAGCCATTAGAACGGAGATGAGGGAATACTTTTTCACACAGAGAGTGGCGAGTCTGTGGAATTCTCTGCCCCAGAATTCTCTGGATGCTTTCAAGAGAGAGTTAGATAGAGCTCTTAAAGATAACGGAGTCAAGGGGACAAGGCAGGAATGGGGTACTGATTATGGATGATCAACCATGATCACATTGAATAGCGGTGCTGGCTCGAAGGGGTGAATGGCCTACTCCTGCACCTATTGTCTATTATAAAAAATAATGTAAAGGGTAGTTTTTAAGGAGATCTTATGGAGGATCAGTTCCCTAAAAAGTAGATTATTCCATGACAGAAAATGGACAGTAATGATACATGGTTAAACAAGGAATGGCAGATGCAGATTTAGAAACAAAGACACAACATGCTGGAGTAAGTCAGTGTGTCAAGCAGCACCTCTGGAGAACATGGATTAGTAACTGTAGCCTTTAGAGATGAAGCATGGAAACAGGTCCTTCGGCCCAACAAGTCCACGCCGACCAGCGATCACCCCGTACACAAGAACTATGTTACACACACTAAGTAAGTAAGCAAGCAAGTTTATTGGCCAAGTATTCACATACAAGGAATTTGCCTTGGTGCTCCGCCCACAAGTAACAACATGACATACAGTGACAGTTACGAATCTCAGAAAACACTAAACATTAATAATAATAAAACATTAATGATAAAACACCATTGATCAAGCATGTGAACCAACAAAATACCAGATCAAAGGGAGGCTACAGATTTTTGGCTGTTGAGTAGAGCAACTGCTCGTGGATAAAAACTGTTTTTATGTCTGGCTGTGGCAGCTTTGACAGTCCGGAGTCGCCTTCCAGAGGGAATATTTACAATTTTACCAAAGCGAATTAACCTACAAAATAGTACATCTTTGGAGTGTGGGAGGAAACCAGGTCACCCGGGGAAAACACATGCCATCACGGGGAGAAGGTGCAAAAATCCATACAGACAGCACCCGGAGTCAGGATCGAACCCGGGTCCCTGGCGCTGTGAGGCAGCAACTCTACCGCTGTGCCACTGTACCACATGATGTTTTGTTTTGTAACAATTATAAATTATTGCCTTTAATTATTTCAGTTTCTGTTCCATTACAATTTCTCTCCTTCAACCGTACCCAAAGGGAAATTAATCTTCTGCACTAAAACTATTGAATTCTTTTATAATTAGCATAAACTTAAAATCCATTTCCAAAATATTAACACTGATAATATTTTGCATCAACACTACTTCACTGATTCAATCACGATATAATGTCAACATCTTACTGTGGTAAAAATAAGGGACATTTGCGGTCTGCATAATTTTAAAAAAAAACATTGAATTAGATTTAGCACTAAATTCATTCCTGGGAATACATCCAACTCCTTCAGGTTTTTTTTAAAGACACATGGAAACAGGCCCGTTGAGTCCATGCTGGCCACTGAACAACCATTTACTCGAGATCTACATTACTCCAATTTCTAATCCACTCCCTACACACAAGGGGCGATTTTCAGAGGCACGTTAACCTACAAACCCGCACATCATTGGGATGAGGGAGTAAACGACTGTCACAGGGAGAACGTGCAAACTCCACACAGACAGCACCCGAGGTCAGGATCGAACCTGAATCTCTGGAGCTGTGGTGTAGCTGCTTTACCCGCTGTGCCACTTGTCCATTCTGATTCAGCTTATACCCCACGTAATTATAGGGCTCGGTAACTCATAATATCTCATTCCAATTTTAATCACATATGGTTTCCAATGTTGCTGCATATATTATTAAATGTTCTCAACATAGGATATCCACAAAATAGCATCTTCACAAAAGCCAAGTGTACAATTCCCATTAGAGAAATACAAAGCTGTCGATGTTAACGTGGTTGCACACTTGCCTAAAACCCTTCCAAAATGGTGCAAAAAGCATTTGTCAATACTTCGGAGAAATTCATTGCAGCCATGACCCAGCGTCAAAACTATGAAAAAAAACTTCAATAATAATGAATAATTTATCAACTTGGATTAATTATACTTCAATGGAGAGTTAATATCTGGCCTCTTTTCCCCAGCATCACCTCTCTTCCTCTCATGTACCATCCCCACCCTCGTCTCCAATAGATACAAGGAGCTCACCAAATTACTTTGTCATTAAGATTCAGACCATCTATTCAGCTGCCACTGCTACACCACCCCTTTCTCCTGCACTAACCGCAAAACAATTCTCTCTGAGTCCTATTGCAACACCCTCCATGTTCGTACCGAGCTCAATTTGTTTACAAAGTAAACCTCTAATCTTTTTCTCTATACTCATGATCACCCGATTTATCTTTCTGCCAAAAAGAATGACACAAAGTGCTGGAGTAACTCAGGGATACTGAGATACTCCAGCATTTTTTGTCTATCTTTGATGCAAAGCAACAGTTGCTTCCTACACATTTTGTATACCTCTCTGGCCGTCACGCAAAACAACATTGTGCATTAACGAACCATCAACGAACTGCACAGCAAGGGCCAGGAAGTGAGTGGGTAATCTCTGACCCTTATTAACTAACTAACTCTCTCTCCCTCTCCCACTCTCTCCCTCCCTCACCCTATGACTCTAAACTCCAAGTGTGAACATCCAGTCGAGTTTCACTGTCAGTGATAGTGGTGCATTATCCCATTTTGTCCAATTTGATTAATCAGTGCTCAATTTTCAGTCATCAGTCACAATCAAAGCATTTCCTTTACCGGCTTCTGTTCCCACAGCCTCAATTTTAATTCTGCAGCCCAACAGAGTTCCAAGTTTGTCATCCTCCTTTTATATGCAACATTGTTTGAAAGCAGGACTTCAGATTTCATATAAACACTAACCCCCAGCTCCAGCATCCCTGGACAGAAGTGATGGATGACGTTTTGGGTCGAGACCCCTCTTCAGAAATGGTCCCCAGCATTTTGTTCCGCTGAGTTGCTCCAGCATTTTGTGTCTATCTTCGGTGTAAACCAGCATCTTCCGACACAAATCCCAGCTCCACCCCATCAAATCTTCTCAACTCATCACTGTCTCCGTTTTGAAGGTACACAAAAATGCTGGAGAAACTCAGCGGATGCAGCAGCATCTATGGAGCGAAGGAGATAGGCAACGTTTCGGGCCGAAACCCTTCTTCAGACCGAGTTATTTTTTCTCTTTTCAGACTGAAACCCTTCTTCGGACTGAGACTGACTTTTTACCCTACCAACCACTGTCTCCGTTTTGTCAGACATTCAGTCAACGCACAAAAATTATTCAAACTACTCAAGAAGGCTATAAAAATGCAATCAGCAAAGAAGCCACAAATTACACCCTGAGCTGCTGATATAAATAACCTACCCAGTTAATGACACAAACAGTAGCTTGCTCTCTAAATTGGATCCAGCTAAGCTTCCAATTCTATCTCCTCTCTATCACTGTTAATTGATAAACACCAGGGTTATTTCACTATGGTAAGTAACAAATTCAAGCTGTAATTTCCATCTCCACTCTGAAATCCTCATTGATATTTTTACTACCTCCACATTCAATTCTTCCAACTTCTCCATGAGCCAAAACCCGGAAAACCTGCCCCAGTTCACCAAAATTCCTACGCAAACTCTGTAGACTCCTGACCTGACAACACATCAAAAGTAAAAGGGTGTCAACCCATTCCTTCTGTCCAGAGATGCTGCCGGCCCTGCTGAGTTACATTTTGTATCTATCTACATCAACATTTAAATGTAAAATCTTCATGGCTTTATCCCTCCTCATCCTTGTCACCTCCTTTAATCCTAGCCCCTTCCAGACGGACATCCTAGAATCACCTATTCCCATTGTTAGCTGTTTGCACACTAAACTCAGCAATTCCTTACTAATTCAGTTCCAAAAGCTGCCAGAGATCTTCCTTGCACTTACTCCGTGGAGCGAGACTTTACTTGTTCAGTAACATATTTAAGGTAAATCCTCACATCTTTGAAATATAGAGTCATTAATATTTTAATTACATATTGTACTAGCTTTCCATCAACATCTACAATATATATTCAATTTATACATAAAGCCCAGTTTTGTTTAATTTTAGATTTATATTTCTTATATATTGTATTTGTATTTATATTTTTATATTGCATTTACATTCTTTGTGCTGTATTATATTATTTTATATTATATTTATATTCAAGTATATCATATATATATATATATATATATATATATATATATATATATAATATTAGATATATTTAGATAGATATTTATATTCATATATATATAAAATAAGATTTATTATATAAATATGATACAAAACACTATAATACAATACAAACACAAATATAAAGATATATTTTAGATAAATATTTATATTGATATATATATATATATATATATATATATATATTTTCTATCTAATATATGATATATATAAATATAAATATGATATAAAACAATATAATGTATATTCTGAAGAAGGGTGTCGACCCGAAACTCAGATATTGGCTCTGATTCTATTCACCTATTTCCTTCGCCCTCTAGAGAAACTGCCTCACCCGCTGAGTTTCTCCAGCATTTTTGTCTACCTTCGAATTTTTCCTGCATCTGCAGTTCCTTCTCAAAGAAAACAATATAATACAACACAAACACAATATAAATATATATCATGTCTTATATATTTATAATTTATTTCTGATATAGTGCAATAATTTGCTGGAAGACTAGTTATAATGAACAGTTTAAATGATAGTCTAAGTGAAGCCTGCAGGTTGGTTCTGCTGCCAGTAATGATTCACACTGTTTTTTGTTAAAGAAGGAACTGCAGATGCTGGAGAATCGAGGGTCCACACAAGGCTGGAGAAACTCAGCGGGTGCAGCAGCATCTAAGGAGCGAAGGAGACGGGCGACGTTTCCCTTTATCATCGATACTTTTTTGCATATCTTTCATTCATTGTTCTTTATCTCTCCACATCACCGTCTATATCTCTCGTTTCCCTGATCCCTGACCAGTCTGAAGAAGGGTCTCGACCCGAAACGTCGCCTATCTCCTCCGCTCCTGAGACGCTGCTGCACCCGCTGAGTTTCTCCAGCCTTGTGTGGACCCTGTGATCCACACTGCGTTTGCCCTCACGCTGCTCCCTTTACACCAGTTGCAGGGGATCCCCGATAGCCCACACGCTCCTCACTCCCGCCTTCAACACCGACATTCGAAGATGTTTACAGATGACGGGGCGGCGGGGTATGTTACCTGAGGCCTGGGCCGAGAGGCGGCGGCGGCGGCGGCGGCGAGGAGAGCCCACGTCCCCCGCGGCGGCTAAAGATCCGACGCTGCCTGACCCCCGGAACCGATCGGCTCAGCCGCCGCTGCTGCTGCCGGCCCGCGGGACGGGATTAGCGGGCGGACCCTCCCCGCGCGTGCGCAGAGTGGGGGGGGGGGGAGGTGAGGAGCCTCGTCGCTGGGGAACGGCGGCGTTTAAAGTACAGGATTAATGTTCACAATGTACACGGTAAATGGGGGTTCAAATACAGGATAAATGGCGTTAAATGTACACGGTAAATGGGGGTTCAAATACAGGATAAATGGCGTTAAATGTACATAAATGTAAATGGCGGTAAATGGCGGGTTAAATGTTAAACAAATGGGTTCAAATACAGGATAAATGGCGTTAAATGTACACGGATCAATGGGGATTCAAATACAGCATAAATGGTGTTAAATATACACGGATAAATGGTGTTAAATGTACAGGGATCAATGGGGATTCAAATACAGCATAAATGGCGTTAAATGTACACGGATAAATGGTGTTAAATGTACACAATGTACACGGATAAATGGCGTTAAATGTACAGGATAACTGGTGTTAAATGTACACAATGTATACGGATCAATGGGGATTCAAATACAGCATAAATGGTGTTATATGTACAGGATAACTGGCGTTTAAAATACAGGATAACTGATGTTAAACGTACAGGATAAATGGTGTTAAATGTACACAGATCAATGGTGTTTAAAATACAGGATAAATGGCGGTAAATGGACAGGATAAATGGTGTTAAATGTACACGGATAACTGACGTTTAAAATAAATGGTAAATAGTGTTAAATGTACATAATGTACACGGAAAACCGGCGTTAAATACATGGGGTGACTGATGTTAAATGTACAACAGTAAATGGTGTTAAACGTACACAATTTATACTGACAACTAGTGTTAAGTGTACAGGATAACAGGCATTAAAGGCAATAACTGGGGTCAAAAGTCTACGGACAACTGACATTAAAGGTACTAACTGCCATCAAAAGTCCATGGATAGCTGTCATTAACTGTGCTTTAAACTGGCATTAAAAGTACACGGACAGCTGGAGTATTGTGTCCCTGCTCCCACGCCCCCCCCCCCCCCCCCTCCCCCTTTCCAGCTGATGGAAGTCGGTTCCTGCAAACATTCAACTCGTCCTCAATACTGTGATTTACCAGATTAGATTATGCACTTGTTTGGAATAGAATCAGAGCAAATATCTGAGTCAGCACCACAATCAATCATTTTTATGATACATTTGCCACTGGTAACCAAGAAATATGGACCAATGTGCCTGTTGGAAGTGGCTAATGGTGGCAAAAGACAAAGTCTAAAAACATTCCATGCCAAAATTCAGACACATCATTGCCAATAAAATTCACATTCACTTGAACAATAGACATTCTAAAATTTTATCAACATGAAAAGGGGATAATAAATATAGGCAAGCTACCTGTGGAAGAAATATGTATCTCCTTTATTTAATTTTGATTGGAATTGAACAAGGTAAAGAAAGGGTGTATTGGAGGCGACAATTGGAAATCTTTGTTCTGACCAGGTAGAGAAGAGAATTTGTGGGAAACGACGTTCATTAGATGTTATTACCTCCTGACTGGGAAATATGTTGAAGGGTGGATGATAATGTAAACATTAAATAGTTTAGCTGATAACGAAGTTTGTTTAACTTTCTCTGCAAAGTTACAGTAGATCACCCGCGCCCCCTACCGCTAGTAGCATAGATATGTTGCAGTAAATGGGAGGCTTGTGATTGGCTTGGAATAATGTCGATGCCTTTGTATTGTGTTTGAATTTCATTAATCATTTGTTGTTGAATAAGATTAACATAGTGAACAGTATGATATGACTAATGAAATAATTGGTACCTATATAATAATTGAATGATCTTAAAAGCTACCGGCCCATCTCGCTCATCTGCATCCCATACAAACTCCTTGAGAGGCTGATCCACGGGCGTATCAACCCCATCATAGACCCTCAACTACCCCAAGAGCAGGCTGGTTTCCGCCAAAGTCATTCGACTGCGGACTAGGTAACCCTCCTCACCCAAGACATCGAGAACTGCTTTGAGACAAATTAGAAGGCAAGAGCTGTTCTTATAGATCTGACAGCTGAATATGACACCGTGTGGCCACGGGGAATAACTGCAAAGCTACTTCGGGTGCTGCCAGACAGACGCAAGGTACGCTACATCATGGAGCTGATATCAAACCGCAGCTTTGTGCTTAAGACCAGTGATGGACAGCAGAGTAGACTGAAGAATGGCGTCCCACAGAGATCCGTCTTGGCTCCGCTGCTTTTTAACGTGTACATTCATGACCTCCCAGAGACCATCGCTGGAAAATATGGGTATGCTGACCTTCTAGCCATCCTGATGAGCAACAAAGAATGGAAGACAATCAAAAGCTCCTTGAGTCAAGACATGGGGACTTTGGCAGTAGACCTACGACAGTGGTGTCTAAAGCTGAGCAAAGGCAAAACAGTGTCAACAGCATTCCATCTAAACAAGGAAGCTAAGCGAGAGCTAGCTATCTTAACAACAGGTTGCGTACATTTCGTCAACACCTGGCTGGTCTCCGTGCCAAGGTCATGGCACGTAACGGCCTCATCCGACGCCTGGCAGGAACGGGTTGGGGAGCCAGTCCATCAACTCTACGCACCTCTGCCTTAGCTCTTGTGTATGCCCCAGCTGAGTACTGCGCACCCGTACGGACTAGCAGCAGACATACTAGCCTGATAGACATGAGCCTGAACAGCACCTTGCGAACCATCACTGGGTGCCTTCAACCTACTCCAGTTGAGCAGCTCCCTATACTTGCAGGCATTCCGTCTACAGGGATCCAAAGGCAAGCAGCAACTCTGACACTATCTCGTTGTGCCAAGGACCCAGATCACCTCCTCCATCAGGCTATCAGCAGAGAGCAGAGGCCACTCCGACTGAAGTCCCGTCACCCCTTTGCTCCACATGGAAAACAACTCCTAGCATCCACCCAGCCAACTGAGACAAAAGCACACTGGATAGCCACCAAGTGGTCACAGGAGTGGAAGGCAACCTCATCTCCGTTACACAGCTACATTTCTTCACCAGATAAAAGCTGCCCAGGGTCTGACCTCCCCAGAGGAGCAAGGGTGAAGCTCAACAGACTTCGGACTGGAGTTGGGCGTTTCAATGCCAGCATTGAAGGTGGAATCGCATGTAGATAGGGTGGTAAAGAAAGCCTTTGGTGTGCTGGCCTTTATAAATCAGAGCATTGAATATAGGAGTAGGGAAGTAATGTTAAAATTGTACAAGGCATTGGTAAGACCAATTCTGGAGTATGGTGTACAATTTTGGTCGCCTAATTATAGGAAGGATGTCAACAAAATAGAGAGAGTACAGAGGAGATTTACTAGAATGTTGCCTGGGTTCCAGCAACTATGTTACAGAGAAAGGTTGAACAAGTTAGGTCTTTATTCTTTGGAGCGCAGAAGGTTAAGGGGGGACTTGATTGAGGTCTTTAAAATGATGAAAGGGATAGACAGAATTGACGTGGATAAGCTTTTCCCATTGAGGGTAGGGAAGATTCAAACAAAAGGGCATGACATGAGAATTAAGGGACAGACGTTTAGGGGTAACATGAGGGGGAACTTCTTTACTCAGAGGGTGGTGGCTGTGTGGAATGAGCTTCCAGCAGAAGTAGTGGAGGCAGGATCGATTTTAACATTTAAAAGTAAAGTGGATAGGTATATGGACAGGAAGGGAATGGAGGGGTATGGTCTGAGTTGCAGGTAGATGGGACTAGGGGAAAACAAATGGTCGGCACGGACTGGAAGGGCCGAGAGGACCTGTTTCCGTGCTGTAATTGTTATATGGTTATTATATGGTTATATGTGGAGATGGGGACTCCGCCAGAGCCCAGCCTGTGAATTTGGAGCAGAACATCAGACAGCCAACCATGTTATCTCTGGGTGCCCGCTCTACCACCCACCAAATGGAGCTCAGGGCCTGGCAGACATTGACGCAGAGACAACAACCTGACTGCTGAACACCCGGCTTGAGATCTAACTATTCCTTTGGTTTATGTGTAATTCACAAGAAGATGATGATTGGTACCCATGAAGTTGATAAATTATTTTTTGTAGAATAGTAACTAACAAGTTATTTACTGCACACTTTATCTGTCAGCTAATTCTGCAGTGAAGTCAGAGAACTGGTGGGAAGTTTACTACTACCATCTCTCCATGATATGTAATAAAGTCTCTTGAATTACCATACAGCCATACTAAAAAAAAGCAACAAGATGCACTACATAAAAGTTAACATAAACCTTCACCACAGCGGATTCCCCACATTCCTCACTGTGATGGAAGGCAAAAAATTCCAATCTTCTTCCTCTTTATTCTCAGTTGGAGCTCTGAGGTCAACCCCTGGCAAAGGGATCGTGAGGTCTGCGATGGTAAGTCCGCAGGCGACAGTGGTGGAGCTCTCAAAATCCAGCAAAAGCCGCCAACTCCTCGACATTAGGCCACATTGCAGACGGAGATACGATACCGGAAAAAAAAAATTGCATCTCCGTCAAGGTAAGAGATTAGAAAAAGATCCCCCAACTCCCCGCACAAGCTAAAGAACACTAAAAACATACATTTAACACATACAATTAAAACACTAGGAAAGGACAGACTGTTGGCGAGGCAGCCATTGCTGGCGCCACTCGCTGATAATCCAAGATGCTTGATTATCACAGGTGTCAGAGGTTATGGGAAGAAGGCAGGAGAATGGGGTGAGGAGGGAGAGATAGATCAGCCATGTTTGAATGGCGGAGTAGACGTGATGGGCCGAATGGCCTAATTCTACTCCAATCACTTATGATCCTATGCTATATATATCAACCTGATATCTTTATATGTTCTCTGAAATTGATCATAGAGTCGTATCAGAAATCCTCTCTTTGAGGACAGAAAGAAAAAATACAAATGAATGAATATATTTTGGCTGAAGATATTTGCAAACATCCAAGTCGCTGCCTCAAAAAGGCAGCCAACATCATCAAAGACCCACACCATCCTGGCCGCACACTAATTTCACCATTGCCATCAGGAAGTAGGTACAGGAGCCTGAAACCTGTAACGTCCAAGTTCAGGAACAGCTCCTTCCCTACAGCCATCAGGCTATTAAACGCGACAACAAATAAGCTCTGAACTGGAACAGAATATTATTATTATTGCACTAT
Source organism: Okamejei kenojei (assembly GCA_035221665.1). Classification (NCBI taxonomy): domain Eukaryota; kingdom Metazoa; phylum Chordata; class Chondrichthyes; order Rajiformes; family Rajidae; genus Okamejei; species Okamejei kenojei. The sequence goes on along the minus strand of CM069143.1, from coordinate 63,205,437 downwards.
ATTTGTTATTTATTGAGTATGTGTGCATGCGTATATACACTCACTGAACTTTTTCTTCTCCCGTTAGGTACTATGTCTACATATTATATTGTGCTGCAGCAAGCAAGAATTTCATTGTCCTCTCTGGGACATATGACAATAAACTCTTGACGTCAGCATAGACATTGTGGCCAAAGGGCCTGTTTCTGTGCTGTGCAGTTTTTGTACTGACAACAGAACAATGAAATTCTTACTTGCATCAGCATTAATCTGTAACCAAAATGTATAAAAATACGCTTTAATAAAATCTGACAATGTGCACTTTAACCACATGTTTTTTTTTCTATTACTAATCTCAAATTGTGGAGTACAGAGGCAAATAAATAAATGATGGGTCTTTGTCCCAAACATTATGGCGGGCACCGTACATCCACATCAGCTGTTTGCTGCCATGGGTTGGAATAGAAATCTTCCCAGAATGTGAACTCGTGTAGATTGATATATCTCACTACCCCTAATAATTGTACGACTATAAAAAGACTGCTACTTGTGCTATAGCCCCATCTCTTGTATGAATGGGAAACTGCAAGATAGGAACTTTGTAGTTACAGCTCACTATAAGAAATAAATACATCTATTATATCTTCCCAAATGCTTTAGTTAATTTTATTTGAAATGTAGTCTTTGCTGCATGTGGGGAAATGTGGTCCCTAAGGCTAGAGAGATTGTTTCACCAATGCAGCAATAACCAAAAACTCTGGGATATTGAACAAAGGTTTGGAATAAATATTGCTCAGGAAATAAGGGTGCAACACCAGACTCATGAACAGCCTCTTCCTGTCTGTTGCCAGGCTTCTAAATGGCTCTTTCACAAACAAGGGTACAGTCCAATTCTCCTCGACTTCAATACGGACATTGGCATTGGAGGGTGGCAGCTTGAAGTGGTATAACCACAATAGACATGAAAGGACATTAGTGCAAAGTATTAATATGCCAGGTCATTAGACAGGCAGCAATTCAGAAACTGGTTCAGTGCTCAGATGTGAATCTCACAACTGACAGAAGCCAAGAACTGGAGAAACTGGAGAAAGATGAGCTGTAACATGTAACATGAGCACCTCATGACCCAAAAGTAGAAACTGAATTATTTTCCAATCGATGCAATTTGTTTTATAATTTATTGATTTAATATGAAACGCCATATACAGAGGTAAATTAGTACAGAATAAGCCATGAGGCCGGAGGCAAATTTAGCTCATCAGTACTCTTCATTGCGAACACTTGGTCCATTTGTTTAATCTGTTCTCCATTCTTCAGGGGTGATTTTGCCAATTGGCGAAAGGTTCCATGTGATTCCAGTCTGAGTACAAACCTACATGCAAACAGAGGAAAGCATGTAATACATATTATTACCATGATACTCTCCAAAGACAACAGAACTTTGAAGAGTGACCAAAGATAGACGCAAAATGCTGGAGTAACAGCGGGACAGGCAGCATCTCTGGAGAGAAGGAATGGGCGAAGTTTCAGGTCGAGACCCTACTTCAGATTTCAAACTGAAGAGAGACCTATAGTTTTCGCGAAAACAAGTTAATTACAGTATTTGAACAAGAAAGTCAGACCTCTAAATACAATTCTGATTTTTTTAAAGTAACTTCTGCGAAATGACTGCAACTTCAACTGCAAGACAAATAAAAATAATACAACTGACCTAATACACGGAACTCTGAACTTTAAAGAAAAATAAATTCTTGAACGTAGACACAAAATGCTGGAGTAACACAGCAGGACAGGCAGCTACCTGGAAAAATATACTTCTTTTCAGGACTCTTCTTCAGACCTTTTGTCCCGACCCGAAACATCACCTATTCCTTTTCTCCAGAGATGCTGCCTGACCTGCTGCGTTACTCCTGCATTTTGTGTCTATCTTGGGGAAATAAGAGGTTGGAACTGCAGTGTTTTGCACTATTGCGGTTATTGGTTTGGAGAACTACGGGTAGACATATCTATGTGTCTGTTCTTCATCTATGGTGAAAATGGGTAGCTATTTTATTTGAATCGGGGCCCTTATTCAGACCTAAAATGAGGTATATTAAAATAAAATGGGGAAATAAAGGGTTGGAATTTGGGTTATTGGCATTGAATTATTACGGTTATTAATTCATTGATTATTTTTATTATGGAGGAAGGTTGGGGAAGGGGTTGGAACTGGTGTTTTACACTGTTGTTATTAGTTATTGATTTGTTTTTCCTTCTCTCCAGAGATTCTGCCTGTCCCGCTGAGTTACCCCAGCATTTTGTGCGTACCATAGGAAGAACTAGCTTTGGTTAATCCTCATTTAGAGAAGATAATCAGTACTGGACAACGTCTGATAATAATTGGGAAAGCAAAGTCACCATGATGGTATCTGCTTGCCAAAGATGATTTGCCATAGCATCCTTGGCATTCCCTCAAGTATCAAAATAAGGATCTAACTAGTTGATGCACTTAAAGACCACCATGGAATATTTTAAATAGAAACCATTTCCTCCGTTGTGGCCTCAACAAGGGTTAAAATCCTTAAAAGGTAAAAGCCTAGTATTCTGAGATGTTAAAGCATCATGTCGAAGTACAAATCTGTAACTCTCACTTCAAACCCCACCACTGTCAATACCCAAATCCTGATATCAGGTTAATTGAAAAAATCAAAGCAATTGATTATATTCGTATTATATACAATCATTGATACAAAACCAAAGTGGATAAGATAAAGATAAACCAAAATCTGAGTCAGAACCAAAAACTACTCATCAGAACAAGCTGCTGCATATTTTCAACAAGAAGCCTTGTTTCGTCGGTAGGAGTTGAAGATATGGCATTTTTCTATTGTAGAGAACGGTTTGATCTAAATTGAGAAACTTTTTATTGAAATGCTAGTAATGTAACATTTTTTTTAATGTGAAAGTTCTTCATTTTAGTTTCAACTCTTGAATTCACGGCATTGCTCGCAGATTAAACCCAACGCCACCCAGTTAAAATAGGTTAAAGCAAATCATTAGTTCACACGAATGAAATTGGCGCAAGAGTCCATTCTCAAATTCAACAGGTGTTAGAAATTCAAAATACAGAACATGCATTTGAAAAACTTACATAAGTCCAAATTGAAGCACAGAATACTATTCCTCCTGCCAGGATAGCATTTCCATATCTGTCATGGAAGTCAGGACCAGTTTTGTGATGAGCATGTCTTGCAGTAATTTGGCGAATGCTCCGACCTGCATTGTTTTAAAAAAAGATTAACAATTAACATTTTTAATTAATTCCAATTTAAGACTTCCATACAAATTCATGCAAAAATGACAATAAAACAGGCTCCAGTCTGAATAAGGGTCTCGAGCCAAAACGTCACTCATTCTTTCTCTCCAGTGATGCTGCCTATCCAGCTGAGTTACTCCAGCATTTTGTGTTGACCTTTATCTCCAGTATTCCTCCCCATTGCCATTTCCTGTTACAGCCAAATTTTGTGGACTTAAATATTGTCAAAAGCCATCTTGCAGCATCTTGCCAAGCAGTTGCAACACTCACATCATCTCTGATAATCAATAACATTTATTAACATTTATTGAAATACAAGGAAAGGGTCATGTCATGATTAGATGACATTTCTGATTCGTATTCCAAAACATAATCTATTCGTTCTCCAGAGATGCTGCATGACCCATTGAGACACTCCAGCATGTTATCTTTATTTTTGTAAAACAGCACCTGCAGTTTCTCGCATCTCCTGGTTGCTACCTTTGCTATTTTTTTTTATTTAACTCTACGTTTAGTTTAAAGTTGTGAACACTGCCCAGTCCATCATTGGCTCTGACCTCCCCACCATCGAAGGAATCTATCGAAGTCGCTGCCTCAAAAAGACAGCCAACATCATCAAAGAACCACACCATTCTGGCCACAAACTCATTTCACCATTGCCATCGGGAAGAAGGTGCAGGAGCCTGAAAACTGTAGCGTCTAGGTTCAGGAACGGCTTCTTCCCTACAGCCATCAGGCTATTAAACACGACAACAAATAAGCTCTGAACTACAACAAACTATTATTATTGCACAATATTTGTTTATTTATTGAGTATGTGTGAATGTGTATATACACATACTGAACTTTTTTTTCTCCCGTTATGTACTATGTTTACATATTCTGTTGTACTGCAGCAAGCAAGAATTTCATTGTCCTATCTGGGATATATGACAAAACACTCTCGACTCTTGATGTCAGCATAGACATTGTGACCAAAGGGCCTGTTTCTGTGCTGTACAGTTATATGTGCTGACAACAGAACAATGACATTCTTACTTGCATCAGCATTAATCTGTAAACACAGAGCCGGTATCATAAAAATAATTAATACATTAATAACCACAAATGCTAAACTAAATTTCAATCCCTTATTTCCCCAACCTTTATCCACAAAACAAATCAATAACTAATAACAAGTGTAAAACACCTGTTCCAACCCGTTACTTCCCCAACCTTCCTCCATAACAAAAATAATCAATAAATTAATAACCATAATAATGCAGCACCAATAACAAAAATTCCAACCCCTTATTTCCCCATTTTATTTTAATATACCTTATTTTAGGTCTGAATAAGGGTCCCGATTCAAATAAAACAGCTGTGCATTTTCACCATAGATGCAGCATGTTGTGTCTCCCCTTAGGTCCCCAAACCGATAACCAACCGCTTATTTCCCCAAGATAGACACAAAATGCAGGAGTAACTCAGCAGGCCAGGCAGCATCTCTGGAGAAAAGGAACAGGTGATGTTTCAGGTCAGGATGAAGGGTCTGAAGAAGGGTCCTGAAAATAAGTATATTTTATCGAGAGATAATGCATGACCCGCTGAGCTGCTCCAGCATTTTGTGTCTATTTTGTATAAACTAGCATCTGCAGTTCCTTCCTGCACGCTTATTTCACTAAACTTTGTGGGGGAAATTAATAAATCAATATCCACAAGTGCAAATCACCACTGCAAAACACTGTTCCTGCCCCTTATTTGCCCAACAATTATAACAAAAATAATCAATAAATTAACATGGTCATAAGTTGTAGGAGCAGAATTAGACCATCCAGCCCATCAAGTCTACTCCACCATTCAATCATGGCTAATCAATCTTTCCCTCTCTTTAATCGACATATAGATTGGGTCAACCAAGGGTTGATGGTGGAGATGCAATGGCAAAAATTTAAAGATTGCATGGATGAACTGCAAAAATTGTTCATCCCCGAGAGGCAAAAAATTAAAACCGTGGCTGACGATGAAAATCAAGGATAGTGTTAAATCCAAGGAAGAGGCATATAAATTGGCCAGAGGAAGCAGCAAACCGGAGGACTGGGAGAAATTTAGAACTCAACAGAGGAGGACAAAGGGGTTAATTAAGAGGAGAAAAGAGCACGAAAGAAAGCTTGCGGGAATATAAAAACTGACTGTAAAAGCTTCTTTAGACATGTAAAAAGGAAAAGATTAGTGAAGACAAATGTAGGTCCCTTACAGTTAGAGACAGTTGAATTTATAATGGAAAACAAGGAAATGTCAGAACAGTTAAACAAGTACTTTGGTTCTGTCTTCACTAAGAATCTCCCAGAAATATTGGGGGACCGAGGATCTAGTGGGAAGGAGGAACTGGAAGGAATCCACACTAGTCAGGAAATGGTGTCCGGTAAACTGTTAGGACTGAAGGCAGATAAATCCCCATGGCCTCATGGTCTGGATCCCAGAGTACTCAAGGAGGTTGCCCTAGCAATCGTGGATGCATTGGTGATCATTTTGCAATGTTCCCTCAACTCTGGAGCAGTTCCTGTGGACTGGAGGGTAGCCAATGTAACTCCGCTTATTAAGAAAGGAGGGAGAGAGAAAACAGGGTATTATAAACCAGTTAGCCTTACATCGGTAGTGGGGAAGATGCTGGAGTTGATTATTTAAATAGGTTATAGCAGCACATTTCGAAAACAGTGACAGGATTGGTCAAAGTCAGCATGGATTTATGAAGGGGAAATCATGCTTGACTAATCATCTGGAATTTTTTGAGGATGTAACAAGTAGAATGGATAAAGGCGATCCAGTGAATGTGGCATATCTGGACTTTCAAAAAGCCATTGACAGGGTCTAATACAAGAGACTTGTGTGCAAAATTAGCACACATGGTTTTGGGGGTAGGGTATTGACATGGATAGAGGTTGGCAGACTGGAAGCAAAGAGTAGGAATTAATGGGTCCTTTTCAGAATGGTAGGCAGTGACTGGTGGAGTGCCACAAGGCTCGGTGCTGGGACCCCGGTTATTTACTATATTAACGGTTTAGACAATGGAATTAAATGTGACATCTCCAAGTTTGCGGACAGCACAAAACTGGGTGGCAGTGTGAGCTGTGATGAGGCTGCAGTGACTTGGGTAGGTTGTGCGAGTGGCCAGATGCATGGCAGATGCAGTGTAATGTGGATAAATGTGACGTTATCCACATTTGGTGGCAACAGGAAGGTAGATTATTGCCTGAATGGTGTGAGATTAGGAGAAGGGGAGGTGCAACGAGACCTGGGTATGCTTGTACATCAGTCACTGAAAGTAAGCATGCAGGTACAGCAGGCAGTGAAGAAAGCTAATGGTATATTAGCCTTCATTGCAAGACGATTTGAGTGTAGGAGCAAGGAGGACCTACTGCAGTTCTACAGGGCCCTGGTGAGACGCACCTGGAGTATTGTGTGCGATTTTGGTTTCCTAATTTGAAGAAGGATATAATTACTATTGAGGGAGTGCAGCGTGGGTTCACCAGGTTAATTCCCAGGATGGCGGGATTGACCTATGATGAAAGAATGGGTCGACTGGGCTTGTATTCACTAGAATATAGAAGGATGAGAGGAGATCTTATAGAAACATTAAATTCTTAAAGGATGGGACAGGCTTGATGCAGGGAAAATGTTCCCGATGTTGGGGGGGTTCAGAACCAGGGGTCACAGTTTAAGACTGAATGTCTGAAGGATTTCAGCCCGAAACGTTGCCCATTTCCTTCGCTCCATGGATGCTGCTGCACCCGCTGAGTTTCTCCAGCACTTTTGTCTACCGTCAGTTTAAGAAAAAGCAGTAGGTCATTATGGACTGAGATGAGGAAATACTTTTCATCCAAAGTTGTGAATCTGTGGAATTCTCTGCCACAGAAGGCAGTGGAGGCCAATTCAATGGATGTTTTCAAGAGGGAGTTAGATTTACCTCTTAGTAGCCCTAAGAAATCAAAGGAATCAAGGGATATGGGGGAGGGGTGTAGCAGCAACGGGTACTGATTTTATATGATCAGCAATGATCATATTGAATGGTGATGCTGGCTCAAAGGTCAGAATGGCCTCCTCCTGCAATTTTTTTTTCTATGTTTAACCCAATTCTCCTGCCTTCTTCCCATAACCCAGACACCCTTACTACTGAAGAATATGTCAATCTCCACCTTAAAAATATTCAATGACTTGCCTCTACAAACGTCTGTGACAATGACTTCCACAAATTCACCACTCTCTGCCAAAATAAATTCCTCTTCGTCTCCTTTCTAAAGGTACGTCCTTTTATTCTGCAAAGGAAGGAACTGCAGGTGATGGTTTGCACCAAAGATAGACACAAAATACAGGAGTAACTCAGCGGGCCAGGTCCCTGGAGAAAAGGAACGGGTGACGTTTCGGGTCTGAAGGGTGCCGACCGGAAACATCTCCCATTCCTTCACTCCAGAGACGCTGCCTCTCCCGCTGAGTTACTCCAGCATTTTTGTGTCTACCTTCGATTTAAACCACCATCCGCAGGTCTTTCCTGGGCCTTCTGCGGCGATGAATTCCACTGCCACAGAGATTCGCCAATCTCTGGACTAAAGGACCCCTTGTTTTAACATCCCCCCCGACTTAACGAAACGAAAACATTAAAAGCAATGTAATGTTTTAGATTATGAGGAAGTGCATGTGGCTCGGCTCCCCTTCCCTCTGCAGCCACCTCCAGCACAAGGTCACATCCACGCCCTCTATTCGCGCGGATTGAGAACAACAGCATATTTGACAATCTACAGAAAAGCTAAGCAAGCACGTTCATGTTCATTCCGAGCCGAGCCGGGCTGGCGGGCAGTGTACTGACCGGACAGAGCCAGCAGTTTGCGGGTCAGAGGCACCATCGCTCCGTCCGTCCGTCTGTCCCCCACACACACAAAATGGCGGCGCCCTCCCTCCCCACCGCGCCTGCGCTAACCGCCCCCGCCCTCCTCCCAACAATAAACAAAGCTACATTTTTTCCCCCCTCCTTTGCCGTCGCCTTTCGCTTACATTTAAAACAACCATTACCGATCCACAATCTAAAAAAAATTCAAGGCGGGCCAGGGGGAAAGGGTTTCGGGATGACGTCAGGGCTCATTGTCCGCATGCGCGGTTGGTCCTGCGGCCGCCAGGACTACAGTTCCCAGCATGCGCAGCGGCGGGAGGGGCGGAGGCCCTTCGCCTGGTCAATGTTAATAAAAACCTATTCTTTCGCGCCCACATTATCCCCCTCAATATACACTTCACGGTGATTAATGGAGATGGAGAACTGTTTTGATTTATGAGCATTTCATCCGCTTCAGGCCTGAGGCGAAACCAAAAAGAGGCGCCGGAGTCGTTCGATCGGAGATTTTAGCGGGCGCGGCTGTTTGGAATAAAAAGCTGCAGGTAACAAATAAAACCGAATAATCAAACAAACTGCCATAAAAAAAAACAGAGCGTGTTACACGGCAGTGCAGTGCAGTGCTGCCCGGGTTATGAGGCTGGTAATCGGCTGCAGCATGTAGATGTCAGGATGGCCGAGTGGTCTAAGGCGCCAGACTCAAGGAATAAAGTCCTTCTGCAGTGAAGCGGGTGTTCTGGTCTCCAACTGGAGGCGTGGGTTCGAATCCCACTTCTGACATTCACTTTTTCCTGCATTAAAACAGTTTTTTTTTTAAATTTCCATATGTAAACCAACATCTCAAGTTCCAAAGTTACATTAAAATAGTTTTTTTTTTAAATAATCAATCAAGCCATCCTGAATTAAATGGCAGATAGACACAAAATGCTAGAGCAAGCGTCCCAACCTGGGTAGGGGGTCAATTTACCCCAGGAGGTAAAATTTAGCTTACCCAGGGGGTAACTTTGTTGATTCTGGATTTGATAAAAACAGTATTTAAAAAATTTCCCCTTTGTCGGTTTCTTTATTATGGTAGAAGTGTAAACTCATATTACTGAACAAAACAGGGTGGGGGTAAATTTACTTTGGAAATGTAGCCTGGGGTAAACAGGACGAAAAAGGTTGGAAACCCCTGTGCGAGAGTAACTCAGACGGGCGGCAGGGGGAAAGATCTCTGGAGAAGGAATAGGTAACGTTTCTGTCAGTCTGAAGAAGGGTCTCGACACGAATCATCACCCATTCCTTCTCTCCAGAGATGCTGCCTGTCCCTCTGAGTTACTCCAACATTTTGTGTCTATCTTTGGATTAATGTATCATCTGCAGTTCCTTCGTTCACTATGATCTATTCTAAATGTTCCTTGATCTCACCCCGTTGGATCTCTCATTTTCAGATCTTCTCCCTCTCCCCTGAATCTCAGTCTGAAGAAGGGTCTTGTGAGATATAGTGTGTGTACTGGGCGGTTTTCACCACCCGTTGTAGTGCCTTCCTATCTGCTACGGTGCAACTGCTGTACCATACCAGAAGGGTCTGAATCTCTCCCCTCTCCCCTGAATCTCAGTCTGAAGAAGGGTCTTGTGAGATATAGTGTGTGCTCACAATCACTACTCAGAGACTAAATCGTGGAAACAAGAAATGCTTTATTTGCGAGTCTGCAGCGTCGGGTGCCTCTCCAAGTTGAGACACACCAAAGTCAGGAAAGTAAAGCCCCTTTATACACACAATTCTACATTTAACCTCCCCTTCTGGCTCTCCCCAATCAGAGCACTGAGGTGCACAGTCTATAGGTACGTCCCCCCCAGTACCTCCCCTATCATACATTGCATGTTCACACATGTGCATGGTAATGAGCAGTTTCTCAACCAGGGGCGTGTTAGTAATATTAATTTATTTCATTAAGCATGCTCAGTTATAAATGACCTGGCCTAGTTTGCTCACCTTCAACTGACCTGTCTCAGTTTTCTTGTATTTGAATTAAAAGCTAGTCTCTACTGACAAGGGTCGCATCCATCACTAGTCTCTACTGATGCATGGTAGAACCATAAACGGGACTGAGGTGGAGCGGGTCTCCAACTACAAATTCCTCGGGGTACACATCTCGGAGGATCTGTCATGGTCCCTCAACACCTCCAAGCTGATCAAAAAGGCGCAGCAGCGCCTTTACTTCCTGAGGAGGCTCAAAAAAGCCCACCTGTCCCCCCAGATCCTGACCAACTTTTACCGCTGTACCATCGAAAGCATCCAACCACCTGCTTTACGGTATGGTACAGCAGTTGCACCGTAGCAGATAGGAAGGCACTACAACGGGTGGTGAAAACCGCCCAGTACATCATCAGTGCCCCGCTCCCTGCCATGGATGCCCTCCACCGAAAACGGTGTCTGAGATGGGCCGGGAAGATCATCAAAGACCCCTCCCACCCTAAACATGGACTGTTTGCCCTCCTACCATCAGGGAGGCGGTACAGGAGCCTCATGTCCCGTACTAGTAGGATGAGGAACAGCTTCTATAACAACACCATCACACTGCTGAACTCGGAGTCCCGCCGATAGATTTCTCCAGTCTCTCCATCCACATTGTCTGCATTCTGTATCTATTTATATATTGCTATTACTACGAACTGACGCAAAACTGCATTTCGTTGTACCCATACTTGTATCTGTGCAATGACATTAAAGTTGAATTGAATTGAATTGAATTGAATTGAATTGAATAAGGGTCGCATCCATCACTCCCCTTCTACCGCTATACAATGCCATCAATCCTTATTCAAGGACAGTTCTGGTAACTTCATCCACAGCTGTGTCAGAATCCTCTCCCTGGCCTCTATTGGTTAGAATCCTCTTTACAAGTTAGAATCCTCTCCTGAACCCTTACGATAGTGGGGTTTAATCACTTCACAGTCTCAACCTGAGCCTGAGACGTCACCCATTCTGTTAATCCAGTGATGCTTTCTGTCCCACTGAGTTACTACAGCATTTTGTGTCTATCATCTGAATTAAATGGCATTCATTTTGTAAACCAACTCTAGAAAATAAATGAGGATAAATTTATTTAGTCAGGGGGTGGTGAATCTGTGGAATTGCCACACACGGCTGTGGAGGCCACGTAAGTGTATATTTTTAAGGCGAGATTGGCAGGTTCTTGATTAGTTAGGGTGTCAGAGATTATAGGGAGAAGGCAGGAGAGTGGGGTTGAGAGGGAGAGATAGATCAGCCATGATTGAATGGTGGAGTAGACGTGATGGGCCGAATGGCCGAATTCTGCTCCTACAACTGATGAATATCTGCAGTTTCTTGTCTCATTAAAATCGTTTTTTCATATGTAAGTATTTTTATTTAAATAATCAGTCAAGCCTAAACTGAATGGCAATAAATTTGTAAACCTCCGTCTACAGTTCTTTCTTCCTGCATTAAAGATTATTATTTTCAAAGCATGTTATGGGAACATTGACAGCAGGGTGATATGCCAGCTTCAGAACTTGTTCTGATGCCAGTGAGTTTGTGAGTTTTCTGCTTTTGATGCCAGTGAGTTTTGTAAGTGTTTTTAGGTTTAGGTTCATCAATGAGTTAAGAGTGTTTCATTGTCATATGTACTGAATTAGAAAAATGAAATTCTTAAGATAGACACAAAAAGCTGGAGTAACTCAGTGGGTCAGGCAGCATCTCTAGAGAAAGGGAATAGGTGATGTTTCGGGTTAGAACCCTTCCACAACAAGGTGGGTTGGAGAATCGGGACTGTACTTAACTTTGGGAAGAATTATTTAGAAGCCTGGTTTATCTTCTTCTTGCTTAGGGAGTGCACGGCCTAAAGTTGTAGGACAACTTGTTCTATTTCATCTTAATTGATTGTGCACGCCAGGTTGATTGCATTCGTCGAAACAGGGCGGACCACGTGAAGGTGGCAATCTCCCACCCAGCCTGGTTTATTAGGATTTATCTTGCAACATTTAAGATAATAATTGGAAAATAATTCAAACACTTGCATGTAAGGCGTCTTTACTTCCCCTATGACCAGAAACGTAATTACAATTAGCTCTATTTCCATGGTTTCTAAGGAGTCACTGCAGATGCTGACCTGTTGAGTTCCTCCAGCACTTACGCTAATAATTAGTGTATTACCCGATGATCCTAATATCAAATATGACCAGGTAAAAAGAGGAGCAAGAATAAGGCAATAAATCAGTAACAAGGGGTTATATGCTTATGTACTGTAAACTATTCCTAATATTTCACCTTCAACTTGACACTGAAGACACAAGGAACTGCAGACGCTGAAGCAAAATGCAAATATTCCCCCAGCACTTTCTGATGTCACTGGAGATGGCTACATGCTTGTTATCCTACAACATAATCGTAGTACGATAGAGAAATACAGCACCGAAGAAAGGACAAGGAGTTGCTCCTTCGGCCCACCGAATTTCACTAATCCTACATGAACATCAAAAAAACGAAGGAGCTGATCGTTGACTATAGGAGGGCACATCATCCGAGGACGTACACACCATTGAGGATAAATGGGGATACTGTGGATAGGGTGAGCTGTTTTAAATATCTGGGAGTCCACATCTCTGAGGATATGACATGGACACCCTGCAGCACTCGTGAGTAAGGCAAGGCAGCGCCTTTACCACCTCAGGCAATTGAGGAAATTCAGAGTGTCTCCGAGGATCCTCCAGTGCTTCTACTCAGCGGCTGTGGAAAGCATCTTGTCCGGAAATATCACAATCTGGTTTGGGAATTGCTCTGCCCAGGACAAGAAGGCTCTGCAGAAACAAATGCTTCGGCCAAACGCACTATGGGAACTTCACTCGCCCCTCTGCAGGAACTATACATCAGGAGGTGCAACTCCAGAGCCAATAAGATCATGGGAGACCCCTTCCACCCCTGCAACAGACTGTTCCAGCTGCTACGGTCAGGCAAACGCCTCCGCTGCCATGCTGTGAGAACGGAGAGGTTGAGAAGGAGTTTCCTCCCAGAGGCCATTAGGACTGTAAACTCCTATCTCACCAGGGACTAACTTTACTGTACCATTATACTGTTTTTTAAATTGCTGATTTTTTTCCCTTTTTCCTTCCGCCCACAACATTTAATATGTAAAAGAATATGTGATTCTGTTCCATATCTGTTTGTTTTTTGCACAAAGTCCGCGAGCATTGCCACTTTTCATTTCACTGCACATCTCGTATGTGTATGTGACGAGTAAACTTGACTTGACTTGAATCCCTTTTTATTGCTTAGAATTACACCAAGGACTCTGGTGTTGTGAGTGCACCACAAAATTTAATGTGTCAGAAGTGGGATTGTAACCCACGCCTCCAGTTGGAGACCAGAACACACGCTTCATTGCAGAAGGACTTTATTCCTTGTCCAGTCTGAAGGAGGGTCTCGACCTGAAACGTCGCCTATCTCCTTCGCTCCTTAGATGCTGCTGCACCCGCTGAGTTTCTCCAGCCTTTTGTGTACCCTTTATTCCTTGAGTCTGGCGCCTTAGACCACTCGGCCATCCTGACATACACTGTCTGAAAAATAACTGGCTTAAAAAGTGAGGAGCCAAAGACCCAGAGAATGGTATCTTTTTAATTGGGTTGTTAAATGAACAGGCGAAAAAGATAACTGAAAAAAACAAGAAAATGCTGGTCTTTATATCTAAAAGACTAGAGTACAGAGGAGTAGTACAGATGTTGCAACCAATCAAATCTCTGAAACTGCTTATGTACTGTGTAAACTCTGTGTACTTAGTAACTTTCTTAGCTCCCTTTGTGGCGACTATTTGCATACTTTGGGTATGCATGCAAAAACATTCACTGTGACTTGTCACATGTGACAATAAAGTATTCATTCATTCATTCATTCGTACTGTAGACAAGGAAGTGCAAATGCTGATTTACAAATAAAAAAAGACACAATATGCTGAAGTAAAAAAAGTGCGGGTCAATCCACACCTCTAGAGAACATAGATGGGCAACGTTTCGGTTTGGGACCCTTCTTCAGACAGACCTGCTGAGTTACTCCAGCACTCTATGCCCTTATATATTCACCTTCTAATTTGAGGAAGGACATTCTTGCTATTGAGGGAGTGCAGCGTAGGTTTACAAGGTTAATTCCCGAGATGGCGGGACTGTCATATGCTGAGAGAATGGAGCAGCTCGGCGTGTACACTTTGGAGTTTAGAAGGATGAGAGGGAATCTCATTGAAACATATAAGATTGTTAAGACCGTTAAGACCGGTTAAGATTGTTAAGACCGAGATGAGAAAGACTTTTTTCACACAGAGAGTGGTGAGTCTCTGGAACTCTCTGCCACAGAGGGTAGTTGAGGCCAGTACATTGGCTATATTTAAGAGTGAGTTGGATGTGGCCCTTGTGGCTAAGGGGATCAGAGGGTATGGAGAGAAGGCAGGTACGGGATACTGAGTTGGATGATCAGCCATGATCATATTGAATGGCGGTGCAGGCTCGAAGGGCTGAATGGCCTACTCCTGCACCTAATTTCTATGTTTCTATGTTTCTATGTTTCTATGTTAAGGGTTTGGACACGCTAGAGGCAGAAAACATGTTCCCAATGTCGGGGGAGTCCAGAACCAGGGGCCACAGTTTAAGAATAAGGGGTAAGCCATTTAGAACGGAGACGAGGAAACATTTTTTCTCACAGAGAGTGGTGAGTCTGTGGAATTCTCTGCCTCAGAGGGCGGTGGAGGCGGGTTCTCTGGATGCTTTCAAGAGAGAGCTGGATAGGGCTCTTAAAGATAGCGGAGTCAGGGGATATGGGGAGCAGGCAGGAACGGGGTACTGATTGGGGATGCTCAGCCATGATCACATTGAATGGCGGTGCTGGCTGGAAGGGCCAAATGGCCGACTCCTGCACCAATTGTCTATTGTTGGAATTTTGAGCAAAACACAAATTGCTCCCCCAGCGCTTTGTGTTTTCCTGTCACTGAAGATGGCGGCGTGTCTGTTGTCCTACAACATTATCAGAGTGTGATATGACACGGAACCAGTCCCTTCAGCCCACCAAGTCTCACCATTTGCAATAAATCTACATGAATCCCATTTTTATTGTTTTGAATTGAAGCCAAGACATTAACGCTGTGAGTGTGGCCCAAAATGTAGTGTGTCAGAAGTGGGATTTGAACCCACGCCTCCAGTTGGAGACCAGAACACCCACTTCACTGCAGAAGGACTTTATTCCTTGAGTCTGGCGCCTTAGACCACTCGGCCATCCTGACATACACTGTCTGAAAAACAACTGGCTTAAAAAGTAGGAATTCAAAGACTCTGAAAGATTTGATGTCTTTACGACTGGGTAGTTAAATAAACAATTATCATTTTTTCTTAAATGCTGCTTTTTTAAAAAAAGATTGGTGTAGAAAAGAGTAGAAGCAAATCTCTGATTAAACCACATTTAGAGTAGATTTGGTGAAACACCACAACAAGGGATTATGCTTATGTACTCTAAACTATTCAGAATCATTCACCTTCATTCTGACACTGAAGGCACAAGGAACTGCAGATGCTGGAATTGTAATGATAACACAAAGTGTTCCCCCAGCACTTTGTGTTTTCCTGTCACTGAAAATGGCTACGTGTTTGTTACCCAACAATGTAATCATAGTGTAATATGGTACAGAAAGAATCCCTTCAGCCCATTGAATCTGCACCGACTATCCCATTTCCACTAATGTGTAGGGAGGAACTGCAGATAGACACAAAAAGCTGGAGTAACTCAGCGGGAAGCAGCATCCCTGGAGAGAAGGAATGGGTGAGGTTTCGGGTCGCCACCTCCAACGGGATCCCACCACTAGCCACATTTTCCCATCTTATCCCATTTCCACCTTCCACAGAGACCGTTCCCTCTGCAACTCCCTGGTTAACTCATCCCTTCCCGCCCAATCCACCCCCTCCCCAGGTACCTTCCCCTGCAACCGCAGAAGATGCAACACCTGTCCCCATACCTCCTCCCGCGACCCTGTCCAGGGACCCCGACAGTCCTTTCAGGTTAGGCAGAGGTCCCTTGTACCTCCTCCAACCTCATCTACTGTATCCGTTGCTCAAGATGTGGACTCTTATTCATCGACGAGACCAAACGCACACTGGCGATCGTTTCACGGAACACCTTCGCTCAGCCCGCCTGAACCTACCTGACCTCCCGGTTGCTGGACACTTTAATTCTCCTTCCCATTCCCACACCGACCTTTCTGTCCTATGTCTCCTACATTGTCAGAGTGGGGCTAAATGCAAATTGGAGAAACAGCATCTCATATTTTGCTTGGGCAGCTTACACCCCAGTGGTATGAATATTGATTTCTCTCACTTCAGGTAGCCCCGGCATTCCCTCTCTCTCTATCCCTCCCCCAGACAAGTCGCACTAGCATCTCATTTTAACCCTACATGTTTGTATTTAACCCTACATGTGTGTATTTACGTATATAATGGTATATGGACACACTGATCTGTTTTGTAGTCAATGCCTACTATGTTCTGTTGTGCTAAGCGAAGCAAGAATGTCATTGTCCTGTCAGGGACACATGACAATAAACTCTTTTAACTTTGACTTTGACAAGCAGCTTGTTTCCTTTATCATCGTTACTTTTTTGCATATCATTCATTCATTGTTCCTTATCTCTACACATCACCATCTATATTGCTTGTTTGCCTTATCCCTAACCCGTCTGAAGAAGGGTCTCGACCCGAAACTTCACCCATTCCTTCCCTCCAGAGATGCTGCCGGTCCTGCTGAGTTACTCCAGCTTTTTGTGTCTATCTTCGGTTTAAACCAGCATCTGCAGCTCATTCTTACGCAAGGGACAACCGCAGCACCGACGACCGGACCGACACCCGACCACCGGAACGTGCCCCGGTAGGCCTGACTCGCCCCATAGGCCTGCCAGTGAACTACGGAGCAGCTGAATAAAGTTTATCGAATCGTATCATATCGTGAACTGCAGATGCTGGTTTAAACCGACGATAGCCACAAAATGCTGGAGTAACTCAACGGGACAGGCAGCATCTCTGGAGAGAGGGAATGGGTGGCGTTTCCGGTCGAGACCCTTCTTCAGACTCAGTCACATTTTGGGTCGAGTAATGTCACCCATTCCTTCTATCCAGAGATGCTGCCTGTCCTGTCCTCCAGCATTTTGTGTCTATCTCCCATTTCCATTAATCTCGTCTTTATGGTTAGAATTGAACCCAAGTCTCTGGGGCTGTGAGTGTGGCTCAAAATGTAATGTGTCAGAAGTGGGATTTGAACCCACTCCTCCAGTTGTAGACCAGAACACTTGCTTGACTGCAGAAGGACCCTTGCCACCTTAGACCACTCAGCCATCCTGGATGGACATAAACTGCATGGATAATAACTGGGTTACAAATGTGGAAGCAAAGACTCAGAGAGATTTGATGACATCCTGACACACAGAGAGGATGGTGTGGGTCCTTGATAATACTGCCAGTCTTTTTGAGACAGCGACTGCGATAGATCCCCTCGATGGTAGGGAGGTCAGAGCCGAGATGGACTGGGCAGTGTTTACTACTTTTTGTAGTCTTTTTGATGTCCTAAACATTCAGTAATTAAATTAATAAGTATAAAAGATAATTTTAAAAAGAAATGCAGATCTTTATTTAAAATAATAGAAATAATGTTGCAACTATTCAAATCTCTGTTGAATCCACATTTGTAGATTAGGTGCCACACCTCAGAAAGGATGTATATGTCTTTCAAGAGGATTTACAGAGTCAATCCAGAACTCCAAAGGTAAATTACAATGAAGATTACTCAAAGTATATCCTGAAATTTACAGATAAAGTGTCAAGGAATCGAAGTTTTTTATGATTACAGAAAGGAACCAAAATAGTAGAGCAACAATTTGTGCTGATTTGAGTGTCATGCACTTGGGAGTGAATAGTTCACAGTATATAAGCATAAACAAGGGGTTATGCTTATGTACTGTAAACTGTTCCTATTTCACCTTCATCTACTGAAGACTCGAGGAACTGCAGATGCTTGAATCTTGAGCAAAATGCAAGGTGTTCCAGCAGCACTTTGTGTTTTTCTGTCACTGAAATGTGTGAGAAGAAAGGTCCTGACTTGAAATGCCACCCCTCCATCTTCTCCAGGGATGTTGCCTGGCTCGGTGAGTACTTTCATGGCTACCTGTCTGCTATCCCACAACTCTATCCAAGTGTGATAGAGAAATACAGCACAGAAAGAGACCCGTTAGCCCATGAGTCTGCACCGGCCATCCCATTTGTAACAATCCTACACTTTGATACAAATCCTACACTTTTAGAATTAGATTAGAATTGATTCCCATCTCTGGCATTGTGATCGCAGCCCAAAATGTAGTGTGTCAGAAGTGGGATTCGAACCCACGCCTCCAGTTGGAGACCAGAACACCCGCTTCACTGCAGAAGGACTTTATTCCTTGAGTCTGGCGCCTTAGACCACTCGGCCATCCTGACATACACTGTCTGAAAAATAACTGGCTTAAAAAGTGAGGAGCCAAAGACCCAGAGAATGGTATCTTTTTAATTGGATTGTTAAATGAACAGGCGAAAAAGATAACTGAAAAAAAAAAAAGAAAATGCTGGTCTTTATATCTAAAAGACTAGAGTACAGAGGAGTAGTACCGATGTTGCAACCAATAAAATCTCTGAAACTGCTTATGTACTGTGTAAACTCTGTGACTTGTCACATGTGACAATAAAGTATTCATTCATTCATTCATTCATTCATACTGTAGACAAGGAAGTGCAAATGCTGATTTACAAATAAAAAAAGACACTATATGCTGAAGTAACAAAGTGCGGGTCAATCCACACCTCTAGAGAACATAGATGGGCAACGTTTCGGTTTGGGACCCTTCTTCAGACAGACCTGCTGAGTTACTCCAGCACTCTATGCCCTTATATATTCACCTTCTAATTTGAGGAAGGACATTCTTGCTATTGAGGGAGTGCAGCATAGGTTTACAAGGTTAATTCCCTAGACTGTAGAGAATGGAGCAGCTGGGCATGTACACTCTGGAGTTTAGAAGGATGAGAGGGAATCTCATTGAAACATATAAGATTGTTAAGGATTTGGACACGCTAGAGGCAGGAAACATGTTCCCGATGTCGGGGGAGTCCAGAACCAGGGGCCACAGTTTAAGAATAAGGGGTAAGCCATTTAGAACGGAGACGAGGAAACACTTTTTCTCACAGAGAGTGGTGAGTCTGTAGAATTCTCTGCCTCAGAGGGCGGTGGAGGCGGGTTCTCTGGATGCTTTCAAGAGAGAGCTACAGTGGCTTGCAAAAGTATTCATACCCCTTGAACTTTTCCACATTTTGTCACGTTACAACCACAAATGTAAATGTATTTTATTAGGATTTTATGTGATAGACCAACACAAAGTGGCACATAATTGTGAAGTGGAAGGAAAATGATACATGGTTTTCAAATCTTTTTACAAATAAAAAACTGAAAAGTGTGGCGTGCAAAAGTATTCAGCCCCCTTTACTCTGATAACCTTAAATAAAATCCAGTGCAACCAATTGCCTTCAGAAGTCACCTAATTAGTAAATTGAGTCCACTTGTGTGTAATCTAATCTCAGTATAAATACAGCTGTTCTGTGAAGGCCTCAGAGGTTTGTTAGAGAACATTAGTGAACAAACAATGTTCCTTGGGCATCATGAAGCCCAAGGAACACACCAGACAGGTCAGGGATAAAGTTGTGGAGAAGTTTAAAGCAGGGTTAGGTTTATAAAAAAAAATATCCCAAGCTTTGAACATCTCACGGAGCACTGTTCAATCCATCATCCGAAAATGGAAAGAGTATGGCACAACTGCAAACCTACCAAGATATGGCCGTCCACCTAAACTGACAGGCCGGGCAAGGAGAGCATTGATCAGAGAAGCAGCCAAGAGGCCCACGGTAACTCTGGAGGAGCTGCAGAGATCCACAGCTCAGGTGGGAGATTCTGTCCACAGGACAACTATTAGTCGTGCACTCCACAAATCGGGCTTTTATGGAAGAGTGGCAAGAAGAAAGCCATTGTTGAAACAAAGCCATAAGAAGTCCCATTTGCAATTTGCCACAAGCCAGGTGGGGGACACAGCTGTGGAGGAAGGTGCTCTGGTCTGATGAGACCAAAATTGAAGTTTTTGGCATGAATGCAAAACGCTATGTGTGGTGGAAAACTAACACTGCACATCACCCTGAACACACCATCCCCACTGTGAAACATGGTGGTGGCAGCATCATGCTGTGGGGATGCTTTTCTTCAGCAGGGACAGGGAAGCTGGTCAGAGTTGATGGGAAGATGGATGGAGCCAAATACAGGGCAATCTTGGAAGAAAACCTGTTAGAGTCTGCAAAAGACTTGAGACTGGGGCGGAGGTTCACCTTCCAGCAGGACAACAACCCTAAACATACAGCCAGAGCTACAATGGAATGGTTTAGATCAAAGCATATTCATATGTTAGAATGGCCCAGTCAAAGTCCAGACCTAAATTCAATTGAGAATCTCTGGCAAGACTTGAAAATTGCTGTTCACAGACGCTCTCCATCCAATCCGACTGAGCTTGAGCTATTTTGCAAAGAAGAATGGGCAAAAATTTCAGTCTCTAGATGCGCAAAGCTGATAGAGACATACCCCAAAAGACTTGCAGCTGTAATTGCAGCGAAAGGTGGTTCTACAAAGTATTGACTCAGGGGGGCTGAATACTTTTGCACGCCACACTTTTCAGTTTTTTATTTATAATAGAATTTGGAAACCATGTATCATTTTCCTTCCACTTCACAATTATGCACCACTTTGTGTTGGTCTATCACATAAAATCCCAATAAAATATATTTACGTTTGTGGTTGTAACGTGACAAAATGTGGAAAGGTTCAAGGGGTATGAATACTTTTGCAAGCCTGTAGATAGGGCTCTTAAAGATAGCAGAGTCAGGGGATATGGGAAGCAGGCAGGAACGGGGTACTGATTGGGGATGATCAGCCATGATCACATTGAATGGCGGTGCTGGCTGGAAGGGCCAAATGGCCTACTCCTGCACCAATTGTCTATTGTTGGAATTTTGAGCAAAACTCAAATTGCTCCCCCAGCACTTTGTGTTTTCCTGTCACTGAAGATGGCGGCGTGTCTGTTGTCCTACAACATTATCAGAGTGTGATATGACACGGAACCAGTCCCTTCAGCCCACCAAGTCTCACCATTTGCAATAAATCTACGTGAATCCCATTTTTATTGTTTTGAATTGAAGACATTAACTCTGTGAGTGTGGCCCAAAATGTAGTGTGTCAGAAGTGGGATTTGAACCCACGCCTCCAGTTGGAGACCAGAACACCCACTTCACTGCAGAAGGACTTTATTCCTTGAGTCTGGCGCCTTAGACCACTCGGCCATCCTGACATACACTGTCTGAAAAACAACTGGCTTAAAAAGTAGGAATTCAAAGACTCAGAAAGATTTGATGTCTTTACGACTGGGTAGTTAAATAAACAATTATCATTTTTTCTTAAATGCTGCTTTTTAAAAAAAAGATTGGTGTAGAAAAGAGTAGAAGCAAATCTCTGATTAAACCACATTTAGAGTAGATTTGGTGAAACACCACAACAAGGGATTATGCTTATGTACTGTAAACTATTCAGAATCATTCACCTTCATTCTGACACTGAAGGCACAAGGAACTGCAGATGCTGGAATTGTAATGATAACACAAAGTGTTCCCCCAGCACTTTGTGTTTTCCTGTCACTGAAAATGGCTACGTGTTTGTTACCCTACAATGTAATCATAGTGTAATATGGTACAGAAAGAATCCCTTCAGCCCATTGAATCTGCACCGACTATCCCATTTCCACTAATGTGTAGGGAGGAACTGCAGATAGACACAAAAAGCTGGAGTAACTCAGCGGGAAAGGCAGCATCTCTGGAGAGAAGGAATGGGTGAGGTTTCGGGTCGCCACCTCCAACGGGATCCCACCACTAGCCACATTTTCCCATCTTATCCCATTTCCACCTTCCACAGAGACCGTCCCTCTGCAACTCCCTGGTTAACTCATCCCTTCCCGCCCAATCCACCCCCTCCCCAGGTACCTTCCCCTGCAACCGCAGAAGATGCAACACCTGTCCCCGTACCTCCTCCCCCGACAGTCCTTTCAGGTTAGGCAGAGGTCCCTTGTACCTCCTCCAACCTCATCTACTGTATCCGTTGCTCAAGATGTGGACTCTTATTCATCGACGAGACCAAACGCACACTGGCGATCGTTTCACGGAACACCTTCGCTCAGCCCGCCTGAACCTACCTGACCTCCCGGTTGCTGGACACTTTAATTCTCCTTCCCATTCCCACACCGACCTTTCTGTCCTACATTGTCAGAGTGGGGCTAAATGCAAATTGGAGAAACAGCATCTCATATTTTGCTTGGGCAGCTTACACCCCAGTGGTATGAATATTGATTTCTCTCACTTCAGGTAGCCCCGGCATGTCTTTGAAGGAGATTTACAGAGTCAATCCAGAACTCCAAAGGTAAATTACAATGAAGATTACCCAAAGTAGAATTGTACGTCCTGAAATTTACAGATAAAGTGTCAAGAAATCGAAGTTTTTTATGATTACAGAAAGGAACCAAAATAGTAGAGAGCAACAATTTGTGCTGATGTGAGTGTTATGCACTTGGGAGTGAATAGTTCACAGTATATAAGCCTAAACAAGGGGTTATGCTTATGTACTGTAAACTGTTCCTAATATTTCACCTTCATCTACTGAAGACTCGAGGAACTGCAGATGCTTGAATCTTGAGCAAAACGCAAGGTGTTCCAGCAGCACTTTGTGTTTTTCTGTCACTGAAATGTGTGAGAAGAAAGGTCCTGACTTTAAAGCCAGCCCTCCATCTTCTCCAGGGATGTTGCCTGGCTCGGTGAGTACTTGTCTGTTTTCATGGCTGCTATCCCACAACTCTACCTGTCTGCTATCCCACAACTCTATCCAAGTGTGATAGAGAAATACAGCACAGAAAGAGACCCGTTAGCCCATGAGTCTGCACCGGCCATCCCATTTGTAACAATCCTACACTGATACAAATCGTACACTTTTAGAATTAGATTAGAATTGAATCCCATCTCTGGCATTGAGATCGCAGCCCAAAATGTAGTGTGTCAGAAGTGGGATTCGAACCCACGCCTCCAGTTGGAGACCAGAACACCCGCTTCACTGCAGAAGGACTTTATTCCTTGAGTCTGGCGCCTTAGACCACTCGGCCATCCTGACAGTCTGAAGAAGAGTCTCGACCTGAAACATTGCCTATTTCCTTCGTTCACCCACTGAGTTTCTCCTGCATTTTTGTCTACCTAAGAATTATAAGGTCATAAGTGATAGGAGCAGAATTAGGCCATCCGGTCCTTCAAGTCTACTCCGCCATTCAATCATGGCTGATCTATCTCTGCCTCCTAACCCCATTCTCCTGCCTTCTCCCCATAACCTCTGACTCCTGTACTAATCAAAAATCTATCTTCCTCTGCCTTAAAAATATCCACTGACTTGGCCTTTACAACTTTCTGTGGCAAAGAATTTACACAGATTCACCACCCTCTGACTAAAGGACATTTATCCTCATCTAACTGTGCTTCCTGAAGGCGGAAAAGATATTAAAGAAAGCCTTTGGTGTGTCCTTCTGTTTGGAATGTTAAAAATAAAAGAAATGCTGGTCAAAATAGAGAGAGTACTTATAGCAGAGAAAGGTTGAACGATTAGAGTACAGTGGAGAAGAACTGATTTTAGGGCAACATGACAAACGTGAGGGGGAAACTCACTGAGCTTCCATCAGAACAGATCACATATGGACGTGAAGGGAATGGAGGGGTATGGTCTGAGTGCATGGGACTAGGGGAAAACAAATGGTCGGCACGGACTGGAAAGACGTTAAGATAAATGATGAAGGGATTCAAGCGAGTGATTGGGTAGAGAATTTACAAGAGGCAAACAGGAACTCCACAAGGTAATTTAGGGTGAAAGTTTACTGTGTCGTCTGAGGGGTAACGTTTTCACACTTAAAATAAGAAATATTTCTTAAGATAAATGATGAAGGGATTCAAGGCTTTTATGTATGAAGACGCTGTAACTCTATGATGAAGAGAAGTGAGGGTAGATTGTGGTAGATGTACAGTCATCTCATTCGGCCATCTGCCCCAAACCCATGAGTCCCAATACCAATCAGGTATCTGACAATCTCCGCCTTAAAATCAATGGACCAGAGGACATGGCCGAGAGGGCCTGTTTCCTTGCTGTAATTGTTATATGGTTATATGGAATTCAGTACCAAGGAACTACCGATGCCGGTTTACAAAAAAAGACACAAAGTACTGGAGTAACTCAGTGGGTCAGGCAGCATCTCTGGAGAACATGGTTACATAGAATTTTGGGTTGGGACCCTTCTTCAAACTGACCCACTGAGTTACTCCAACACTTCGTGCCCTAATATAGTCATCCTGTCACTGTAGGCACAAGGAACTGCAGATGCTGGAATCTGGGGCAAAACGCCTCAGTACATTGTGTTTTCTTGTCACTGAAGATGGCTACGTTGTGTATGTTATCCTACGACATAATCATGAAGTGATGGAGAAATACAGCACAGAAAGTGTCCCTTTGGCCCACCAAGTTTTCACCAACCATCCCATTTGCATTAATCCCACATTAATCATGTTGATATTGATTAGTATAGAACCCCATAGTCTTTTGTTGTTAGTGCACCCCAAAATGGTCAGAAGTGGGATTCGAACCCACGCCTCCAGTTGGAGACCAGAACACCCACTTGACTGGAGAAGGACTTTACTCCTTGAGTCTGGCGCCTTAGACCACTCGGCCATCCTGACATGTACTGCATGGAAAATTACTGGGTTATAAAATGGCGACAAAAGAATATGGGGAGAATTGATGTCCTTATAACTGGGGAGTTAAATGATCAGATAAAAAGATAATTTTGAAATAAAGAAACGCTGGTGTTTATATCTAAACAATGAAAGTACAGAGGAGTTGAACACATGCTGCAACTCATCAATTATTTGATCAAATCACATTTGGAGTCATTTTGATGAAACACTTGAAAAGAGATGAAAAATGTCCTTGGAAGAGGTTTTATTGAGACAGATCTGAACTCCAAAGGTAAATTACAAAGGAAGTTTCTTCAAAGCGAGTCTCTTCGGCCCACTGAATCAGCACCGACCATCCCATCCATTTGTACCGATCTGACATGAACCTAATTTTTCACGTTCACAAGTTATAGGAGTAGAATTAGCCCATGAGTCTACACCATTCAATCATGGCTGATCTCTGCCTCCTAATACCATTTTCCTGCCTTCTCCCCATAACCCTTGACACCCAGTCTAATCAAGAATTTGTCTATCTCTGCCTTAAAAATATCCACTGACTTGGCCTCCACAGCCATCTGTGGCAATGCGTTCCACAGATTAACTATCCTCTGACTAAAGAAGTTCCTCCTCACCTCCTTTCTAAAAGAGCGCCCTTAAATTCCGAGGCTATGACTTGTGGTCCTAGATTCTCCCTCTAGCGGAAACATCCTTTCCACTCTATCTATGCCTTTCATTATTCTGTAAGTTTCAATGTGATCCTCCCTCAACCTTCTAAACTCCAGCGAGTAAAGGCCCAGCGCTGTCAAACACTTATCATATGCTAACCCACTCATTCCTGGAATCATTCTTGTAAACCACCTCTGGGCCCTCTCCAGAGCCAGCACATCCTTCCTCAGATATGGGGCCCAAATTTGCTCAAATGCGGCCTGACTAGCATCTTGCAGAGCCTTAGCATCTCTGTTTTTATATTCCAGTCCCTTTTTTTTATTATAATATATTTTTATTAGAAGCAGTGTACAAAAGTATAAACCGCAGCATATAACATAATACATTTATTGTACAGCTTCAATTTTAATTTTTAGCTAAAGGTGAGAAGAAGAAAGGAGAAAAAGCAAGAGAGAGAGAAAGTGAATGTGCAAGAATAGAACCCTAGACTACCAAATTGGTGTAGCCAAAGAGTGCAGTAAAATAAATAAGAAGAACGTAAAGAAATAAAAATACAAAAACAGAAAGAAAAACAAAAAGTGATGATACACCTGCTTCGTATCTCTTCCCACCCATCACCCAACCCGTAATTCGATTTAATTCCAAAATTGTGTTGCAGCATATTATCCTTGTAATAAATCAATGAATGGTGTCCATGTCTTCGAAAACTGCTCTGGTTTTTCTGCTAAGACTAGGCTCATATTTTCAAGATGTAGTGACTCAGACATGTTTGTTATCCACATTTTTAAGAGTAGGGGCAGATGTATTTTTCCAGAATTTAAGCATTCGTTTTTTCGCCATTATCAGGCCATAATTAAGGAATTTGAAATATTGATAGCTCAGGGCAGGCTTCTGGTGTCCCAAGAATAATCAGTTCCGCGTGGGGGTCCAGTTTTGTTTTTAATGTTTTTGAGAAAATTTCAAAAATTCCTTTCCAGAAGTTATGTAGTTTTATACAAGAGGCGAGGGAATGTGTTCTAGTTGCTTCTTGAAGGAGACATTTGTCACGGATAGGAGATACATTTGGAAAGATCTTATTCAGTTTAGTCTTTGAATAGTAGAGTGTTTTAAATTGAATTAAAGTATGTCTAACATTAATCGAACAGTTGTGTTAATATAAAAAATTTTCTTCCCATCTGTCTATTGGAATTTTTAGGCCCTCTTCCCAGTCTCTTCTAATTGCGTCTGACGATGGGATTTCTATATTTAGAAGGGTGTTATACAAATATGATGTTAAATTGTTTGACTCTGAGTTTCTATTCATACATTCGTCAAATATATATCTGGCAGCAAAGTTTGGTAGTCATGGGTATATGTTTCCAAATATTCTCGAATTTGAAGATATCTGAAATATTGATTACCTTTCAGATGGTATTTCGACTAATTCCTGAAATGACAGAAGTTCCCATCTCGTAGAGATCTCCAAATGTTTTAATTCTTAGTCTTTACCAATAAGTAAACGTTTTGCCTATAATAAATGGCTTGAACAAAGGATAATTAGCTATTGGTGAGAGTAGAGATAAATTTCTTAGTTTGAAAGTTGATTTTAGTTGTCTCCAGATTCGTAGAGTGCTGTGAATAATCAGATTTTTATCATATTGTGTGTTCTTCAACTTTGTTGGGGAGAGAAGAATCTCGCCTATATTAAAAGGCGAGCAATCCTCTCTCTCCATTATTAACCAGTCTACCTGTTGGCATGAGTTGTCCAGCCAGTAAATTACATTTTTAATATTTCTTGCCCAATAATAGTATAAGAAATTGGGGAGAGCCAATCCGCCCATTTCTTTGGGTTTACATAGGTGCCGTTTATGAATTCTATGTGTTTTATAATCCCAGATAAAGTTTGTAATTCGAGAATCAAGATTTTTAAAAAATAATTTAGGTAGGTATCAGTATTGATTGAAATAAATAGAGAATTTGTGGGAGGAAGATCATTTTTATAGCATTTATTCTGCCTATTAGAGACATCGGAAGTGTTTTCCAAAATTGAATAAGAGCGTTTAATTTAGTAACTAAAGGCTGAAAGTTTGCATTGAATAGAGAGGTATATTTGCTAGTTACCTGAACACCCAGATATTTAACATTTTCCGTAGCAATTCTGAAAGGGAATTTTAGCTGGTGTGTCAGCTCTTGAGGTTTTATTGCCATAATTTCACTTTTCATAGAATCATAGAAAATAGGTGCAGGAGTAGGCCATTCAGCCCTTCGAGCCTGCACCGCCATTCAATATGATCATGGCTGATCATCCCTCAGTATCCTGTACCTGCCTTCTCTCCATACCCCCTGATCCCTTTAGCCACAAGGGCCACATCTAACTCCCTCTTAAATATAGCTAATGAACTGGCCTCAACTACCTTCTGTGGCAGAGAATTCCACAGATTCACCACTCTGTGTGAAAAATGATTTTCTCATCTCTGTCCTAAAAGACTTCCCCCTTATCCTTAAACTGTGACCCCTTGTTCTGGAGTTCCCCAACATCGGGAACAATTTTCCTGCGTCTAGCCTGTCCAACCCCTTAAGAATTTTGTACGTCTCTATAAGATCCCCCCTCAATCTTCTAAATTCCAGCTAGTACAAGCCGAGTCTATCCAGTCTTTCTTCATAAGGAAGTCCTGCCATCCCAGGAATCAGTCTGGTGAACCTTCTCTGTGCTCCCTCTATGGCAACAATGTCTTTCCTCAGATTAGGAGACCAAAGCTGTACGGAATACTCCAGGTGTGGCCTCACCAAGACCCTGTACAACTACAGTAGAACCTCCCTGCTCTTGTACTCAAATCATTTTGCTATAAATGCCAACATACCATTCGCTTTCTTCACAGCCTGCATGCCTACTTTCAATGACTGGTGTACCATGACACCCAGGTCGCGTTGCATCTCCTCTTTTCCTAATCGGCCACCATTTAGATAATAGTCTACCCTCCTGTTTTTGCCGCCAAAGTGGATAACCTCACATTTATCCACATTATACTGCATCTGCCATTCATTTGCCCACTCACCCAACCTATCCAAGTCACCTTGCAGGCTCCTAGCATCCTCCTCACAGCTAACACTGTCCCCCAGCTTCGTGTCATCCGCAAGTTTATTCTATATACTGAAAAGGAACCAAATTCCTCTATATGATTTATTATATTTGGAATGCTAGCTTGGACACTGGTAATATATTATAATATATTCCATTCCTCGTGATATATGTAAATGCTAGGATTGAATTTGCCTTCTTTACTACCAAATCGACTTACAAATTATCTTCTTGGGAGTCCTGCACCAGCTCTTTACACCTCTGATTTCAGGATTCTCTCTCCATTTGGAAAATAATCTATGCCTTTATTCTTAATATCAAAATGCATGACTGTACTTTGCTAAACTGAATTTCATCTGCCACTTCTCTGCCCACTCCCCTAACCTGTCCAAGTCCTTCTGCCGAGTCCTTGCTTCCTCTACAATGCCTGCCCCTCCACCTATCTTAGCGTCATCTTCAAACTTGGCCACAAAGCCTTCAATCCCCTTATCCAAATCATTAATATACAACATGAAGAAAGGCGGCCCCAGCAACGACCCTTGCTGAGACTCACGTTTATTGGTTAGAATTGAACCCATTATGAATGCAGACCGAAAATTTGTGTGCCAGAAGTGGGATTCGACTGCAGAAGGACTTTATTCCTTGAGTCTGGTGCCTTAGACCACTCGGCCATCCTGACGAACACTGTCTGAAAAATAACTGGGTTGCAAAATGAGGAGCTAAAGACCCAGAGTTTCATTGTCCTGAAAAATGAACAAATATAAAAGCTAATTTTAAAAAAAGGAATTGCAGATCTTTATTTCTTAAAGACAAGCATGCAAAAGAATAGAAGTAACGTTGCAACTATTCAAATCTCTGATGAAACCACATTTGGAGTGGATTTGGTGCCACATCTCACAAAGGATGTATATGTCCTGTGAAGAGGATTTATAGTCAAACCAGAACCCCAAAGGTAAATTGTAATGAAGATTACTCAAAGTAGAGTTGTATTTCAAGAAAAGGCTTCAAGGGATTGACGTTTTTACGATTGTAGAGTGCAACCAAAATGGTAGAGAGAGGCTATTTCTGGTGACTTGAGGGTTGGAACTTGGGGGTGAATGGTTTACAGTACATAGGCATAGCTAAAGCATAACTAATAGTTGTGTACCGTAAACTATTCTCTAAAATATTCACCTTCAACCTGTGGAGCCATAAAATGCAGGAGGACCTCAGCGGGACTGGCGTCATCTTTGCAGAGAAGGAATGGGTGACGTTTATAAGCTGCCCAAGCGGAATATGAGGTGCCGTTGCTACAGTTTGTGTTTAGCCTCACTGGTGGAGGCCTCGGACAGAAAGGTCAATGTGGGAATGTGAAGGGGAATTCTAGGACTCCTCCATTGTCTGAGTGAGGCTAAACGCAAATTGGAGGAACAGCATCTCACATTTCGCTTGGGCAGCAAACAACCCAGGAGTAGCTGAGCAGCACAGGCAGCATCCGTGGATATAAGGAATGGGTGACGTTTTGGGTCGAGACCCTTCTTCAGACTGAGTCACGGCAGAGGGAGATACAGAGATAAGGAAGTGTAAGAGCAGCGAGAGAGGGTGTTGCAGGACTCTCGTCGGAGAGAGGAGGAGAACTTCTTCAAGGTTTACATATCTTGAGGAGATTTTGCAATGGAGCAGATAAAATGTGTAGGAAGGAACTGCAGATGCCGGTTTAAACCGAAGATAGACACAAAATGCTGGAGTAACTCAGCGGGTCAGGCAGCATCTCAAGTCAAAAGTCAAATCAAGTCAAGAGAGTTTATTGTCATGTGTCCCAGATATGACAATGACATTCTTGCATTGCTGCAGCACAACAGGATATTGTAGTTATAAATACAGAACAGATCAGTGTCCATATACCATAGTATATATATATGTACACATCAATAAACAGATAAAGTGCAATAGGCTGTTATAGTTCAGAGTTTGTTTGAAGTTGTGTTTAATAGTCTGATGGCTGTAGGGAAGTAGCTGTTCCTGAACCTGGATGTTACAGATTTCAGGCTCCTGTACCTTCTACCTGAAGGTAGTGGGGAGATGAGTGTGTGGCCAGGATGGTGTGGGTCCTTGATGATGTTGGCAGCCTTTCTGAGGCAGCGACTGCGATAGATCCCCTCGATGGTAGGGAGGTCAGAGCCGATGATGGACTGGGCAGAGGTTACAACGTTTTGCAGCCTTTTCTGCTCCTGGATGCTCAGGTTGCCGCACCAAGCCACGATGCAACCGGTTAGCATGCTCTCTACTGTGCACCTGTAGAAGTTCGAGAGAGTCCTCCTTGACATACTGACTCTCCGTAATCTTCTCAGGAAGTAGAGGCACTGATGTGCTTTCTTTATGATTGCATCAGTGTTCTGGGATCAGGAGAAATCTTCGGAAATATGCACACCCAGGAATTTGAAGCTCTTGACCCTTTCCACCATCGACCCGTTGATGTAAACGCGACTGTGGGTCCCCATCCTACCCGTTCTGAAGTCCACAATCAGTTCCTTGGTTTTGCTGGTGTTGAGAGCCAGGTTATTGTGCTGGCACCATTTGATCAATCGGTCGATCTCACTTCTATACTTTGACTCGTTCCCATCAGTGATACGTCCCACAACAATGGTGTCATCGGCGATCTTGATGATGAAGTTCGCACTATGTCCGGCTACGCAGTCATGAGTATAGAGTGAGTACAGCAGGGGGCTGAGCACGCAGCCTTGAGGTGCTCCCGTGCTGATTGTTACCGAGAATGACACATTTCCACCAATGCGGACAGACTGTGGTCTGTGGATGAGGAAGTCGAGGATCCAATTGCGGACGGATGCGTAGAGACCCAGATCTGAGAGCTTGGTAACCAGCTTGGAGGGGATGATGGTATTAAATGCTGAGCTGTAGTCAATGAATAACAGCCTGACATTTGAGTTTTTGTTGTCCAAGTGGTCCAGAGCAGAGTGGAGAGCCAGCGAGATCGCATCCACCGTTGATCTGTTGTGACGGTAAGCGAACTGCAGTGGGTCTAGGTTTTTTGTCGAGGTATTAGTTGATTTGCGCCATGATCAGCCTCTCAAAGCACTTCATCACCACAGGCGTTAGTGCCACAGGTCGATAGTCATTGAGGCACGTCACCTTGCTCTTCTTGGGCACCGGTATTATTGATGCCCTTTTAAAGCAGGTGGGAACCTCAGACCTCAGGAATGAGAGGTTGAAAATGTCCGTAAAAACTCCAGCCAGTTGGTCCGCACAGGTTTTTAGAACATGCCCGGGTATACCATCAGGTCCAGGCGCTTTCCGAGGGGTCACCCCTCTGAAGGATCTTCTGACGTCGGCCTCTGTGACTGTGACTGAAATACCATCACAGCGAATGGGGGCTCGGGTAGGCCCATCATTTTTCTCCCTATAAAAGCGTGCGTAAAACGCATTGAGCTCGTCAGGGAGTGATGCTTCGCTGATATTTGAGCTACCTCCTGATTTCGCCTTGTAGGAGCTGATTGCATTCAAGCCCCATCACAGTTGCCAAACATCGGTCTCATCCTCCAGCTTGGAGCAGAAGTCCCTTTTGGCCTTTTTGATGGCCTTACGCCTTACGATTTCTTTAACGTCAAGTAACCCCTGCATCCTCTCTCTCTCCATCCCTCCTACACTGAGGTCACACCAGCTTTTCGTTCTCACTTAGCTACAGCTGACAATGACCTACTTCTCTCAACATCAGTGTCTATATTTCTTGTTTCCTTTTCCTGTGATTTACAGTCTGAAGAAGGGTCTCGACCCAAAACGTCACCCGTCCATGAATACTGCCTGTTCCACCGAGTTACTCCAGCATTTTATGTCGATCTTCAGTGTAAACCAGCATCTGCAATTCCTTCCTACACATTCAATCTGCACCAATCCAACATGAACCTAATCTTTATTGGTTAAAATTAAACCCAAGGCTCTGGCGCTGTGAGTGTAGCCCAAAATGTAGTGTGTCAGAAGTGGGATTCGAACCCACGCCTCCAGTCGGAGACCAGAACACCCCGCTTCACTGCAGAAGGACTTTATTCCTTGAGTCTGGCGCCTTAGACCACTCGGCCATCCTGACATACACTGCATGAAAAATATCTGGTTTACTAATGAGAAGTGAAAGAATCAGAGAGATTTGATGTCCTTGTACTTTGGCAGTTAAGGAACCATGTAAAAAAAAAAGAGGTGCTGGTCTTTATATTCAAAAGGCTAGAGTACAAAGGAGTAGAACTTATGTTGCAACTGATCTATTCTTTAATCAAAGATAGACACAAAATGCTAGAGTAACACAGCGGGACAGGCAGCATCCCTGGAGAGAAGGAATGGGTGGCGTTTCGGGTCGAGACCCTTCATCAGACCGTTTAGGGATAAGGGAAAGGTGAGATATAGACGAAGATGTAGAGAGATTAATAACAATGAATGAAAGATATGCAAAAAAAGTAACGATGAGCAAGGAAACAGGCCATTGTTAGTTGGGTGAAAGGAGAAGCTAGTGCGACTTGGGTGGGGTAGGGATAGAGAGAGAGGGAATGCCGATTCTACCTGACGTTAGAGAAATCAACATTGAAGCCAACTTTGGAGTTGTTTTGGTAATACATCCTGGAAAGGATGTATATGAACTGTGAAGAGGATTTATAGGCATACCTGAACTCCAAAGGTAATTTACCATGAGAATTTACTCAAAGTAGAGTTGTATTTCCTGGAACTTGAACTGTATTGGAGGGTATTGGCTATTGGGGGAGGTTGGGCGAACTTGGATTGTTTTCTCTGGAACATCGGAGTTTGAGGTTAGACCTGAGAGAAGTATATACAATTATGAGAGGCATAGATAGGGTAGACAGCCAGGCCATTTATCCCTGTGTGGAAATTTCAAAGACCAGAGGGTAGAGATTTAAGGTGAGGGGGGTAAAAGTTTAACAGAGGTGTGCAAGGTGTATTTTTTACACAGAGGGTGGTGAGGTCTTGGAATGTACTGCATAGGGTGGAGGTGGAGGGCAGATTTGACAGTGGCATTTCAGAGGCTTTTAGATAGGCACATGGAAATGCAGGGAAGGGAGGCATATGGATCACATGCAGGCAGAGGAGATCAGTTTAACCTAGCTTCATGTTTTGATTAAACAGTGTGGACCAAAGGGCCTGTTTTTGTGCTGTACTGTACGATGCTCTATGTTAAATGAGTTATGTGAGACAGTTTTCTCGTGTGATGTACTTTCTGGAATATTTTATTACATTTAAAATAATTTTACAAGGATGTTGCCGGGACTCGAGGGTCTGAGCGATAGGGGGGAGGTTGAGCAGGCTGGGACACTATTCCTTGGAGCGCAGGAGGATGAGGGGTGATCTTATAGACGCAGATAAAATCATGAGAGGAATAGATCGGGTAGACGCACAGATTCTCTTGCCCAGAGTAGGGGAAATAAGAACCACAGGTTTAACGTGATGGCGGTAAAGATTTTATAGGAATCTGAGGGGTGAGTTTTTCACACAAAAGATGGTGGATGCGTGGAACGAGCTGCCAGAGGAGGCAGTTGAGGCAGCGACTATCCTAACATTTAAGAAACATGTATACAGGTACATGGATAAGACAGGTTTGGAGGAATATGGGCCAAATACAGATAGTTGGACTAGTGTAGATGGAACATATTGCCTGGTGTGGGCAGGTTGGGCCAAAGGACCTGCTTCCATGCTGTAAGAATCATTGACTGTGACTCTATAATATGAATTTGCAAGAATACAATGGTTTCTATAAAACAGAATGTTAATAATTAATTGAATTATTACGCAACTATATTATGCACTGAGAGGACAGAGTACTGTCTAGATTGTGCAAGAAAGAATTGCAGACGCTGGGTTAAATCGAAGGTAGACACAAAATGCTGAAGTAACCCAGCGGGTCAGGCAGCGACGTCGCCCATTCCTTTTCTCCAGAGATGCTGCCTGACCTGCTGAGTTACTCCAGCATTTTGTGTCTAGATTGTGTTGCTGCGAACCTGTGCAGCTTAGGTGTTTTATTTTTTTGAAGCACTCTGAGCAATATTTTCTTTTTTTTTAAATTTATTAAAAAAAATTTTTTTTTTGTTAGAAGTAAATACAGTAATGTGGTACCTAAGTACCTGATACATACAGACATATTACAGTTCTTGCACAACTTCTTATTTTTAATTTAATAATTAAAGAACAATGATAGAAAGAAGAAAATAGAGAGTGTTGTAGGCAATGGTGATGGTGCTAATTCGGGATATAATAAGAAAAGCCCGAAAAAGAGATAGATAGACAAGGGAGTAGAAACGAATAGCGAGAGAGACAGAAAGAAGAAAGAAGAAGCTAAAGAGATTTTTTTTTTAAAAGAAGGAAAATAAATTAGGAGAGATATACCTATTTAAT
This sequence comes from Okamejei kenojei, assembly GCA_035221665.1. Classification (NCBI taxonomy): domain Eukaryota; kingdom Metazoa; phylum Chordata; class Chondrichthyes; order Rajiformes; family Rajidae; genus Okamejei; species Okamejei kenojei. Next base: position 63,170,307 of record CM069143.1, on the reverse strand, counting down.
ATCTTTACCCACCCGTCATCCGGTTCCGAACCATTTAATTTCTACGGTTATGTTGCACCATATACTTGTAAGAAGTCGATAAAAGGAGACCAAATCTTTAAGAATTGGTCTACTTTGCCTAATAGGAGGAATCTCATTTCTTCAAGATGTAACGTTTCCGACATATTTGAAATCCACATTTTAAACGTTGGCGTGGATGCGTTTTTCCAAAATGTAAGTATACGTTTTTTTGCTGTTATTAAACCATAATTACAGAGAGATTCTTGGAACGTAGTTAGCTTGCGTCCCTCTTCCATTGATCCGAAGATAATCAGTTCTGTATTGGGGTTCGATTTTATGTTAAATAGTTTTGCAAAAGTTCCAAAGATTTTGTTCCAAAATTTATGAAGTTTTGTACAAGAGACAAAGGAATGTGCTATAGTGGCATTTTGAGTCAGACATTTATCACAAATGGGGGAAACATTTGGAAATATTTTATTCAGTCTAGTTTTCGAGTAATATAATCTATGTAAAATTTTAAATTGAATTAAGTTATGCCTTACATTAATCGACCATTTAAGTACATATAATAGGATTTTTTCCCATCTGTCTTTCGGAATTTTTATCAATAATTCTTGTTCCCAATCCCTTCTAATTGCCTCTGTCGTTGGTGTTTCTATATTTAAAATTATATTATATAAATATGATATTAAGTTGCTTGATTCTGCCTCTCTGTTCATTCCTTCATCTAATAAATCTGAGGTTAGAGTTTGATATCCGTGTATGTGTTTTTTCAAATAATCTCAAATTTGAAGGTATTTGAAATATTGATTACTTTTCAGATTATTTTTTAGTTGTAGTTGTTGATAGAAGTTTTCCCATTTCATACCTGAGCAATATTTTCTAATGCAGAACTTAAATGAAGCAGCAGGTGTCAGCAACATTCTGGGGGAGCCCATAATTCTCCTGACAATGATGTCAGGAGGAATTTGCTGCAGATGAGAGGACTGTTTAAAATATTTGAAAAGGAGTTTTTCAAAAGGACAATTCAAAATAAGAGTCTCGACCCGAAACATCACCCATTCCTTCTCTCCAGAGGTGCTGCCTGTCCCGCTGAGTTAATCCAGCATTTTGGGTCTATCTTCGGTTTAAACCAGCATCCGCAGTTCCTTCCTACAAGTAAAAATATTATGCATTTGGTGAAAGGAACACAAATACATCAACATTATTGATGGGTGGGCTTTCACTTCAGAGCAGGAGAAGGGACTCTGGAGCTTCAGGCATATTCGACCTGCGAGTACGGTTGTTATTCCAGCTTGTGTCCATTTTACTACACAATCCCATCTCCTTGATTCCCTTGATTTCCTTGATATCCGTGTTCTTTCAGTGACTAAACCACCACATGTAAGACCAAGACGGAAGAAATCTATTCTCAACTCACAAAGAGGGACCCAGCGTGGGGGGGGGGGGGGGGGAGGCGGACGCCAAGAACAAAGAGGGGACATTGGGGATAGACACAAAAAGATGGACTAACTCAGCGGGTCAGGCAACATCTCTGGAGAAGGTGACGTTTCGGGTCGAGACCCTTCTTCAGACGGAGAGTCCGGAAAAGGAAACAAGAGATATGGACGGTGATGTAGAGAGATATAGAACAAATGAATGAAAGATATGCAAAAAAGTAACGATGATAAAGGAAACAGGCCATTGTTAGCTGTTGGCTACTTGGTGTGTGGTAGACAAAACAAAAAATCTCACTGTGACATGTCACATGTGATAATAAGGTATCACTCAATTAATCAACCAATTAATCAACCAATCAACTCTTGGTTCTAGATTCTTCAGCCAGGAGAAACATGCACGCTGTCAAGATTTTTAACACCATTGCAAGTTTCAATAAGATAGAGCAAAAATCATACAGGGTAGAGACAAGGAACTCCAGATTGCCAGAATGGACAAAGTGCTGGAGGAACTCAGCAAATTAGGCAGCATCTCTGGAGGACATAGATAGGTGACGTTTTGGGTAGGAACCCTTCCTGGCCCAAAACATCTTCTATCCATGTCCTCCAGAGATTGTCCTTTTGTCTCACACTGTCCGCCTGTTCATCTCTGGACTTTGTCTAGTCATCTGACCATCTATTCCCCCCACCCCCTCATCCCTCACCTACATCCACCTATTTATGCTAGGCTTTGAAGTGTCCCCTCTCATTTTGCATTCCTCCCCCAACCCCAAAAGTCTGAAGAAGGTTTCTGACCGGAAACGTTACCTATCCATGGACTTGGCTCCCACAGCCGTCTGTGGCAATAAAGTCTACAGATTGACCACCGTCTGAACAAAGAATTTCTCCACAGACGACTGTGGAGGCCAAGTCAATGGGCATTTTTAAGGTGGAGATTGACAGATTCTTGGTTAGTAAGGATGTGATGGGTTATGGAGAAAAGGCAGGAGAATGAGGATTGAGAGGGAAAGATAGATCAGCCATGATTGAATGGCAGAGTAGACTTGATGGGCCGAATGGCCTAATTCTGCTCCTAGAACTTGTGAACTTATGAACTATCCATGTTCTCCAGAGGTCTTGCCTGACCTGCTAGATTACTCCAACACTTTGTGTCGTTCCCTTTGTAAAACAGCATCTGCAGTTCCTTATGTCTGTATTTATTTGTTGGATAGGATCATGTCACCAGCGGCTGATCTTGTCATGGTTTACGTGGTGAGTGTTAGTTTGGGGCTCAGGATGGCCTTTTGGTGCTGAGTGGGGAGCACAGAGAAATCAAAGCATCAATAAGATGTTGGTGTGGTCACACTAAAGAGAATTTTGACAAAAAAGCGAAAGCAAAGTAAAACATTTACAGGAAAGCGGGAAACTATTTATAGCTTCAGTGTACACAGATTTTAACTAGAGTTAAAGCAGCAAAAAGGATTCGAAAAATGTCTATGCATTATCTAACAGAACATTCAACAGCAGGCCCACAATGTTTGTTCTGAACATGATGTCAAGTTAAATTGATCTCATCCATCTGTACATGATCCATATCCCTCCATACTCTATACCTCTATGTCAGTCCGAAGAAGGGTCTCGACCCGAAACGGCACCCATTCCTTCGCCCCATAGATGCTGCCTCACCCGCTGAGATTCTCCAGCAATTTTGTCTACCTTTCCTCTATACCCTGCACTCCCATGTGCCTATCTAAAAGCCTCCTAAACGCCACTATCGTATCTGCCTCCACCACCACCCCAGGCAACGTGTTCCAGCCCCCCATCACTCCCAGAGCAAAGAAACCTGCCCCGTATACCTTCAGTAAACTTTCCCCATCGCATCTTATAGCTATCCCTTGAGTGTTGGACATTTCCACCCGAAGAGAAAGGTTCTGACCATCTAACCTATCTATGTCTCTCATAGGTTTATATTATTCTATCAAGTCTCTCCTCAACCTCCACCAGCAGTAATAAAAACTCAGAGTGCCAGTAAGATGCAGATCACCCTCTTAGACCTCACAGCAGCTTTTGACACCGTAGATCACGGTATACTTGTAGATTGCCTAGAGAACTGGGTCGGCCTGTCAGATCAGGTACTAAGTTGGTTGCAATCATATATAAGTGGAAGGAAATACTTTGTTAGCCTTGGGGACTGTGTCACAGCTGGATGATATACCCTTTGGTGTAGCACAAGGTAGCTGCCTAGGCCCGTTACTCTTTTCCTTGTATATGCTGCCGCTCGGAGAAGTTATCAGGCAGCATCATGTAAATTCTCTAAGTTATGCCGATGACACTCAGTTATACCTCTCTGTCGAACCCACTGATGCAAATGCCTTAAGTTATTTGACCTCCTGCCTATTTTCCATTTAAAAAAATGGATGAATGCTAACTTTCTTAAACTCAACGATGACAAGACAGAAATTTTATTACTTGGATCAAAACCCAAGAGAGAGATGTGACTCGGTAAACTGGGAAATTTGACTGCCTATGTTAAACAAGAGGTCACGAGCTTGGAGGTAAAAATTGACCATGATCTTAATTTTAAATCTCACATAAATAACGTAACAAAGTGTGCTTTCTATCACCTCAGAAATATTGCTAAAGTACACCCTTTCTTAACTCAAAATGACTGTAAAAAAACTCAAACATGCTTTCATATCAAGCAGAGTTGATTACTGTAATGCCTCATTTACCGGCCTGCCTTCAAAATCCACCAACAAGTTACAACTCATTCAAAATGCCACAGCCCGGCTTTAAAGCAATATCAGGAAAAGGGAACATATCACCCCAGTATTATACTCCCGTCATTGGCTCCCTGTGAGATCCCGGATAGACTATAAAGTCCTCCTTCTTGTCCATAAAGCCCTAAATGGCTTAGGAGCAGCGTATTTTACAGTCCCTCCTTCCCTGGGCCCCTACCCGAGTGTTCAGGTCTTCTGATGCCGACCTGTTAGCCTCTCAATGACGCAGCAATAAGAACATTGGTGAAGCAGCCTTTTTCAATGACGCCCCCAAGATGTGGAATACCCTACCCAGGGCTAAGAGAGACGCCCACTCAGCTGTTTTTAAACGGCAGCTAAAAACTTACCTTTTTAATCAAGCTTTTAACTGACTTTACTTCCATTGTACTTTTACACTCTCAATTTTATATTTTATATTTTTATATAAATCTGTGCTTTTTATGCCATTAATTGCCTATATTACTGTTTTTAATTGTATTTTTGCTTAGACCTGCGTTTTTGTGGAAAGCACCTTAGGTTGCATTCAAAGTGCTTATTTATTATCCATATACGCCTAGTGACCTAATGTTCATGTAAGCACAACATAAATCCAGGATGGGCACATAAATAAATACGATGGAAAAAGTACCAGAAGCAATAGAATGGATAGGCCTGGATAGGTTGGATGTGGAGTGGATGTTTCCGCTAGTGGGAGAGTCTAGGACCAGAGGTCATAGCCTCAGAATAAAATGACGTACCTTTGGAAAGCAGATGAGGGTGGTGAATCTGTGGAATTCATTGCCACACACGGTTGTGGAGGCCAAGTCAATAAATAATTTTAAGGCAGAGATTGACAGGTTCTTGATTAGTATGGGTGTCAGGGGTTATGGGGAGAAGGCAGGAGAATGGGGTTGGGAGGGAAAGATAGATCAGCCATGATTGAATGGTGGAGTAACTTGATGGGCCGAATGGCCTAATTCTGCTCCTATTGCTGATGAATATGAATCAAAAGCACAACAAATAGAAATGGAAATGCAATGAAAGATTCAGTTACATGGATCAACTCTGAAAATTGAACCAAAAGTGGGAATAAAAGAAGTCTTTAGGCAGCAGAAGTTAAATGTCAATGGACTTGAACAGTGGAAAAAGAAAGTGGAAGTAACATAAAATACACATCATTGCTCGATGTTGCAATAAAACTATGCAATTAAAATTGCAAAGATCAGGAGGTAAGATTGCATAAAACTAAAGATATACACAAAATGCTGGACTAACTCAGCGGGTCAGGCAGCACCTCTGGAGAGATGGAATAGGTGACGTTTCAGGTCGGGGACCTTCTTCAGACTCAAAAGCTTGGGCAGCTGCTCAAAATAGCTCAATAGCTGCTCAAACCGCGGTCGGTGGTCGATGAGAGCGTGGGGGAACTGACGTGGGGTGCTGAGGGGAAGAACAATGGAGGTCCCGGCGTGGGGGAACTGCCGTGAGGGAGGGGGTAGAACAATGGACAATGGAGGAACTGGCATGAGTGAAATGCTGTGGGGGAGAACAAAGGAGGAGCCATCGTACTTTGTAACTTTGTCAGTGCTGTAGCTGGCCGCTATTTGTATACATTGGGTATGCAAGCAAATAATTTCAAGTATTCAATAAAGTATTCTATTCAATAGGTTGACAATAAAGTACTCCATTCCTTGCACCTTGTACTGTAGTCATTGCTTCCGAAGAGTCCACCAGGGACTATACTGGAAGTTGGACAATTTTATACTGGACATTTTTTTGCATTTACATTCAACACTTATCAAGCCTATTAACCTACAAACCTGTATGTCTTTGGAATGTGGGAGGAAACCGAAGATCTCGGAGAAACCCGTGCAGGTCAGGGGGAGAACGTACAAATTCCATACAGACAGCACCCGGAGTCGGGATCGAATCCGGGTCTCCGGCGCTGCATTCGCAGTAAGGCAGCAACTCTACTGCTGCGCCACTGTGTGTACCATAAGAGCAAAATAATACAATAATCAGTATCAGTATTGGGGTGTGTGAGAGCAGAGAGTGGCAAAGGGAATGGAGAAACTGGAGGAAAGATGTGCAACAAAAGAATCAGGGCTAAAAATAAAAGAATGATCAAAAAGCAAAAGCCTGCTGGTTCATTTAAATCAGTTAGTTGAGCTAACTGTGACATCAAGGCCTGTAGACCAGGAAGAAAGGAAACTGTAGAACAGGGCACTAAATAATGCAGTCAGGGCAGCACAGTGGCGCAATAAGGGTGGCACGATGGCGCAGTAGTTTGGCACGGTGGTGTCGTTGTAGAGCGGCTGCCTAACTGCCAGAGAGGTGGAAAGGGAAGATGGATGTATAAATGTTCTAGGTATAGCACATGAAGAGAGATTCACATTAATTTGAATAAAAATAATCAGAGAAGACTATAATGTGCTTTTTTCCTACTGAATATTTTATTTTATCCAGAATAAATCAAATGAAGCAGTCTCTCCGACAAGAAACTGCAGAAGCTGGATCTTCAGCCAAAAACAGAATTCTGAAGGAACTCAGCGAGTGAAAATACAGGAAGGAAGGGGATTACAGAGAGTGGTGGACAAGGCCTGGTGCATCACAGACTGACCTCCCCACCATCAAAGGGATCTATAGGAGGTGCTGCCTCAAAAAGACAGCCACAATCATCAAAGATGCACATCACCTTGGCCACGCTCTCATTTTGCTTCTACCATCGGGAAGGTCATAAGGAATAGGAGTAGAATTAGGCAATTCGGCCCATCAAGTCTACTCCGCCATTCAATCATGGCTGATCCATCTCTCCCTCCAAACCCCATTCTCCCACCTTCTCCCCATAACCTCTGACACCTGTCCCACGACAAGGTAAGGTAAGGTACGGGGTTGTGAAAAGGGTGGGCACCAGATTCAAGAACAACTTCTTCCCACATGCACCAGGGTTTTCGAACATGCACCAGGGTTTTCGAACACTGCACACACACTGATCATATTAAATGGCGGTGCTGGCTCGAACGGCTGAATGGCCTCCTCCTGCACCTATTTTTTATGTTTCTATGTTTCTAACACTAACCTCTGCAATTATAATTTTCTATAGACTGTGAGCGTTCAGAAGCTTTTTATGTTGAATGCTATCCAGTCAGCGAAAATACTACATATTATAATCGAGCCGTCCACAGTGTACAGATACACGATAAATGGAATAATGTTTCATGTAAGGTAAAGTCCAGTAAAGTCCAATTATAGATAGGCTGAGGGTCTCCAATGAAGTAGATAGTAGTTCTAGTTGGTGATAGGATGGTTCAGTTGCCTGATAATAGTTGGGAAGAAACTGTCCCTGAATCTGGGGATTGACACACAAAGCTGGAGTAACTCAGCGGGACAGGTAGCATCTCCGGATAGAAGGAATGGGTGATATTTTGTGTCGAGACCCTTCTTCAGACTGCTCTGGAGGTGTGTGTGAATTCACACTTCTGTAACTTGTTCTTTAAAAAAATACCATTGCTTCTTCTCAAAATGAACAAACATATTTAAGAGTACAGGTGCATGGTTCCTTGAGCATGGTCAAGTCGCAGGTAGATAAGGTGGTCAAAAAGGCTTTTGGCACTTCGGCCTTCATCAGTCAGAGTATTGAGTATAGAAGTAGGGAGGTTGTTGCAGTTGTTTTAGACGTTGGTGAGGCCGCATTTAGAGTATTGTGTTCAGTTCTGGGCACTATATTACAGGAAAGATATTGTCAAAGGGCTCAGAAAAGATTTAACAGGATGTTGCCAGGACTAGAGGGTTTGAGCTATAGGGAGAGGTTGAGTAGGCTGGGTCTCTCTTCCATGGAGAGCAGGAGGATGAGGGGTGATCTTATAGTGTATAAAATCATAAGAGGAATAGATCGGGTAGATGCACAGAGTCTCTTGCCCAGAGTAGGTGAATCGAGGACCAGAGGACATAGGTTTAAGGTGAAAGGGAAAAGATTTAATAAGAATCTGAGGGGTAACATTTTCACACAGAATGTGGCGGTTGTATGGAACATAGAAAATAGGTGCAGGAGTAGGCCATTCGGCCCTTTGAGCCTGCACCGCCATTCAATATGATCATGGCTGATCATCCAACTCAGTATCCTGTACCTGCCTTCTCTCCATACCCCCTGATCCCTTCAGCCACAGGGCCACATCCAACTCCCTCTTAAATATGGCCAATGAACTGGCCTCAACTTGTTCTGTGGCAGAGAATTCCACAGATTCACCACTCTCTGTGTGAAAAATGTTTTTCTCATCTCGGTCCTAAAAGGAATTCCCCCTTATCCTTAAACCGTGACCCCTTGTCCTGGACTTCCCCAACATCGGGAACAATCTTCCTGCATCTAGCCTGTCCAACCCCTTAAGAATTTTGTACAAGAACAAGCTGCCAGAGGAGGTAGGTGAGGCGGGGACTATCCCATTGTTTAAGAAACAGTTGGACAGGCACATGGACAGGACAGGTTTGGAGGTATATGGGCCAAACGCAGACAGGTGGTACTAGTGTTCATAGCTGGGACATGTTGGCAGGTATGGGAAGTAGGGCCGAAGGGCCTGTTTCCCACACTGTGTCACTCTATATTTGTGACAATAAAGATAAATTTTATACACGATTATTGAATGTGATACTTTTTCTCCCCGCACCCCAGATAAATGAAAGTTAGCTGTGAACATTACATTGTTTTGTGCAGTGACCGACCGCGCACGTTTTCTTCCACTAAATTGTCCCAGTGTTATATGTATATTTTTTAATCTCCCTCCCTCTCAGAGGCGCCGGGGAATAGAATGGGAGGAGAGGGCCCTCCCGCACCGCAGACTGGGTGCTGGGGAAGGTGGAGCTCGCGGCCCGCCCTCCCTCCCTCCCCGGATCGGCTTCGCAGCGATCGGCCGGCCGGTCGGTCGCAAGCACCGGCTTGCGGATCCCGGGGAGCGGAACGGGAGCGGGCACGGGGCTAGCCTCTGGATCCGGAGCTGGGTGGTGGTGGTGCTCTTGCAGCCGTGGCGCAGGTATCTCTGCACTTTTTTACCCCCGATTTCTCTCCCCAGCCGTCTGCAGCGAGGTTTAAAAATCGACTTTGCAGTCCAGCCCATTGACGGCGGTGGCAAGTGGAAAGCTGGGACTGAGGGGAGGGGAGGTGGAGGGGAGGGGATGGAATCCCCTGCTGTTCTTTCTTGTGCGCCTCACGCAGGCAGGCAGCTTTGCATGGTAATAATGGCGGACTCGGGCTCCACTGAGGGAACAAAAAAAAAATCCGCGAGGTGTGCTCCGGTCTCATCGAATGCAAAAGCTTTAACGTGCAATCTTTTCAATAATAGTGGGATCCTTTTGTGCAACGATTTTCGTGCAACAAATGGCTCGTCCCCGGGACTGATTGCATGTGTGTGTGTGTGTGTGTTTTTTGCATGGGCTTGGATAGTTTTTTTGTTTGGTGGGAGCTTTGCATTTATACCTGGGAGCTGCATTAAAATTAAAATACCCAGCTGCTTGGATGGCCCGCCATTCATTTTGATTTTTTGGCTTTTTTTTTCTGGGGAGGGGGGGGGTATTGCATTGCAAATGCATTTTTCAAAAAAAAAAGCATCAACACAGAGCTTTTATATGTTTATTTTTTTTGTGTGTGTGGGATGGGTGGCGAGGCTACAGGAACGTCTCGCCCAGGCAGGCGGTGGTGGAGAGAGGGGGAGAGAGAGGGTGAACTCGTGCTTTTGAGGGGTGGGGGAGGAGAGGGGTTGGGGGGGGGGGGGGAGGTGGGTGGAGAGACATGTTTGCGCGCTCCGTTCCAGTGTGGGGAGAGAGTCCGCTCCGGGATCGCGCGGCGGCCCGCGCGCTTTTTACCCGGAGCGTCTGGTTGTTCGCCCGGGCGGCTGCTGCATTCCAGCCTGCACCGCCAATGCGTCCAGCATGCAGCCCACCCTGCAGCAAACGCCGATGCAATGCAACCCCTGCAACCATTGCAGCCGCGAGAGTTGCGTGCATTTCCTCAACAGTTGCTGCCTGACCCGCTGGCGCTTTTTGCACGGGCGGCTGCTGCATTCCAGCCTGCACCGCCAATGCACCTAACATGCTGGCCACCCTGGAACAAACACCAATGTAATGCAGCCATTGCATCCACACGAATTGCTTGCACCCCCCACCACCACCACTGTTGCAGCCTGATCCACTGGCTTTTATAATCAAGGCGCTTTTTACCCAGAGCGTCTTGTGAGCCTGGTCGGCTGCTTTGCCGCCAACGTGCTGCCCACCCTGCAGCAAACACCAATGCAATGCAATGCAAACCCTGCAACTGTTGTATCCACGAGAATTGCTTGCATTTCCTTCACAGATGTTGCCTGACCCCGCTGGCTTTTATATCAGGGCACTGCATTTACATTTAAAAACCCAACCAGCTGGATGGTCGGTGGGTCTTTGCATCCACCGTTTTCATTTTAATCGTTCTGCTTTTTGGCCATTGCTTTGAATTTTTTTTTTCATATGCATCAATTGCACATACATCAATGGAAATATATTTTTAAATGCATAACAGAGGTTTCTGTTGAACGCTACACAGCACTAACCTCAACTATGACATGTGTACTGTCTGGTTGCATTAAGGTCTTGGGGCTATTTTGCAATTGTTATCTATTGAATTGTTTATTATATATTATCCATTGATATTGTGTCTGCGGGTCTGTTATGCTGCTACAAGTAAGAAAATATATGTGATAATTAAACTCTATGTTTGTGTTTTGCTCAATATTAAGCATCTGCAGTTCCTTGTCTGCTGATTTTGAACGCTCTGCCTTGGACTTGGGCTTTTGGTTGTATATGGCTCTGCAGGTGGCATCTCATAGCTGATTCTTCATGTTGTAGGGTTAGGGAGCTGGTGGATATTCCAAAAGCATTGCAGCCAAGCCTAAATTACACTGTAAAGCAGATGGGTTGGCAAGGGCAAGCTTCATTTTCTATCTATTTTGGAGGAAAATAATAGACTCCGTCATTTCTGTGGATTCACATCTCTGTAAATCTTCTCTGGACCCATTCCAACTTGACACATAACATGGTGCCCAACACCGAACACAATACTTCAAATGTGGCCTCACCATGGTCTAATATAACGGTTGTGCAGCAGTAGAGTTGCTGCCTTACAGCGTCAGAGACCCGGGTTCAATCCTGACTACGGGTGCTGTCTGTACGGAGTTTGTACTTTCTCCCTGTGACCTGCATGGATTTTCCCCGGGTGCTCCTGTTTCCTCCTACACTCCAAAGACGTGGGGGTTCAGCAGGTTAATTGGCTTTGTTACATGGTAAATTCTCCCTCGTGTGTGTAGGATAACATGCCCCTCGAGTCGCCATTAAATCTATCCCCACCCCTCTCCTCCTCCTCACCTTAAACCTATGTCCTCTGCTTACGAAGATACATAGACAACAGGTGGAGGAGTAGGCCATTCGGTCCTTCGAGCCAGCACCGCCATTCAATGTGATCATGGCTGATCATCCACAACCAGTACCTCATCCCTGCCTTATCCCCATACCCCTTGATTCTGCTGGGATCCCCCTAAGAGCTCTGACTCTCTTAAATGCATCCAAATTCTCTGAGGCAGAGAATTTCACAAACTCACAACTATGTGTGATAAAGGTTTTCCTCATCTCAGTTCTAAATGGCTGACCCCTTATTCTTAAACTGTGGCGACCGCCGCTGGTCTCCATTTTCCTCCTCTCATGATATTGTACACCTCTGCAAGATCATTCTCCAGCACTCCATGGAATGTAGTCCTAGCCTGCTCAACCTCTCCCTACAGCTAAGGCTCTCCTCATCCCCACATCCACAATTCACTTTCGCCCTGAAAGAGAGCAAGATATTCTTCATTTAGGATAGTCAATATCTTCAAATGTTCTTCACTCCCAGTTGATCCAAGTTCTAAAACTGTTAACAGGGATCAGTGGAGTTAAGTTAAAATGCTTAGCAGCCGAGACAGTAAGTGCTGACAGGAATGCAGTTAATAATATGCTTTCATACTGACTTACTTGAGTATTTATAATTTTTCTTTACGATTTTGGACAGGTATGTGGGTAGGATTTTACTCTTTTACTCAGAGGAGGGGAACTGGAGGATTTAAGACTGAGGGAGGAAAGATTTAATAGGAACCTGAGGGGAACTTTCTTTTACACATAGAGTGGCAGGTATATGGAAGGATGGTGCTATCACAGCATTTAAGACACATTTATACACGTGCATAGATGGGACAGGTTTAGAGGGATTTGGGCCAAATGCAGGCAGATGAAACTAGTGTAAATGGGACATTGGTCGGTGTGGGGAAGTTGTGCCGAAGGGCCTGTTTCCATGCCGTCTGGCTAATTTCTGCTTCTGTAGCATTAAGTTTTGTATGCTGCTGGAGTGCCGCTTCAGAAAGGAGACTGGTATATTATTAAGGTCATTCATTTTTAAATTTGAGAACCTGTTTGGGTGCCATATTTGCCATTGATTTTCCTATGATGAGCGTTTGTCGACACTGGACCTGTTCTCGCTGGAGTTTAGAAGAATGAGGGGGGACCTCTTTGAAACATACAAAATAATGAAAGGCTCGGATACAGTGGATGTGGAGAGGATAATTCCATTAGTGGGAGAGTCTAGAACTGGATGGAGGTCATTAAAGGATATTATTTTAGGAAGGAGATTAGGAGAAACCACCTACAGTTTAAATTTCATTTGGAATATTTTGGAGAACCAAGAAATTTCTTCAGTCAGAGGTTGGTGAATCTGTGGAATTCTTTGTCACAGAAGACAGTTGAGGCCAAGTCAGTGGATATTTTTAAGGCAGAGATAGATAGATTCTTGATTAGTACGGGTGTCAGAGGTTATGGGTAAATGGCAGGAAGATGGGGTTAGGAGGGAGAGATGGATCAGCCATGATTGAATGGCGGGGTAGACATGATGGGCCGAATGGCCTAATTCTACTCATTCCTTATGACCTTATGACTTCCATCATCGCTGGTGCTGAACCGTGGGGCTTTGATGTGGTTTACGAAGCATTCATCTGTTGATAAAGTCTGCGTACGTTCCCATGTGTATGAACAACCCAGGAGAGGAAATCTCACGCAAATGCCGACTCTTATTTGATGCATCCTAAACACTTTGAGTTTGCTTTTAGTTTAGTTTTGACATACAGAGTGTAAACAGGTCCTTCGGCCCACCGAGTCCGCACCCTTCAGCTATCCCCGCACACTGGCGCTACCCTACAAACTAGAGACACTTTACAATTTTTACCAAGTCAATTAGCTTACAAACCAGTACGTCTTTGGAGTGTGGGAGGAAACCAGAGCACCTGGCAAAAACTCTTGCAGGTCACGGGGGGAACGTGCAAACTCCATACAGACAGGACTTGTGATCAGGATTGAACCCGGGAGTTTGTTTTACATGGGCTTTTTTAATATTTTGCCGCCATTGCGATTTCTCTGTGGTTGTAGTATGTTTTTCTGTTGTTTATTTCGAGTAGGCTGATATCAGGAATAATTTTAGTCACACTCAATCAACATCAAGCTCTTTCAAAAGCATAACCCCGTTTCGCGGTACCTTCCCGGAACAAATGTAATAATTTTTATGAGCCGTCCCGTTGTCAGTCACAGCTTTCACACGCTTTCTCGTTGGGCGAATGCAGACGAACAGATGTGCAAATAGCTGCTTTAAGCTTTCCCTGCCAGATGGTTTTAACACCCTCTGGGTCTGTTGTTGTCGAACAGCAGCGCTAACTAGAAACATAGATGATAGGTGCAGGGGTAGGCCATTCAGCCCTTTGAGCCAGCACTGCCATCCAATATGGTCATGGCTGACCATCCAAAATCAGTACCCTGTTCCTGCTTTCCCCCCATATCCCTTGATTCCGTTAGCCCGTAGAGCCAAATCTGACTCTCTCTTGGCCACCACTGCCTTCTGTGGTAGAGAGCTCCACAGATTCACAACTCTCTGGGTGAAAACGTTTTTCCTCATCTCAATCTTAAATGACCTACCCCTTATTCTTAAACTGTGACCCCTGGTTCTGCACTCCCCCGACATCGGGAACATTTTTCCAGCATCTAGCCTGTCCAATCCCTTAAGAATTTTATATGTTTCTATAAGGTCCCCTCTCATCCTTCTAAATTCCGGTGAATACAAGCCCAGTCGACCCATTCTTTGATCATATGTCAGTCCCACCATCCCGGGAATTAACCTGGTGAACCTACGCTGCACTCCCTGAATAGCACGAATGTCCTTCCTCACTATTCCAAGATCATCCTGGAGTGTAGAGATAACCTCCCTGCTTATTTTCTCCACTGTCAGCAGACCAACTAAACCCTCCTCCATGTCTTTTCCTACGTCTCCAACAGTGTGATAGATTCACTGACCAAATAGACTTGCATTTTAGTGACATTTGCTGCCGCCATCTCTCAGCCCTTACTCGTATAGTCGTACAGCGTGGAAACAGGCCCTTCAGCCCAACTTTGCCACACTCATCAAGATGCCCCATTGACACTAGTCTCACCTGCCTACGTTTGTCCCAGACCCCTCAAAACCTCTCCTATCCCTGTACCTGTCCAAATGGCTTTAAAATGCTGTTATAGCATCTGGTTCAAATACCCCTTCTGGCAGCTTGTTCCATATGCCCTGGGTGGACGAAGTGTTCCTATTAAATCCTTCCCCTCTCATCTTGAACCTATGTTCTCTGGTTCTCAATTCCCCAACTCTGGTTAAAAGACTTAGTGCTTTCACCGTATCTATTCTCATCATGATCTTGTGCCACAGTACATACAGTGAGAAGCTTTTGGCTGCATGATATACAGTCATTGAAAAGACTATATATGACCACCCTGCACTGTCTGAAGAAGGGTCCTGACCCAAAACGTCACCCATCATTTTTCTCCAGAGATGCTACCTGACTCGCTGAGTTACTCCAGCTTTTTGTGTGTCTCTTTGGTATTTGTAAGATTCTCCAAAGACGTACAGGTTTGTAGGTTAATTGGTTCGGCACAAGTGTAAATTGTCCCTAGTGTGTGTTGGATAGTGTTAATGTGCCTAGTGTGCGGGGGTCACTGGTCGGCGCGGACTCGATGGGCCGAGGGCCTGTTTCTGTGCTGTATCTCAAAACTAAACTAAACTTAAAGTCCAGTAAATTCCGATTTTAAAATAGTTTGAGGGACTCCAAAGAGCTAGATGTTAGGTAAGCACCTCCCAGGATGGTGGGTCAAT
This sequence comes from Okamejei kenojei, assembly GCA_035221665.1. NCBI lineage: Eukaryota > Metazoa > Chordata > Chondrichthyes > Rajiformes > Rajidae > Okamejei > Okamejei kenojei. Next base: position 63,154,918 of record CM069143.1, on the reverse strand, counting down.
CCCAGAGAATTTTGGGAAAGTTTAAAATGGCTTATTGTTACAACCATTTTGCTTTCACATCCTTCAACCCTGTAGACTATCAGTAGGCCTCCAGTACAAGTGACTGCTCCTTTCTTGTTGAGTTCCACCCATCCATCCTCATCACCTGGTCCGTCCAGGAAATCCTCACTGTACTTTAGTTTATTGTCACGTTTACCGAGGTACAGTGAAAATCTTTTGCTGCGTGCTAACCAGTCAGCAGAAAGACAATACATGATTGCAATCGATCCATTTACAGTGTATAATTGAATATTTTTTTTTAAAACATTGAAAATAGGTGCAGGAGGCCATTTGGCCCTTCGAGCCAGCATCGCCATTCATTGTGATCATGACTGATCATCCACACTCTCTTTTAAATTCATCCAGTGAATTGGCCTCCACTGCCCTCTGTGGCAGAGAATTTCCACAAAATCACAACTCTCTGGGTGAAAAAGTTTTTTCTTATCTCAGTTTTACGGAACGGGGTACTGATTGGGGATGATCAGCCATGATCACATTGAATGGTGGTGCTGGCTCGAAGGGCAGAATGGCCTATTCCTGCACCTATTGTCTATTAAATGGCCTCCCCTTTATTCTTTGACTGTGTCCCCTGGTTCTGGACTCCCCCAACATTGGGAACATTTTTCCTGCATCTAGCTTGTCCTGTCCTTTTATAATTTTATACGTTTCTGTGAGATTCCTTCTAAATTCCAGCGAATACAAGCCCAGTCTTTCCAATCTTTCCTCATATGACAGTCCTGCCATTCCGGGATTAACCTCTTGAACCTACGCTGCACTTCCTCAATAGCAAGGATGTCTTTCCTCAAATTAGGATACCAAAACCGCACACAATACTCCAGTTGTGGTCTCACCAGGGCTCTGTACAATGAGGTACAGCACTGCTCTCTGTAGGAATATCACAAAATGCTGAGATTTTAAAAATCAAGCCTATAATTTATCCCATCAGATAAAGCATAAAAATAACTTTAATTTGATACCTAATTCACTTTCATATCTTCAGTATTAAAAAAGGTATGGTCATTTTCATACTAGGAAATTAGTATCTTGTTCCCTATTGCTTTTCCATTGACTCAATTAAGTCAATAGCCCATAAGTTCCTTAAACATTAAGAGAACTGAATGACATTTTCAGTTATTATAGATTGAAGCATTCTTAAACAAATATGAAACATCTTACTTGGATGACCTCAAATTAATGCGTATAATTAGTTAGTTACCTAATTGTAGCTAATTACAAAATTGACTGTTGTGACGGAAATAGTAATAAACACCCAGACTGCCTTGAAAATTTAAAAAATGTGATATTCTCAAGATCAGAACTTTAATATTATTGTATTATATGCTGTAAGTCCGTAACAGACAGGTAAAGAAATTTCAATTTCTAGCAAAAGACCAAGTCTTCATGGAGAAGATCAGCTGCTAGCTGGTACATTGGCATATCGTAATCAGTAGCATCATCATACTCCTCTGATTGCAACCAAGAAGCAACTCTGTACACCTTGTTTTTCCCCAACCTTTCAACATTGGCATTGTAAACTTCGAGTTTTTGCTCTTCAAACCATGCATGACATTCCTTTCTGCCCACTCCCATTAAGAATGTCCTGTAGATCATCACATTTGGAGTGGTCCAAATTCGGATAATCTCTGCGAATGCTGTCTAAATCAGTCTCTTTAAATTTTTTTCCTATTTTATTCCCTCTGTTTCGTGTCCCGAGCATGCTCCTTATCTTTGTCGCTTGATGATTTCTGCTCTCAATTCCTTCTGTTTTTTTTCTTCCATCTGTTCCTCTGCACTCTCCCCCATTTCATTGCCTTACAGAACACCTCCTCCTTGCGTTGCTCCTCAAGATTATCAAGGTAGTTGACTGTTCTATTCTTGCAGGCCCGCATTCTACATGACAAATAACACATGGTGGCATTGGAGATTTCTGTTTCGATGAGCTAAACATCTCCATTATCTCCTCCGCATCAATGTTGTGTGATCTTGCTGATGCAGTCTCCTCCTTCAGTTTCTCAGTTACATCAAGTTCAAAGTATTTACTATACTGCCTCTCCAACACAATGATGACAGCTTGAAGACAGCTCTTCATCTTTGAACTGAACTGTGGATATACTGGTAGCTCCAGAAGTTTTGTCAACGTGACATCAAGATGCACCTCCTCACTGAAGAAATCTTCCCTTGCCAATATCAATTTGTCTGGATTTTCTGTGGCTTCCTTTAGAGTAGCAATCACCCCTTTAATCACTTTGATGCCATCAACATGGTTGATCTGATTCTGGCTTGAAGTGTAGAAGCGCTTCATCCAAGGCCCAGTCAGATATTTGCCAAGTAAGCCTAATATCTGAAGTTCTACTTTTGCTTCAGCCTGGGTGAAGTGATGGAGGATGGCGCTTCTCAACCCCCCCCCCCCCCTCCCCAATAGGATGTTCCGCTATTCAGCAGGGCAACAAAGTCATCATAATGTTCTATGAGCTTGCCACTAATATGGAAATGTATGTGTAATCTGTTGCCACGGTACTGTGGGAGGACACTTCGGGGGATGTTCCTTTCATCCAAAGATACAACAAATCCTTTTGGGTCCCCTTTTCCATTCTTGCACCAAAGTTTGTTCATCTGCAGTATTACATTTCCTGCTGGACAGTCTTTCCCAAACAAGAATTTTCCTCTGGATTGCTTGTGCATTTTGAGGGCTGAGCGGACTGATGTTGCAAAGGAGTCAAGAGGATGCAAGTGGCAGTAGAGCCCTTTCAAAGATTTACCCCATTCACTGTTCACAATCCTAATAGCAGCATGATTAACTGCACACCTGTCACTCAGTGTGTTTGAAATGTTGCCGATTATCTTTTGTCAGGTGCCTTGGAAATCTGCTTGCTCATTGAAATAAGTGTAACTTTTACACAAATTGTCAACTGTATTGCAAATATGTTGCGCATAGTCCTCAGCAGTCCCACCAGCCAATTCATCGACTGCTGCAGAAAGACATTTGTCTGTAGTGGTGAAGTATACACTGTTAATATGGGTCTATTCTTGGGTGGTTGCATCAAAACCCACAGTCACATCCTTTGTTGCTAGGAGCATCTCTGCTGTCTGCAACTCAGCAATAGCTCCCAATTCTCGGGCCATAACTTCAACTGCACTGTGTCGAGGAACATGATCCAGATGAAGTCTACTCCGCTTGTAGAATTGGCTTATCAGGATTGGAATATCTGCTGTGGGAGATTTGTTTGCAATACAGTCAAACGCATGCATCCTTGTTGTTGAAGAGTATCTTCTGGTCCACCTTTTATTTTGTCCTGATATCACGATCCGTGATGTTGAAGGCATTAGAAGTCGCGTTTTAACTTCAATCCAGCGATGCAATCGTCCAGCAAATTAAAAAAAAAAACGGGAACGGAAGCGCAAACGATTTTTCTTCATCAGCTAGCAGCCTAAGGAAATCACTCTCCAACAACCAATACAAACCTGCATTTTAATCCCCCCCCCCCAAAACCGATGATTGGAGGAGGGAAGTGTCGATCGGGGCGGTAGTAGGGGCGTGGGACTGAGGGTAGAGCGCGGTGAGTGTGGGAGGGAGACGTCCGTGGAGCAAAGATCAAGGAGCGGAGCTTGAATTGCGTGCCCAGGTCATAGGGTCACAAGCGAAAAATACTCTCGGCAGCCCTGGACACAGACCTGCGCCTCATCCGCAGCCAGGATCGACCCCGGGTCTCTGGCGCTGCAATCGCTGCCACTGGACCATCCCCGTCCCCACCCGACTGACCCCCCCCACGCCCGGGAGTGGCCAGAGACGTCCGGAGTCAGACGGGAGCGGTGCCCCCAGGCCCAGAGCCAGCGCAGAGAAGCAGCGCTCGCTCCACAACTCAAGACTGGTGTCACGTCGGTCCAGGCAGGGCTGTAGGTTAACCCGGCGAGAAAGGCTGCGTTTCGCGCTGCTTCTCTGCGCTGGCTGTGGGCCTTGCGCAATTTTTTTGGCGACTGCCGGCACCGTCACTAATTACCGTCCATAGGGCCCACGGCTGAAGCCTCCGAAGCTGTATGTGTGTGAGTGTGCGCATGCGTGCGCGGCCGCCAAGAAATTGTCCCCCGCCCCCCCACCCCCCCCCCCCCCCCCAAGTTTTGATAGCGATTTACGTGCGTGGTGCGCGAACGTCGGTCCGCCAGCCCGAGGCCAGGGGGAGCTCAGCGTCGTCGTCTTGTCTGTTTGCCAGTGGTTGCTGGGGGCAACTGTCCGCTTGGCAACTACGGGCCAATCACGGAGCAGAGGATGGGAACGCCCCGCCGCCATCTTGCCTGTTGCCCGGGGCAACCGGCCCCTTGGCAACCATGAGCCAAACACGGAGCGGAGGACGGGGTTGACAGCGGTGGGAGAGAGCGCGGCTGCCGTACAGATACATAATAAATGGCCGTAAATATACTTCCTCCCCCCCCCCCCCCCCCCCAAATCATCCCGCAGGCCGGATATGGGCCGCGGGCCGGTAGTTTGCTCCCCTGATCTAAAATATGATTTTCTGTGCTACTTATGGGTGTTGGTTTGGGCATACAGCCAAAATGTCACCTTTCCATGTTCTCCAGAGATGCTGCCTGGTCCGCTGAGTTACTCCAGCGCTTTGTCGTTTCTTTATACATTTGTTCTGTTTAGTGTAGAGATACTGCACGGAAACAGGCCCTTCAGCCCACCGAGTCAACGACTATCTCTGTGCACCGGCACTATCACACTGCGCACAATTTGTCATCTTTGCCAAGCCCAATTAATCTCCAAACCTGTACGTCTTTGGGATGTGGGAGAAAACCCACGCAGGTCACGGGGAGAACGTACAAACAGCACCCGTAATCAGGATTGAACCCGGGTCCCTGGCGCTTCTTCTTTCGTGTGGCGTGCACAGCCTAAAGTTGTTGGACAACTTGTTCTATTTGATCTTCCGTTTGTGCACGTCAAGTTGATTGCATTAGTCGAAACAGGGCGGACCACGTGAAGGTTGCAATCTTCCACCCCGTCCCTGGTGCTGTGAGGCCGCAACTCTACCTCCACCGTGCCACTATTATGTACGGACATACCCAATCTTTCTGTGAAGAACAAATAACCTGATTGCTCTTGCAATGCTGCGAGTGAGAAATGCTGAGCAATGTTTTTTTTTGCTGCTGAATATAACAAATCTAACTCACAAAAATTAATTGTCAACCATAGTTGGCCTTAATTTGTGAGAAATAGCTTGCTGCTAAATACTTGCCTCCAGTTTTCTCTCAACCTTCTCTCTGCATCAGACCAGTTCTCAGCAAATCCAGCCTGACGTGAGATTTATCCTCCGGGGCTCTATGCTTAGAAATGTAGGATTCTGCTTTTACCAAAAATATTATGGGAAAGGCCGTGTTGGAAACTTGTTTTTCATTCGTATATCTGATTGAAGGGTGTTTATATTTTTGCATCATCAGGACATAGAATGTACCACAGCACAGGCCCTTCGGCTCACGGTGTTTGTGCCAAACATGATGCCAAGTTAAACTGAACTCGCCTGCCTGTACATGGTCCATATCCCTCTGTTCCCTGCACTTCCGTGTGCCTATCTAAAAGCCTCCTAAATGCCGCTATCGTATCTACCTCAGCAACTACCCCAGGCCATGCATTCCAGGCCTCCACTACTCATAGAGTTATAGAGGGATAGACTGTGGAAACAGGCCTTTCGGCCCAACTTACCCACACCAGCCAACATGTCTCTGGTCCCACCTGCCCGCATTTGGTCCGTTTCTCTCCAAACCTGTCCTATCAAAGTAAAAAAAAAAATGCCCTGCGGTCTATTTTGATCAGACTTTACTGGACTTTATTTTGCACTAAACGTTACTCACACTATTCTCTTTATGCTGTATCTGTATGCTGTGGACGGCTCGATTGTAATCGTGCATTGGCTTACCGATAAGCACGCTACAAAAGCTTTTCACTCTACCTCAGTAATAAACTAAACTCAAAACTTGCACTCAAATTCAACTGCAGATGCTGGTTTATACTAAGGGGAGGCACAAAATGCTGGAGTAACTCAGCAAGTTGGGCTGGATGGGTGATGTTTCTTGTTGAGGCTCTTCTTCAGACTAGACTCAAAGCCATTTATTATCTAAATGGTGTCAAGTTGCCATAGAGGGAGTGCAGAGAAGGTTCACCAGACTGATTCCTGGGATGTCAGTGAGGCTGTCTTATTGGATAGACTCGGCTTATAGGAAACTTCAAAATTCTTAAGGGGTTGGACAGGCTAGATGCAGGAAGATTGTTCCCGATGTTGGGGAAGTCCAGGACAAGGGGTCACAGCTTAAGGATAAGGGGGAAATCCTTTTAAGACCGAGATGAGAAAGTTTTTTCACACAGAGAGTGGTGAGTCTCTGGAAACTCTCTCTATATTTAGAGTGAGTTGGATGTGGCTAAGGGGATCAGAGGGTATGGAGAGAAGGCAGGTACGGGATACTGAGTTGGATGATCAGCCATGATCATATTGAATGGCGGTGCAGGCTCGAAGGGCTGAATGGCCTACTCCTGCACCTAATTTCTATGTTTCTATGTTTCTATGTAAGTTGGGAAAAGGGAAGTACAACGGGATCTGGGGGTCCTTGTTCATCAGTCAATGAAAGTAAGCATACAGGTACAGCCGGCACTGAAGAAAGCAAATGGCATGTTGGCATTCATAACAAGAGGAGTTGAGTATCGGAGCAAAGAGGTCCTTCTGCAGTTGTACAGAACCCTAGTAAGACCACACCTGGAGTATTGTGTGCAGTTTTAGTCCCCTAATTTGAGGAAGGACATTATTGGTATTGAGGGAGTGCAGCATAGGTTTACAAGGTTAATTCCCGGGATGGTGGGACTGTCATATGCTGAGAGAATGGAGCGGCTGAGCTTGTACACTCTGGAGTTTAGAAGGATGAGAGGGTATCTTATTGAAACATACAAGATTGTTAAGGGCTTGGACACGCTAGAGGCAGGAAACATGTTCCCCATTTTGGGGGAGTCCAGAACCAGGGGCCACAGTTTAAGAATAAGGGATAAGCCATTTAGAACGGAGACGAGGACTTTTTCTCACAGAAAGTTGCGACTCTGTGGAATTCTCTGCCTCGGAGGGCGGTGGAGGTCGGTTCTCTGGATACTTTCAAGAGAGAGCTAGATAAGGCTCTTGAAGATAGCTTAGTCAGGGGATATGGTGGGAAGGCAGGAACGGGGTACTGATTGGGGATGATCAGCCATGATCACATTGGATGGCGATGCTGGGTCGAAGGGCCAAATGGCCTACTCCTGCACCTATTGTCTATTGTCTAAAATGGTCTGAATAATCCATCTCCATTTTGTGGATTCTACAAAAGTCTTAGGAAACACTACTGTGCGAACACACTTGGTTTGAACAAAGTGAGTTCCAAATAAGAAAATCATATTCCATGCAATTATTAATAACCAATTGAAAATAAAAAAACCCACATTGAAATGCATGGCTAATGATTAATCTAATCACTCTCTCATGAAAGCATACATCAATAGAGCAATACGTGAATTTTTAGTCAGCCAGTTCCCAGATGAACGCCCCCAAGAGTACAATGTTTAAGGATGATTTCCTCCTTATAATCAAATGGTTTGCCGACACCTCAAAATCCACCCACATGACAAGATACATTTAAAATTTCAATTGTAGAGTGACAATGCTTGAAAACAGGCCCTTTGACCCACTGAGTCTCTGCCATCCATTGAGCAGCCATTTCATAAGTTCATGTCACAGGAACAGAATTAGGCCATTCGGCCCATCAAGTCCACTCCACCACTCAATCATGCTGATCTGCTTTTCCCCCTCAACCCAGGCTCCTGCCTTCTAACCATAACCCGCACAAATCAAGAATCGGTCAGTCTTCGCTTAAAACAGAAGGCCAATAGTAAATTGCGCATCATGCATTATTTTTGGCTGTTTCGCAGTTGCACAGCTGGTAGAAGTCCTGCTTTGCAACTCCATTGACCGGGGGATAATTTTGCCCTTGTGCTCTCTACAGTTTGCCTGCTCTCCCCAAGGTGGCATAGGTTTCTTCTGGATATTCTGCCTGCCTCTCCACAATACAAAGATGTGGGTGGGTGGGTTAAATCATCCTTAAACATTGTACTTTTGGGGGTGTTTCCTCTGGGAACTGGCTGACTAAAAATTCACGTCTTGCTCTATTGATGTATGCTTTCATGAGAGAGTGATTAGATTAATCATTAGCCATGAATTTAATTGTGGGTTTTTTTATTTTCAATTTGTTATTAATAATTGCATGGAATATGATTTTCTTATTTGGAACTTACTTTCTTCAAACCAAGTGTGTTTGCACAGTAGTGTTTCCTAAGACTTTTGTAGAATCCACAAAATGGAGATGGATTATTCAGACCATTATAGACAATAGGTGCAGGAGAAGGCCATTCAACCCTTCGAGCCAGCACCGCCTTTCAATGTGATCATGGCTGATCATCCTCAATCAGTACCCCATTCCTGCCTTCTCCCCATATCCCCTGACAGCTATCTTTAAGAGCCCTATCTAGCTCTCTCTTGAAAGTATCCAGAGAACCGGCCTCCACCGCCCTCCAGGGAGAGACTTCCACAGACTTGCAACTCTCTGTGAGAAAAAGTGTTTCCTTGTCTCCCTTATTCTTAAACTGTAGCCCCTGGTTCTGGACTCCCCCAACGTCGGGAACATGTTTTCTGCCTAATGTCGAAACCCTTACCAATCTTATATGTTTCAATAAGATCCCCTCTCATCCTTCATCGCAGTCGGGATCGAACCCGGGTCTCTGGCGCTGTAAGGCAGCAACTCTACGCTAACATGCCGCCCTGAATTCTGTTCCCCTAATTCAAATGCTGTTCTTTGCTGCTTAGCGTTATCCATCTGGAAATGATACTTATGTTTGGTTTGTGTTTTGTCATGTACTGGTGGCACTTTTTGTATATGTGCACATTGAATCCACTACTGCATTTAGATTATTATTAAGCACTGAGGCACCCATGTTCTTCGCAATAAAATGTGCACCATGGTTATACATACGTGTTAATCATGTGTCCATTCTCATCGTTTAATAGTTTCTTGCATTTACCCGTATAATATTGGACCCTTTTGGACTTCATTTTGAAACTTCTTTTAGTTGCTGGGTCCAAGATGTGATTCCTGCAATATGTTGTTTCACAACTTTTTTTATTCTGATCAGCTGCCGTTAACATGAGCTGTTTGATTTCTGTGTTGTATCTAGCTTGATTTCGATATTTCAGCTCGTATCCTGCCTCTGAAGTGCTGTGATCCTTATCTGTTCTTGCATTGCCGTGTTGAAAGAGTGTCATGGAATCCAGATGTTTCTCATTTACCTTTTAAACACTCTCCAATAGTGTTTATTGAGAGCTTGGGAAGAATGGTGCGAAGTGTAACTGCACAATTCAATTGGGCTGGATAATCTGTTTTTGTAGATGGCACAGAATTCTGAGGGAGCGCAAATGCATGAAGTTATAAAAGTTAACATTTTCTTACATGTTGTTCAATTTCGTGACGGTTGTTTCAAGGGACATTTTGCCCACCCATGTTCTTCCCTTCAAGTAGATCTTGGTCAATTGCTCTCACCGCTCGAATCCATTCTCTTACAACTCATCACCCACCAAAGAACCATTGATCAGTGTCAAAGGAATCCAGTTTGATGAGTTTGATTTACAAGGATGTTGCCAGGGCTAGAGGGTCTGATCTATAGCGAGAGGTTGAGCAGGCTGGGACTATATTCCTTGGAGTTCAGGAGGATGAGGGTTGATCTTATTGAATCTCTTACCCAGAGTAGGTGAATCGAAGACCGGAGGACACTGGTTCAAGGTGAAGGGGAAAAGGTTTAATACGAATCTGAAGTGTAACTTTTTCACACAAAGTGAGGTGTGCGTATGAAACAAGCTGCCAGAGGAGGTAGTTGAGGCTGGGGCTATCCCAACATTTAAGAAACTGTAGGACAAGTACATGGACAGAACGGGTTTGGAGGGCCAAACCCGGGCAGGTGGGACCAGTGTAGCTGGGGCATGTTGGCCAGTGGACAGGTTGGGTCGAAGGGCCTGTTTCCCGACTGTATCATTCTTTGACTCTATGAGTAACCATTGTCTATTATGATATATTATTTGTGGATGAGGCAGCATCTATGGAGCGAAGGAATAGGTGACGTTTTGGGTCGAGACCCTTCTTCAGACTCGAAACGTCACCTGTTCTCAATGTGGGGGGAGTCCAGAACCAGGGGCCACAGTTTAAGAATAAGGGGTAGGACATTTAGAACGGAGACGAGGAAGCACTTTTTCGCACAGAGTTGTGAGTCTGTGGAATTCTCTACCTCAGAGGGCAGTGGAGGCAGGTTCTCTGGATACTTTCAAGAGAGCCAGATAGGGCTCTTAAAGACAGTGGAGTCGGGGGTTATGGGGAGAAAGCAGGAACAGGGTACCGATTGTGGATGCTCAGTCATGATCACATTGAATGGCGGTACTGGCTTGAAGGGCCGAAGGGCCTACTCCTGCACCTATTGTCTATTGTCTATTCCTTCGCTCCATAGATGCTGCCTCACCCGCTGAGTTTCTCCAGCATTTTTGTCTACCTTTGATTTTTCCAGCATCTGCAGTACATTCTTAAACATTGTTTATTATGGGGTCTCTTCTAATTTCCTAAGCCCAGTTTAAACATCAGTCATGTTCAAATGAGATGTGCTATTCCTCTCTCCCACAAATCACTTGAGAGAATAGAAGCTATGTTTATGTAGTCTGTCCTTGATTTGCTGTATAAACTGCAATAATCAACACTGTACCATCTCCAAGGACGGTATGTTTTCTTTTCAAGTATTTGTGCTTGAAACTGAGCACGCTATTCCAGATAGTAGAGGCTGCAATATCAATTGTGAATATTTTCACTATTCTGAAACATTTTGAATGATTATTTCTCTGCATGGATACTTTAATCCACATGGCCCTTCACCATTCCCATTATTCCAGCATTTAGAAAACATTCTGATTTTTTTTTCCTCACAAATCCAAAGTAAATTCTCTTTAATTTTCCAACAAGGAACCTTATGTGCAGTTGTTCATGAGTGTTAGGAGCAGAATTGGGCCATTCAGCCCATCAAGTCCACTCTGCCTTTCAATTGAGGCTGATCTATCTTCCCCTCTTGACCCCATTCTCCTGCCTTCTCCTCATAACCCCAGACACCCGTACTATTCACAAATCTACCTCTCTACCGTATAAATAACCTATTGAGAGGCCTCCGCAGCCTTCTATGGCAATGAATTCCGCAGATTCTGACTAAAGAAATTCCTCTTCATCTCCTTCCGAAAGGAACGTCCTTTAATTCTGAGGTTATCTCTGGTCCTAGACTCCCACCAGAAACATCCTCCCCACATCCACTCTATCCAAGCCTTTCTCTATTCAGTAAATTTCAATGAAGTCCCCCCTCATCCTTCTAAACTCCAGCGAGTACAGGCCCAGTGCTGTCAGGCGCTCATCAGATGCTAACCCGCTCATTCCTGGATTATGCCCAATAACCTGTGCGTTCTCTTATTCCTTAGCTACTTTGCTTTCTCTCATTGATATTAAATTCCCTTTTTGATTATGCAAATAACATTTAATAATAGTGAAAACATGAGAATCTCAGGATGAATTTTGTTTTCCTGGAGTATCCATTGACATTCTCTGGTTGGGTACAAATCCATTAGTTCAACTCTCCATTTTGCAGTTATCTGTGTCATATGATGCAGGTCCACCACCAATGTTTCCAGCAACTGCTGGTCTGGCACCTTTAATCCGGACAAAATTACGAGAGCGCACTTGAATTCCCCCCCCCCCCCTCGGCAAGTCTTCCCGAGCGTGTGGTGCCTAGGCCGGGTGAGGCAGCATCTCTGGAGATCACGGATAGCGATATTTCGGGTTGGGACCCTTCTCCATTTATTGTAGTCGGGGGTGAAAGGTGGGATTGGGACAAAGCCTGGGAAGTGATAGGTGGGTTCAGGTGAGGATGAAAAGGAGACTGGGGATGGGGATGAAAAGAGCTGGGGATGAAAAGGAGACAATAGGGTGCAAGAGGAGAGGGAACTTAATTTGGCTGTTTCACCTGATTTGTGAATACTCCCACTCATGAGAAATAGATTACTATGCATTCGAAGGAACTGCAGATGTGCAAGAAAGAACTGGTTTAATGTTGGTTTAAATCAAAATTTTGGAGTAACTCAGCAGGTGAGGCAGCATCTCTGGGGAGAAGGAATGGGCGACGTTTCAGGTCGAGACCCTTTCTTCAGACTCTGTCCAAGGAAAGGTCTCGACCTGAAACGTCACCCAGTCCTCCTCTCCGGAGATGTTGCCTGTCCCATTGAGTTCCTCCAGCATTTTGTGTCTTTTTACTGTGATTGCTATCTATTTGTAACTGTCTTTGCAAAGAACATTTCTTTTGTTTAATCATTTGTGTATCTCTGCATTTTCTCCCCCCCCCCCAGTAGTCTGTGAGCACAATCTAACCATGGAAGCTGACAACGTTGCAGAATCCACCAACTGTCTTGCTAATGAGAGTATCCAGCATAGCACCAGCATCCGGTCTGCTTCTGTGGATATGGACATCTCGTTTGATTCTTCGCAGCCCAGCACAGAGAGGGCTCCGACTTCCACTGCTGATGAGGGGAGCGGCCCCAAGCCTCCCCCTACTAATGAACAAGTCACGGTAAAGCTGAATACGGATGGAGGCAACGAGGTGTGGATTAAACCCAAAAACTTCAGCGAAGGCAATGGTGAAAGGAGAGAGCTGGAGGCGTTTTATAACGACTCCCCTTCAGGGGACGGGCACACCGGCCCTTCGCTGTATCGACTGAACGATCCGTGTCGGGCGGACGAAGAGAGCGGGGCGATAGATTACATGTTGCAGTCGGCAGAGCCCGCGCCCAGCAAAGGGGCAGCTGGCGCCAGAGAGGTCGCCGAGAACGACCGCGCCCCGGGTCCTCCCGAGAACCAAGCCGAGGGCGCGGACGTGGCGGGGGAGACTGGCGTCCCGGAGGCAGCCCCGCAGACGGACAAGGTGGACGCGGGAACGGAGCCCGACCCGGAGAGGGTGGATGACACGGCGGGTGATGGTCCACAGCAAGCATCTGACGGTGCGGGGGGTGGCGGATCCCTCCGGCCTCAGGGTGAAGGTGTGGCTGATGTCTGCAACGTCAGCACCGAGGAACCCCCTCTGGCCACAAACATCACCCACGACAAAAGTTGCTGCACGAGACGAAGAATTGGAAGGGAAATCAAAGGATGGAAAGGATGGAAAGGATAGTGGCACTTGTAAACCTCGGGCCAAATGGTCTTCCAGTGCAGGGGCTTCAGTGATTGAAGGTGAGCGACCATTATTTTCTAAACTGATTTTCATGTTCATAAGGGATGGGAGCAGAATTAGGCCATTCGGCCCATCAAGTCTACTCCCATCATTCATTCACTGCTGATCTGTCCTTCCCCCTTTAAACCCATTCTCCCACCTTCTCCTCATAACCCCAGACATCCGTACTAATCAATATGCACAGTTTAATGTTACAGGTCAGTGGTTAAAAATGTTACGTGATTGTGTCTTTCCCCCTCTGCCCCACCGTCACTCCTCCAATTCCCCAAACCAAAGCTCACAAAACTTTGTGTGTAGGAAGATAGACACAAAAAGCTGGATTAACTCAGTGGGACAGGCAGCATCACTGGAGAGAAGGAATTGGTGACGTTTCGGGTCGAGACCCTTCTTCAGACAGCTGATGTAGGGTGAAAACGAGAAGCTAGTGCGACTTGGGTGGGGGAGGGAGAGAGGAAATCCGGGGCTACCTGGAGCGAGGGAAATCAATATTCATACAACTGGGCTGTAAGCTGCCCAAGCAAAATGTGAGGTGCTGTTCCTCCAAATTGCATTTAGCCTCGCCGACAAACGAGGAGACCTAGGACAGAAAGGTCTGTGTAGGAATGGGAAGGAGAATTAAAGTATCCAGCAACCGGGAGATCAGGTAGGTTCAGGCGGGCTGAGCGAAGGTGCGAGTCTGAAGACAGAGTCCGACCCAAAACTTCACCTATATTCTTCCATATTCTCCAAAGATGCTGCCTGACCAACCCACTGAGATACTCCAGCACTTTGTGTCTAATAGCTCTGTCCCACGGTACGAGTTAATTCCAAGAGCTCTCTCGAGTTTAAAAAAAATCAAACTCATAGTAAGCACGGAGAATGAACGTAGCAGGTACGTCGGAGCTCAGGGACGTCTCTTAGCGGCTCGTAACACTAACGGCAGGTACTCGGGAAGACTCGCTAACGGCAGGTAAGTACGGGAAGACTCGTGAAGATTTTTCAACATGTTGAAAAATGCCCACGAGAGCCCCGAGTACCGACGAGTGGCCATTACCGTAAATCTCTGAGTTCGAATCGGCAAACTCGGGAGAGCTCTTGGAATGAACTCGTACCGTGGGACAGGGGTTTAACTTTCAACAAAAAATGTAACTTGCATCAATTTATTCTGGTGGATGCTGGTTCTTTGTTTAAGATAGAGAGAAGATTTTTTTGAACCACCGGGATGGTGTGAGTTCAGAAGACTGATGACCCCTTGTATCCTCCAACCTTTCCATCAGCCCCCTATTACAATTCCTCTTAAAATCACTCCAACAGAAAAGCTACAAACACCAGCTGGAAAATGCAGCCTGTCTTGGTGTTGGTTATTTTTACTTCCCTCCAGTCATCTTGTGCTAAAGTTTTGTGGCTTTGGTCCTTCTGCAGTTCTCGCCTCTTATGTCAACCAATTCCTTTGTGGTTTAACATGCTGATTTTTTTTTTTTTTAAAATATTGTCAAGAAGGGCCCTCTTGAAGTTTCTAATTTAAGCAAAGTTCTTCAAACCTTGGTACCTACCTTCGCATCTGAAAAAAGATATTGCTAATGTTTAAGAAAGAACTGCGGATGCTGGAAAAATCGAAGGTAGACAAAAATGCTGGAGAAACTCAGCGGGTGAGGCAGCATCTATGGAGCGAAGGTGAAATAGGTGACGTTTCAGGTTGCGACCCTTCCTCAGACTGATGTCGGGGGGGAGAGGGGGACTGATGTCATTAATTGTGCTGGTGAGAAGGGACACTATAATAATAAAAGGCTTGTTCCCTTTATCATCGATATTTTTTTGCATATCTTTCATTCATTGTTCTTTATCTCTCCACATCACCGTCGATATCTCTCGTTTCCCTGATCCCTGACCAGTCTGAAGAAGGGTCTCGACCCGAAACGTCGCCTATCTCCTTCGCTCCTTAGATGCTGCTGCACCCGCTGAGTTTCTCCAGCCTTTTGTGTACCCTTAATTCTCCAGCATCTGCAGTTCCTTCTTTAACACTATAATTGTTCATTTACTTTTTGCTCTGCTCAACTGATACTTGAATATTCTGGAACATTCTGAGATTGAGCGGCTGATACAAGTTTTAAGTTTGTAAGTTCTTTACAGGTGCAGGAGGGGGTCAGGGTCTGATTAGCTTTGAATCTTTCTCCTTGTCTGAAGTCTGAGGGAAATATTTGTTGTTTAGTTGAGAGATACAGCACGGAAACAGGCCACGTTGACCAGCGATCAACCGCACGCTAACATTATCCTGCACTCTCAAGGGACAATTTACAATTTTACCAAAGCCAATTAACCTGCAAACCCACACGTCTTTGGAGTATGGGAGGAATCTGGAGAAACCCCACGCAGGTCACAGTGAGAACATACAAATTCCGTACAGACAGCACCCGTTGTCAGGATGGAACCAGGATCTCTGCCGCTGTTAGGCAGTAATTCTACCGCTGCTCCACCGTGCTGTCCAATTGTTCCCAGCAAAAAGTTAATAGATTATCCGATTAGCTGCTCTGACTACATGTACCTTTGCTTATTCGCTTCCAGTCTTGAGAGATTTTCCTTGCACTGATTTTTGGTAGCTGGGCATCTTTTAAAGAATGTGATTGCTTTTTTTTAAATCTCACATCCGTGTTTCTACCTTTTATGCACTTCCATTATGCTGGTGTTTCTGAGATTTTGATCTTGTCTTGTGCAGATATTCCCCCAAATCTAGGCAGAAACAAAAGACTGCAGGTGCTGGTTTTTCAAGAAAAGTGGCAGAGTGCTGGAGTAAGCCAGCAGGTCAGGCAGCATCTCTCATGGACATGGACGTGTGACGTTTCGAGCCGAAAAACTTCATCTGTCTTTCTCCAGAGATGCTGCCTGACCCGCTGAGTTATTCCAGCACCTTGCGTCATTCCTCGTATCTCCCACCACTAGGTCTAGAAATGTTGGAAATTGTCATAGACATGACCAATTCTAATTCTGTTTGCTGTTTGTACAGAATGTGAAAGGATGGATCTTAATTTGTCAAGAAAAATACCAAAGTGTGACTTTGTTAGCAGAATAGCTTGTGGAAGTACTATAAAAGTTTAATGTTGCATGCAAATATATCATAGTATCAAATAAATATAACATAATGTTGCATGCTAATATTGTCCAAAGTAGGGGCTCGACCCGAAACGTCACCCATTCCTTCTCTCCAGAGATTTTGTGTCTACCTTATACAAATATATCATATGAATGGGTGCTCATTTTAGCTTGGGTGGTTGAATTAACATCAATTCTGAGAAGTTTGATGAAGTTAAAGGTGGTTGGTTAATTAAGTAGATGGAGAAGTTGGCTTGATGCTTTTGAATGAAATAGACCTGTTGGCTTCTTCGAGTCTCATCTGATGCGCCATGGATTGTCGTGCAGAGGGTCCTCGAAGGTGGGCACCTAGGCTTGTTGTCCTGCAAAGGGCCCCCTAAGGTGGACACGTAGGCTTATGTAGGGGACTGTGGACGCAAGGAACGAGGCTGTTGTTTATGAAGAAAAGTCCCACTGGAGTGACTCAGCGGGTCAGGCAGCATCTCTGGAGAACATGGAGAATGACTTGGACAGGTTGGGAGAGTGGGCAAAGAAGTGGCAGATGGAATACAGCGTTGCGAAGTTGTGCACTGGTAGTAGGAATAAAAGCGGATACTTTTTACGAAATGGGGGAGATGATTCTAAAATCGGAGGAGTAAAGGGACTTGGGAGTGTTGGTATAGGATTCCCAAAACGTTAATTTGCAAGTTAAGTCGGTAGTAAGGAAGTCAAATGCAGTGCAAGAGAATGGGGTTGGCAGGGGAAGGTAGATCAGCTGCGATTGAATGGCGGAGCAGAGCTGATGAGCCGAATGGCCTAATATTGATCCTAGAACTTGCATGAATGTGGATAGGTGACATTTTGGGTCGGGATTCTGCTTCGTCTGTTATGTTATACCTAATCACTCATGTCATTAATGGCTTTTAATAATCCTTTTTTTTTAAAACAAAAATAGAACCAAACTTAAAAATTAGTTGACAGGATGAACTTGTCGGTGGGACCCTTCTTCAGACTGTTATGCAATTTATTGAGTTTGTTATCTAGGCTTTGGGGAGCAAACTGGAAGGCCTGTCTTTCCTATGTTGGTGACCAAGGAAATGTGCCAATGACTATTGCTACTGGTAGTTTAGTAACACAAAATGGCAGCACTTTGTCACCATTTGGTATGAATGCGTGAAATAGTATTTTGATGTAGCAGTGAAGAAAGGGAAAGCAAAAGGGAATTGATTTAAAAAAAAAAAGATCTATGATCTGCTCAAATTGATCAAAATTGTCCAGAAATGAGTCTCAGGAATGGGTGGCTTAACATATGATGAACGTTTGACGGCACTGGGCCTCTACTCGCTAGAGTTTAGAAGGATGAGGGGGTATCTCATTGAAACTTGCCGAATGGTGAAAGTTTTGGACCGAGTGGATGTGGAGAGGATGTTTCCACTAGTGGAAGAGTCTAGGACCGGCGGTCATAGTCTCAGAATAAAAGGACGTTCCTTTAGGAAGGAGATGAGGAGGAATTTATTGTCTCAGAGGTTGGTGAATCTGTGGAACTCATTGCCACAGACAGTGTGAAGGCCAAGTCGGTGGGTATTTTTAAGGCAGAGTTACATAGATTGTTGATGAGTACGGGTGTCGGGATTTATGGGGAGAAGGCAGGAGAATGGAGTTGAGGGACAGAGTTACATCAGCCATGATTGAATGGCGGAGTGGGCATGATGGGCCGAATGGCCTATTTCTGCTCCTATCACCTATGAACATGAAATAACTATTTGCCAATATGAAACAACACGATAACTAGGGCGCATGTCTTTGCTATTGCTACAAGCAACGCTGCAGTTTTAACCAAAAGAATCCCGAATCTTGAACGTGAGCCTCTGTTCATGATAATGGCCATTGTGTGTGGCCAAGGGGAACAGATGGAGCGATACATTTGGATAGGTTAGTTTGCCCTTATTCCCTGTTGCCGTGCAAACTGTCGTGCATTATTAATCATTCCAGTGGATGGTGCTGTAACACGACTTGTGTTGAAAGGTAGTATTTTCGTTAGCAGCTTGCTCTTCATTCCACTGCACCCTCTAGGGAAAGCACCGCCGCACAGGTCAGATCAACTCTTGCTTGGCGCAGCGGTAGAGTTGCTGCCTCACAGCACCCGAGACCCGGGTTCGATTCTGACCTTCGCCGCTGTCTGTGTGGACCTTGCACGTTCTCCCTGTGACCGCGTGCGTTTTCTCCGGGCGCTCTGGTTTCCTTCCGCAATCCAAAGACGTGCAGGTTTCCAGGTTAATCAGCTTTTGTAAATTGTCCCGAGTGTGTGTGTGTAGGATCGTGCTAGTGTACTGGGTGATCGCTGGTCAGCGTGGGCCAAATGGTCTGTTTCCACGCTGACTCTCCAAAAGTAAAAAATAAACAATAAAGCTTCATGCAAGGTTGTAGTTTGTGTTTGGCCATTTGCTATTCTTCCTCTCTTGCCAATCCTCCATCTCCACCTACATTTACCCCATCGGGCAGCACTGTGGCTTTCTGGTAGAGTTGCTGCCGCACAACACCAGAGACCCGGGTTCGATCTTGACTACTTGGAGTGTGTACGTTCTGCAAGTGACCGCGTGGGTTTCCTCCCACGCCCCAAAGACGTGTGGGATTTGTAGGTTAATTGCCCTCTGTGAAACTAATCCTATTGTGCAGACTGTGGATGCTAAAGTGCAATCACATTGATCACCTGTTTACACCAGGTCTATGTTCAGCACGGACTCGATGGGCTGAAGTGCCCGTTTCCTTGATGTATCTCTAAACTAAACTCCAAACAGAAAATTCTACTCAAAATAGGCCTCCAAATTTTTCTTATGGTGAAGTTGGAACCTTGATGAAAAATGCATCCAATGCATCTGCATTAGGGACTTTAGGGGTGAATAGTTTAGTTTAGAGATACAGCATTGAAAGAGGCCCTTCGGCCTACCGAGTCCACACCGACTAGTGATCACCCCGTACACATGAAGGGCAGTTTACAATTATATCCAAGCCAATTAACCTATAAACCTGTAAGTCTTTGGAATGGGAGAGGAAACCAGAGCACCTGGAGAAAACCCATGTGGTAACGGGAAGACCGTACAAACTCTTGTCAGACAGCACCCGTAGTCGGGTCTCTGGTGCCGCCCTAATACCCGAATACATGTAAAGATTCATGCTCCCACATGGTTTCTCTCGTCTCTTTCTTCTCAGCATCCAAGTAGATCTTCCACTTTGAACGCAGCTGAGCAAAGAAGAGAAAAATATATCTGTAGTTGGGATCTCCAGTGGCGTTCTCATGAGCTGGTGTATCTATAGTTAGTCAGCTGAGTGAACATCAACGGGAAACCATGTGGCCTCGTGCCTGTTTTGCCATTAGTGAGATCGTGTCTGATCTCTTACTTGAGTACGACTTTCCAGCACTCCAGTGTTGGCACGATGGTGCAGCGTAGTGTTGCTGCTATACGGCGCCAGGGACCCGGGTTTGATCCTGATCTCAGAAGCTTGTCGGTACGGAGTTTATACGTTTTTCCCCCGCGACCTGCGTGGGTCTTCTCTGAGATCTTCGGCTTCCTCCCACACTCCAAAGACGTACAGGTTTGTTGGTTAATTGGCTTGGTAGAAATGTAAAATTGTTCCTAGCGGGTAGGAAAGTGTTAATGTGTAAGGATTAGTCAGAGGATAGTTAATTTGTGGAATTTATTGCCACAGAGGGCTGTGGAAACAATAGACAATAGGTGCAGGAGTAGGCCATTCAATGTGATCATGGCTGATCATCTCCAATCAGTACCCCGTTCCTGCCTTCTTCCCATATCCCCTGACTCCACTATCTTTAAGAGGTCTATCTAGCTCTCTCGTGAAAGTATCCAGAGAACCGGCCTCCTCGCCCTCTGAGGCAGGGAATTCCACAGACTCACTACTCTCTGTGAGAAAAAATGTTTCCTTATCTCTATTCTAAATTGCTTACACCTTATTCTTAAACTGTGGTCCCTGGTTCTGGACTTCCCCAACATCGGGAACATGTATCCTGCCTCTGGCATGTCCAAACCCTTAATAATCTTATATGTTTCAATAAGATCTCTCATCCTTCTAAACTCCAGAGTATACAAGTTTCCCCTTTTCCCAACTTGACGCCATTTAGATAATAATCTGCCTTCCTGTTTTTGCTACCAAAGTGGATAACCTCACATTTATCCACATTAAACTGCATCTGCCCACTCACCCAACCTGTCCAAGTCACCCTGCATTCTCATAGCATCCTCCTCACAGTTCACACTGCCACCCAGCTTTGTGTCAACTGCAAATTTGGTAATGTTACTTTGAATCCCTTCATCTAAATCATTTATGTATATTGTAAATAGCTGTGGTCCCAGCACCGAGCCTTGCAGTACCCCTCTAGTCACTGCCTGCCATTCTGAAAAGGACCCGTTAATCCCTACTCTTTGTTTCCTGTCTGCCAACCAATGTTCTATGCATGTCAGCACTCTACCCCCAATACCATATGCCCTAATTTTGCCCACTAATCTTCTTTTTGAAAGTCCAGGTACACTACATCCATTGGCTTTCCCTTTTCCATTTTCCTAGTTAAATCCTCAAAAAATTCCAGAAGATTAGTCGAGCATGATTTCCCCTTCGTAAATCCATGCTAACTCGGACCGATCCTGTTACTGTTATCCAAATGTGCCGCTATTTCATCTTTTATAATTGACTCCAGCATCTTCCCCACTGCTGATGTCAGGCTAACTGGTCTATAATTCCCTGTTTTCTCTCTGCTGCCTTTCTTAAAAAGTCAGTGGATATTTTTAATGCAGAGATAGACAAATTCTTAATTAGAACCGGTGTCAAGGGCTATGGGGAGAAGGCAGGAAAATGGCATTAGGAGGCAGAGATCAGCCATGATTGAATGGCAGAGTAGACTTGATGGGCCGAATGGCCTCATTCTACACCAATAACGTGAATTTATCAGCTTGTGAAGAGGAAACGTTTCAGGTGAGAGGAACAAGGATTAATACAAATCCGAGGGGCAACTTTTTCAGTGGAGATGGTAGAGGCAGCTACTATTAACAGCCAATACTGTAATGGGTGGCCCAGTGGCGTAGCAGTAGAGTTGGACACCCGGCTTTGATCCTGACCTTGGGTGCTGTCTAGGAATTTCTGTGTTCTCCCTGTGGCCGTGTGCGTTTTTCTCCGGGTGCTCCGGTTTCCTCCCGCATTCCAAAGATGTGCGGGCTTGAAGGTTAATTGACTTCTGTAAGTCGTCCCTAGTGTGTAGGATAGAACTATTGTATGGGTGATCGCTGGTCAGTACGGCTCGGTGGGCCGAAGGGCTTGTTTCCACCCAGTATCTAAACCAAACTAAAATCAACCTTGATTTTGTGGAATTCGGGTGTAGATTTTCAAATGCAAAGTGTTGTTTAACTAGATATAATATCCTTGGCAACAATTACCAGGGTTGAGGACTTCATTGTGAAGAGATCTGGAAGCTAAACTGGCCTGGTTTCTCCACACTGCTGGGAGTTATCTTTTAATTAACTTCCATTTCTTCTTTTCCCTCTCTCATCTAATTTCATTGAATTGAAGTAACTAAGTGATCTTGGGACTTGCGTTGGATATCTCAGCCCACTGTGTTTTGAATCTGCCAGGCTTGCTTGCCCATATTACTCAATGCCACATTATGCATCGTGTGTAGTGAAGCTTCCACGTGCACAGACGATCAAAGTATGAAAGTGCTTTAGACGCCATTACTGAAATGGCTCTCACTGCTCACCAGCAATTTGGAAGGGAGATGCTTGTTCAGGAATATCTTTTGATATAGAATATTTATAGAGAAATATGTTTATAAATAAGGTTTAAGAAAGAACTGCAGATGCTGGAAAAATCGGTAGACAAAAATGCTGTTGGAACTCAGCGGGTGAGGCAGCATCTATGGAGCGAAGGAAATAGGTGGTTTCGGGTCGAGACCCTTCTGTCCCGAGACCCCCCCCCCCCCTCTCCTCCTCCCCCCCTACCCTCCTCCTCCTCCTCCTCCCCCCCCTCTCCACCTCCCCCCCTCTCCTTCCCCCCCCTCCTCCTCTCCCCCCTCCCATCTCCTCGTGTTGATTATGTTATAAGGTCGATGATCTCCAGCTGCAGTTTTGGGACACTCTTAAGAGCCTTCCTGTGTATGTTTAGTTTAGAGATACAGTGCAAAAACAGACCCTTCGGCCCACTGAGTCCGCGCTAACCAGCGATCACTCTACGCTCGCACTCCTACACACATTAGGGACAATTTTCAATTTTACTAAAGCCAATTAACCTACCAACCTGTACATCTTTGGAGTGAGGGAGGAAACTGGAACACCCAGAGAAAACCCACACAGTTCACGGGGAGAACGTACAAACTCCGTGCAGACAGCACCCGTAGTCAGTTTGTATTTATCATGTTTGAGGCTCACGGGACGAATATATTTTTTGTAATAAATTTGTGATAATGGACCACTGGCGGGAGAATGGTGTCCGTTATTGCTGACGTTTTCCCCGTCCCATGGTCTGTTGTAATGGGGGTTTTACTGCACTTTGAATTCTGACAGTGGCAGCAGACCAATACCTTGAATCCCGATTTATGTGTCTATGTCAAGCCAGTGTTGAACATTGGTTAAAATTGCAGTCATGGCTTCCATCAATTGCTGTCTGGGGCACTGAATTCCACAGATTCCCCGCCCTCTTTCTGAAGGTACATTCTTTTATTCATTGCCACAGACCGTTATAGAGGCCAAGGTGTTGGGTATTTTTAAAGTGGAGATTGGTAGATTGTTAATTCGTAAGGGTGGGTGCCCAGGGTAATGGGGAGAATGGGGGTGAGTGGGAAAATAGATTGAATGTCGGCGTAGACTTGATGAGCCAAATGGCCTCATTCTGCTCCTACGACTTATGAACACAATGAACAAAGCCTTTTGGTTCTGGACGTTACTGACCTTAGTTTAGTTTAGAGATACAGTGCGGAAGCAGGCCCTTCAGCCCACTGAGTCTGCGCCGACCAGCGATCCCTACACACCTGCATCATCCTGTGCACACTGGGGACAATTTACAATTATACCAGGCCAATTAGCCTACAAACCTGTACATCTTTGGAGCGTAGGAGGCAACCGGAGTACCCAGGAAAGCCCACGCAGGCCACTGGGAGAACGTACAAACTCCATACAGGCAGCACCCGTAATCAGGATCAAAACTGGATTTTTGGCGCTATAAATGCCGCAACTTTACCGCTGCGCCGCTGTTCTGCCCATTGTTATGCTGTTTTGGGATTGCCATCTGGTTTGAGGTAAAAGATGAAAGCCTAATTTTGTTTTTTTTCCTTCTGTTTTTCAAGTGGAAAAATCGTCTTTGTGCGAGACTGATGCTGGAAAGGAAGAAGCTGAGAAATCGGAGATAGACAAGGTATTTATGTTTTTCTATACTTCCCCTCATTGCAAAGTTAAAACCATTATTGACTATCATAACTAGTAATAATTCAGAAGATGCTGTGAATGTGTTTTCCAGGAAACTAAGGAAAAAGTCCAGAAGCCCTTGAGTACGGAAAATTGTTCAACATCTAAGAAAACCAGTGGTAAGAAAGGCGGGTTGCCTCCTTAGTCATGCAACGTGGAAACGGGCCCTTTGGCCCAACTTGTCTACCTGTCTAGACGTTCCTTAAATGTTGTGATACCACCTGCCTCAACAAACTCCTCTTGCAGTTCGTTCCAATTACCCACCACCCTTTGTTATCCCTCAGATTCCTGTTAAACCTTTCTCCCCCCCCCCCCAGCCTTAAACCTATGTCCTCTGGTCCTCGATTAAACCCATCTCCTCTGACCATGTTTTCTGCAGGTGTAAATAATAAAGCAAGCAAAGTATTTTTAGGGACTAACAAACTGCTCCTTTAAGAAATTTGTGGGAGATGAACTATACAGTGGAGGGAGAATTGAGAGGCTTACAGCGAATCTCAAGGCTCAGCCATGACTATTGATCGATCCGTTTATTTACTGACATGAAGATAAGCGGCTAGTCGGGTGACTTTGCAGAGTATTTGATGTATGGCGTACAAAATAAACTTAATCATGTTAACTATTGAGCTCGGGACTGTAAAACTGTAAAGCCATGATAAACACGAGTCGCGGAGTTGGTTTGGAAGGCCATTCGGAAGTTTAATGTTTAGTTTAGAAAGACCAGCTATCAGGCATACACTTGTTCTATCCTTCGTATTGGGGACAATTTACAAAAGCCAATTACCCTACAAGCCTGCACGTATTTTGGATGTGGGAGGAAACCGGAGCACTCAGCGAAAACTCATGCGATCATGCCTGCATGCAGCATTTGGCTACAAATTCTGTTACTATGCAACAAGTTTTATATTCTTGCACGTTTCCCCATGTGGTCCAGTGATAATTTAATGAGACTGTCCGACTGGACAGTGTTTAACTCCCCTATCAACATGGAGATATTGATAAAGAAGGAACTGCAGATGCTGGAAAATCGAGGGTACACAAAAGGCTGGAGAAACCCAGCGGGTGCAGCAGCATCTAAGGAGTGAAGGAGATAGGCAACGCTACGGGCCGAAACCCTTCTTCACACTGAAGACAGACTGATGACAGACTCCCATCAGTCTGAAGAAGGGTTTCGGCCCGAAACATTGCCTATCTCCTTTGCTCCTTAGATGCTGCAGCACCCGCTGAGTTTCTCCAGCCTTTTGTGTACCCTGGAGATATTGATAGTTTCTTGATGAGTAGAGGTGTCAGGGGTTATTGTGGGGGATGAAGGCGGGAGAATGGGGTTGAGATGGATCAGCCATGATTGCCTGAGTAGACTTGACAGGTGTTATGGGGAGAAGGCAGGAGAGTGGAGTTGAGCGGGAAAGATAGATCAGCCATGATTGAATGGCAGAGGAGACTTGATGGGTTGAATGGCCTAATTGTGCTCTTGGAACTTATGGGCTGAATGGCTTAATTCTGCTCCTATTACGGATGAACGTCATCAGCTCCTGTGGATCATTGTTGACGTTCTGCGTTAATTTCCCGTGGCGTCTCAGATACGGTGTGTAGGGGGTTTTGTGCTGCGGTTGGTGTTCCAGTTCCGATTGTTCCGAGTATAATTGGAGGCATACTTGCCAGCGGTGGACTGCAGAAACCTGTACTGTCAGAGTGGATTTGAATTTGAATTATTTGCAGAAATGGTAATGCAGGCACCTTGCGTTTTTGCGCGGGGGTTACTTGTGTGCAAAGCAGCACGTAATTCAAAACTGTAAATTAGACATGTATGTGATTACCCTGTCGGCAGTAAATTTGGGCACGGATATTCCAAAAACACCAGTGCGTAAATCATGCATTGGTATTAATGGAGCTTGCACGTTATTTCAAAAATGCATAAATCAAACCCGTGGCTATCTTTATAAATTATGCCAACCAGTCCCCAGAATGGGACCCCGTTATACTTGCATTGCTTGAAGAAGCATTACAAGAAAATGTTTTGTGCTACAGTGTTTTAACTTTATTTTTAGGACAGGCAGTCAGAATCTTTTTCCCTCGGTCGTAATGTCAAAGACAGCGATAGTTCGATTCTTGATTAGTACGGGGGTTATGGGGAGAAGGCCGTAGAATGGGGTTAGGAGGGAGAGATATGGCGGAGTAGATTTGATGGGCTGAATGGCCTAATTCTGTTCCTGTGACATGAGTAGAGGACACAGCTTTAAGGGTGACAGGAGCAAAGTTTAAAAGAGATGTGTGGGGAAGTTTTTTTTTTACACAAAGGATGATGAGTGCCTGAAACGTTCTGCCAGCGGTGGTGGCGGAGGCAGTTTCAATAGTGCTATTTAAGTGTCTTAAAGAAGAGGGACATGCCTTGCGTGCAGGCAGATGGGGGAAGATGGATCAGCCATGATCTATCTTGCCAGGGGGGGAGGTGGATCAAGAATGATTGAATGGCAGTGTTGTCTTGACGGGCCGAATGGTCTAATTCTGCAGCTTTCAAGTATGAGCACGAATTATGATCAGCACAGAAACTGGGCCGAAGGGCCTGTTCATTCCATCTTTTACGCTTTGCTTTGTATTTTACAATAACACCATCGCACTGCTGAACTCGGAGTCCCGCCGATAGATTCCCACATCTGTATTTATTTATCTGTATTTATCTAAACATTGCTATCACTACGTACTGACACTAAACTGCATTTCGTTGTACCCATACTTCTATCTGTGCAATGACATTAAATTTGAATTGAATTGAATTTTATTTCCAGGAAAGGATAGTTCCACCATGACGAATAATATTAAACGCGAAGAGGACTATGTTTCCCGGCGGCCAAGGCGTACCACCAGGTTGTCCTTCCAGGCAGCTCAGGCCCAGGCGCAGGCCCAAGCCGAAGCCCAGACTCCGTCAACTCGCCCTCAGAGGTCCTCGCGGTCCTTGGTAAAGGTGACGTGCGCCAACTGCAAAAAGCCCCTGCAGAAGGGCCAGACGGCCTACCAGAGAAAAGGAGCTCCGCAACTCTTCTGTTCCTCCTCTTGCCTCACCACCTACTCTCAGAGACCGTCGTCCATCAAGATCTGCACATTCTGCAACAAGTGAGTCTTTCTTTTTGTCCACCCCCGCAGAGCGTTGCGGACGCAGCCCAGACCATCGCACAAACCAAC
The DNA here is from genome assembly GCA_035221665.1 of Okamejei kenojei. NCBI lineage: Eukaryota > Metazoa > Chordata > Chondrichthyes > Rajiformes > Rajidae > Okamejei > Okamejei kenojei. The sequence goes on along the minus strand of CM069143.1, from coordinate 63,127,843 downwards.
CTTCCTTCCTACGGCTCCATTTACACCTCTCGCTGCCTCGGCAAGTCCAGCAGCATAATCAAGGACGAGTTTCACTCCAGCCCCTCCCGCCTTTCCCCTCTCCCAGCTGTAATCAAGCAACTGAACCATCCTACCACAACTAGAGAGCAGTGCTGAACTTCTATACCTCATCGGGGAGTCTCGGGCTATATTTGACCAGACTTTATTGGCTTTACCTTGCACTAAACGTTAGTCCCTTAACAAGTATCTGTACACTGTAAATAGCTTGATTGTAATCGTGTATTGATTTCTGCTATCAATTGGTTGGTTAGCACGCAACAAAAACTTTTCCCTGTACACCGGTCCACGTGACAATAAACTAAACTGGAACTTAATGATTATGGCCAAAGACGACTGCACAAGCAGCCAATGTCTAAAATCCAGGTTTACACTTGGGCTGGTACGTGGATAGGAAAGGCTTAGAGGGATATATGGGCCATTTGCGGGCAGGTGGGACGTGCGTAGCTTAGCTTGGAGATACAGTGTGGAAGCAGGCCCTTCGGCCCACCGAGTCGGCGCCGACCAGTTGATCACCCGCACACTAGATCTATCCGAAGTATTAGGGACAGCTTACAGATGCAAAGTCACTTGTGGGTAACATAAAAATCTGTTTACGTGTTTTATTTTAAGCAATGGAAAAAAAAATGGTTGAATGAGGGGATTATGGATATTGGTTTGGGGCGACAAAGTGGCGTAGGAGTAAAGTTACTGACTTACAGCGCCGGAGTTTGATCCTGACTAGGGGTGCTGTCTGTACGGAGTTTGCACGTTTTCCCCGTGACTGTGGGTTTTCTCCAGTTTCTTCCCACACAACAAAGACATGCAGGTTTAAGTTGATTGGCTTGGTATTGTGTGTGTAGGATAGTGTTAGTGTGCGGGGACTGTATTTCTAAACTAAAACTAAAATGTTATGGTATCCGGGTCTACTACCCCACTCGCGGCTTGTTCCATATTCCCACTGATCTTTGCGTGGAACAAGTTGCCCCTCGGGTTCCTATTCAATCCTATCCTTCCCATCGCCTTTCAATGGTGATATGAAGCATAGATTTATTTGGTCATAAGGAACAGGAGTAGAATTAGGCCATTCGACCCATCAAGTTGATGCCACCATTCAATCATGGCTGATCTATCTTTCCCTCCTAACCCCAACCTCTGACACCCATGTTGATCAAACTGCTGTGTCACTGTGTGGAGCCCTTGAACTGACCTGGGCCCGGTAACTTGAAATGTCGGCTGCAGTAGTTCATAGAAAAATTCCAAGTTCTTTGTTGACTGCATTGCTCTTTATAATTGCAGAGATATTTTGAATACAAAGGAATTGGTTGTGGCGCAGGCTGGGGCAAGCCAGGCTTTCCAGGAGTTCTGCAACGCTACCTGCCTGTCACTTTACGAGGCCAAGCTTCTTAAACCATCAGACGATGTGAGATGCAGCATCTGCAATAAAAAAGGAAAGGTGGGTTTAGAAATCACAGATGTGCTTTATCTTGCTGTTCCTGATGCATGAGGTTGCAAACGCGGGAGCACATTCTATTTTGTTTCTGGAATTGATTCCCTGCCATATTCTCAAACAAAAGTGGGAAATTAATCTTCAGAAGGAAATGGTAATACTTACATTTGCACTTGATTTGAAGTTGGCAGATATACTGATCTTTTTAAGCAAATCGTGTTTACAGGTGGGGAGGCACAGTGGCGTACTCATAACGCCGGAGACCCAGGCGTCGATCGTAATAACAGGTGCTGTCTGTGCTCCCTGTGACCACGTGGGTTTTCTCCGGGTGCTCTGGTTTCCTCCCACATTACAAAGACGTGCAGGTTTGTAGGTTAAGCGCCTTCTGTAAATTGTCCCCAGTGTGTAGGATAGAACTAGTGTATTGTTGGTCAGCACAGACTCTGGGCTGAAGGGCCTGTTTCCACGCTGTCTCTCTCAACTAAAAGTTGGGATGCTAATGAACATAATAGTAGGCTGCTTGAGAAAACGTTACTCTCTGCACCAAAGTTCTTTTTTTTCCCCAATTCTTTCTTGTAAATCCTCGGATTACCGACTGCTCAAGATTTTCTGTTTAGAGATACAGCATGGAAATGGGTTCATTGGTCACTTGAGTCTGGGCGAACCAGCGAGCTAGCACTATCCCTACACACTAGGGGACAATTTACAGAAACCATTTAACCTACAAACCTGTTTGCCTTTGAAATGTTGGATGGAACCGGAGCACCCGGAGAAAACCCACACGGTCACAGGGGGAACGTGCAAACTCAGTACAGACAGCACCGTAGTCAAGATCGAACCTGCGTCTCTGGCGCAGTGGGGCAGCAGCTGAATAGGTTCTGCCCCTCCTATTGGTATAAAGAGGGTGGAGGGTTTTTCCGAATTTATTTTTAAATCAATCACTGGCCTCTCTTGAACTCCAATGTAAATATTGTTCATGGCTAATGTCTGAATGACTCGTGCAGCCTGCACTTCTAGCCTGTTTGAATGTGGGATGAAAGATTACTATGTAATAATATCCTGGCAAAGATTGTATGTTTTGTATTTTTCCTCTTTAAAACAATCTTCAATGAAAAAACGAATGCAAGACTTGACAACCAAGTCATTCATTAAGTTACAGCCTGCATTGAAAACGTTGCTATTCAGAGCCATCAGTAGAAATTACATTTTCTGTCTATTTTCTACGCAAGTGTGTTAAACTGAGCTGGGATTAAAATTGCTTATTTACAATTATTTAAAAAAACTTTTCACTACCAACTGTGAATTTTGATTTCCTTTTTCTTAAACTCTTTAGATCTAAGCAAATTTTTGCTGCATTTGATTGTCTTCCTTTACACTACAAAGGGGAAGTATAACGGGATCTGGGTGTCCTTGTTCATTAGTCTATGAAAGTAAGCTTGCAGGTACAGCAGGCAGTGAAGAAAACGAATGGCATGTTGGCCTTCATAACAAGAGGAATTGAGTATAGAAGCAAAGAGGTCCTTCTGCTTTTGTACAGGGCTCTAGTGAGACCACACCTGGAGTATTGTGTGCAGTTTTTGTCCCCCAATTTGAGGAAGTACATTTTTGCCATTGAGGGAGTGCAGCGTAGTTTACAAGGTTAATTCCCGGGATGGCAGGACTGTCATATGCTGAGAGAATGGAGCGGCTGGGATTGTATACTCTGATTTTAGAAGGATGAGAGGGGATCTCATTGAAACATATAAGATTGTTAAGGGTTTGGACACGAGGCAGGAAACATGTTCCCGATGTTGGGGGAGTCCAGAACCAGGGGCCACATTTTAAGAATAAGTCAAGTCAAGTTACTTATTTCTATAGCACATTTAAAAAACAACTCTGGTTGACCAAAGTGCTTTACATTGGTGGAGGTACTAACGTTATACAACAGTGGTTCATAGATTAAGTGCATACATATATAGGACATAGTAACCACATCCAACTCACTCTAGCCAATGAATCTGTGGCACAGAGACTCACCAGAAAAAAGTCTTTCTCACGGTCTTAAAGGATTTCCCCTTATCCTTAAGCTGTGACCCCCTTGTCCTGGACTTGAGAGTAAAGATGAGTTTTAAGTCGATTTAAGAGAGTCGATGGAGGGGGCAGTTCTGATGGGAAGAGGGATGCTGTTCCACAGTCTAGGAGCTGCAACCACAAAGGCGCGGTCGCCCCTGAGCTTAAATCTGGACCGCGGGATAGTCAGTAACCCTAAGTTGGCCGATCTGAGGGACCTGGAGGAGGTGTGGTGGGTAAGCAGATTTTTGATGTAAGTGGGGGCAAGCCCGTTAAGAGCTTTGTAAACATAAAGAAGGATCTTGATATTTCTTCGGAACCACACAGAGAGCCAGTGGAGAGAGGCCAGTAAGGAGTCTCGCTGCGTGTTTTGGACCAGAATAAGTGGTAAGCCATTTAGAACGGAGACGAGGAAACACTTTTTCTCACAGAGAGTTGTGATTCTGTGGAATTCTCTGCCTCAGAGGGCGGTGGAGGACGGTTCTTTGGATACTTTCAAGAGAGAGCTAGATAGGGCTCTGAAAGATAGTGGAGTCAGGGGATATGGGGAGAAGGCAGGAACGGGGTACTGATTGGGAATGATCAGCCATGACCACATTGAATGGTGGTGCTGGCTTGAAGGGCCGAATGGCCTACTCTTGCATCTGTTGTCTATTGTATTGTGCAATAATCTACCCAATCCTGACATTCTGCATGTTGTGCCCAAATTTTGGCATCTATGACCAGTCATAAATCGGGGTTGTACTTGTTCTGTACCACGAACTGTGTGTTTTTCATATCTCGTTCCCTGACAGTATAACTAATGCTCATAATACTTATAAGACTAATAATCAGTCTGAAGGGTCTCGACCCGAAACGTCGTCCATTCCTTCTCTCCAGAGATGCTGCCTGTCCCGCTGAGTTACTCCAGCATTTTGTGTCTACCCAGTATAATTAATAAGATGTGCAGTAAATCAGTTTCTATGTAGCATAACGATATCTTAGTTGCACATAGAAGCTGAATGTAACTTGGGACTCTTTTAACGATCTGAGATTTACGAGTCCTCATTAAATACAGGTGAGGTGCCGGAGTACTGGAGGGTGGCAAATGTTGTGCCTCTATTCAAGAAGTACTGTGGGGGAAAGGCTGGGAATGACAGGCCAGTTAATTGATAGATAGAGAGAAACATAGAAAATAGGTGCTGGAGTAGCCCATTCAGCCCTTCTAGCCAGCACCCGCCATTCAATATGATCATGGCTGAACATCCAGAATCAATATCCTGTTCCTGCCTTCTCCCCATATCCCTTGATTCTGTTAGCCCTATGAGCTAAATCTTACTCTCTGATCTAGATAAATGGATTGTAGATGAGCATGTTGCGCTGAACGATGTAACACACCCAAGTTAGTAAATTTGAACGTAACCATTTTGTTCTTCTGAGCTATGGATATTCAGTAGTGCAGAACATTTGGGTTATTATCAACGCAATGTCAACACTTGCTATCAAAGGCAAAATTGTCTGGAATCTTTAGTTGGTGGCAAAGTGGTCCCAAATAAATTGGTAGAACTTCTGCCCAAAGGCATGTGATGAGCAATGGCTCTTTCCCACTCCCTTACTGAACTAATATGAAAAAAGGTCAACATTTGAGAAGGAACTGCAGTGAAAAGTAGCCAGGGAAAACTTTGCTCCCCAGAATTTGTAATTTAGTTTGTTATTATCTGGTGTACCAATGTGCAGTGCAGAGCCTTTTGTTGTGTGCTGTCCAGTCAGCAGAAAGACTGTACATGTTTACAGCCGAGCCGTCCGCAGTGCAGGATAAAGCAGCTAATGGTTAGTGCAAGATAAAGTCCAATTAAAGATAGTTTCAAAGATCTCTGGTGGGGTAGATGGGAGATCAGGACCACTCTCTAGTTGGTTCAGTTGCCTGATAACAGCTGGGAAGAAATTGTCCCTGAATCAGGAGGTATGCATTTTCAAACTTCTGTACCTCTTGCCCGATGGGAGATGGAGAAGAGGGGGGGGTGAGACTGGTCCTTGATTATGCTGGTGGCCTTGGCGAGAGAGCGTGAAGTGCAGATGTAGTCGATGCAAGGGAGGTTGGTGTGCGCGCTGTAATTGAGATATCCACCCTATTATGTTTCAGATTCGGATTGCATAAAACTGTCTGCTGTTGCTTCTAGATTCTACACGAGGTCAGCAATGGGAACGTGGTCCATCGGTTGTGCAGCAACGCGTGTTTCAGCAAGTACAGAGCAAGTAACGGCCTGAAAACCAATTGCTGCGATAACTGTGGGGTCTATTTTTTTAACCGAGGATTTATGCTTCAATATTTGTATCACGAAGGGCAACAGAGGAGGTTCTGCAACACAGGCTGTTTGAACATGTTTAAAAAGGTAAACTTGTCCTCATTTCTCTCTTTCCCACAGCCCTCTTTTCCCAAAAGGACCGCTTACTGGCCTAATTTTCTCTGCACTCAAATATTTATTGTTAACTTGGGCGCTGGGCAGGCAACGGACTGCACCCAGCCTTCATTGAAGTTCAGGGACCGACAGCAAAATTTGCGCTTCACATCCAACCTTTTTCATAGTAACTTTTCAGGCGGTTACCTGCGGGGCGAATTGTGAATGAATTAAATTCCAGCTCTGTCTGCTTTCATGCCATTCCTTTTGTTTAGAGATACAGCCTGGAAACAGGCACATGGGCCCACCGAGTCCCCGCCGACCACCTGCACACTAACACTATCTATCCCACACACTCTAGGGACAATTTACATTTATACCAAACCAAGTAACCTACAAACCTACCTGTACGTCTTTGGAGTGTGGGAGGAAACCGAAGATCTCGGAGAAAACCCACGCAGGGTTTCCAAGCAACTATTAGTCGAAGCATCTGCTAGCATGGACGCTATGTTGAAATATTGACGTAAAAATGTGGAGATTTAATATCTCGTTCAAAATACCCTGTTCCATCTTTTTTCCACGGTTGTTTTAACCACGATTTTTATACTTGTGTGCTAACATGTTATGTACATTTTTAACTTTTGGTTATTTGGGGCCTGATTTTTACTACAACCCCTCTCCATATTTTAAATTGTTTCCCACTGCCTCGTTGAACTAATATAGATGTTCGAAAATTGAAAATCTTATGCAAAAGTTAACATTTGAAAAGGGAGGAAAATTAAGATGTAGAGACAAGGAACTGCAGATGTTTACAAATGCAGATGCTGGCTCCAATGGATATGTTTGTAAAACGGTCAAGTATTGACCACTGCACCAATTTATTGTGTGAATATTCAATTATTTGCAATATATTTCTATCATTTCACCATTTAGAAAAACACTAAAGTGCTTCCTTGTGCTTGGTGCAACACTTTGGGTAAGAATTTCGACATGATAGCAAATGTGGACACCAGCGGGAAGATGGACTTCTTTTGTTCTTTGTGTTGCATCACTTCGTACAAAGTGAAACAGTCTGGAACAATAGGTAGGATTTTCTTTCACTTTCATCATATGTTCTAATTGATGGTGTTAAATGAAATACAGGTCCACCGCTGATTCTCCGGCAACTGGTGGCCTGGCACCTCCTTTAATCTAGGCAAGATTGCGATGGCAAATTTAAAAAATCCCCCCTCCCGAAGCCCCTCCGAAAATGTGTCCCCTAGGCCGGATAAGGCGGCCGATCTCCACCTCATCGGGACTTCCGCGGCTGATCGGTGGGTGGAATCTGCCCCCCTGCAGCCGGGGCTCTGGAACTCTGGGCAGGAGCAGTCATATTCGTTTCCACGGCCGACTAACGAGGCTGACTGTGGGCCGGTGTCTCGGCCCCTCGGCGGCCGAGGCGGAACGTTCCGGTACCGTGGGACTCCACTCGGAGGCCGGGACCTCTGTTGGCCCAGCAAAACGGATAATCCAGAAAGGCTCTGGAACCAAAGGTGCTGGTGTAGGACCTGCAACTTTTTTTTTTTTTTTACTTCATGCACTTTAGGATTTAATATAATCAGAAAAAAAACACAAGCTCCAGTTAGTTCTAGGACTCAGCTCTGGTAACAGGCTCTGATTCTGCGTCGACCAGTGATCACCAGTTCTATCTGAGGGACAATTTACAGAAGCCAATTAACCTACAAACCTGCATGTCTTTGGAGTGTGGGAGGAAAGCGGAGCACCTGGAGAAAACCCACACGGTCACAGGGTGGATGTACCAACTCTGCAGAGAGCACCCGTAGCCAGGATCAAACCTGGGTCTCTGGCACTGTAAGGCAGCAACTCCACTGCTGTGAGACAGTGCCAGCCTTGTGTTTTAATTGAAGTGCAGGCTGGTTGTACCCCATTTTGATAACAGAACCGTAGTTTAGTTTAGAGATACAGTGCGTAAACTGGCCCCTCAGCCCACCAGGTCCGCACCGACCAGCGATCCCCGCACACTAACACTATCCTACACGTACTAGGGACAATTTACAATTATACTAAGCCAATTAGCTGGCAAAATCTACAATTTTACCAAAGCCAATTAACCGACAAACCTGTACAACTTTGGAGTGTGGTTGGAAACCCACGCAGGTCAGGGGGAGACCATACAAACTTGGCACAGACAGCACCCGTAGTCAGGATTGAACCCGGGTCTCTGGCGCTGTGAGGCAGCAACTCTGCCACTGTGCCACCCTTTTGATTTGGGGTAAATTCAACCTTTGAATGAGCAGATATTGCTTTGCTGTGTCTAATGGTGACCAAATATATTGAACAGAGGTTTTGTTGACAGGACCCAAGACCAAATGCAAATTTTGCAAAAAAACTCTTTCGGATTCGCTTTATTATAACATGGCTGATCGAGTTGTGCATCAGTTTTGCAGCCCAAACTGTTGGACTAATTTTCAGGTAAGCTTTTGCTCCTTTGAAAAAATATATTAGTATGACTTATTTCGATTTATGGCAGAATCTATTATTTTTCCATTGCCGGTTAATTCTGAAAACTTATTCTTACAGCAATCGAGTCCTGAAGGCAGCATCCAGCTTAATTGTACCTATTGCCACAATATTTTTAGTGGGAAACCAGAAATCTTGGATTGGCAGGTAAGGCATTGAGAAGTTGATTGCACACTCTATGTATGTACAGCATAGGAGAGAGAACAATGTTTGAACGTTTGGATAATAGTTTGGGTTTATTCTATGGTAGCAGTGTTCTAACTAGACAAGTTTCATTCCATCCAAATACTCATTGGTCTGGTTGCATTTTGATGCAAAATGTTGGAAGTTTGGACGAGTTGCCCTGTGATTTTGTGAAGTGGGTTCTGGGGTGGGAAGGATCATCCGAAGTTGGATCAGGTGTTATTGGCTTCCATGACGAGAGTTTGCGCAGCACGGTGGCGCGGTTGCTGCCTCACAGCGCCAGAGATCCGGGTACAATCCTGAATACGGGTGCTGCCTGTGTGGAATTTGTACATTCTCCCTGTGACTGCGTGGCTTTTCTCCAGGTGCTCCGAATATTTCATCCCACTCTCCAAATATTGTAGGTTAATTGGCTTCTGTAAAGTGTAAATTGTCCTTAGTGTGTAGGATAGCATTAGTGGTCGGGGTGATTGCTGGTCGGCTTGGACTCGATGGGCCGAAGGGCTTGTTTCCTCACTGTATCTCCAACATAAAGTCTAAAACACAAAGTGCTGGAGTAACCCAGCGGGTCAAGCAACATCTTTGGAGGACATGGATACATGATGTTTCAGGTCGGGACCCTTCTTTAGAATTTCCATTCTGTGTCTCTAACCTTCAAAGACGAGCCATCAAAATATGATGTAGGTGTTAAATAAGTTTTTAAAACCAGCTTTATTGTTTGCAAACGCAATAGCATCCAGCATTTTCTTTTATAATCTGCTCTGAATAATATGCTCTGAATTGAGTTATTTCTTTCCATTCATTTCACTGCATGTTAGTTCCTCAGCTCACCGATCAATGCAAAATCGAAGTTCCATTGATTATTGGCTACTGTGGAACATATAGAAAATTAATTTAATTAAAAAAAACTAACTTCACAAGTTTAAAAAAAAAATATATATATATATTTTGTCTTCAGCTGTTTAAAACAGTGAGATGTTTTTCTTTTGGAGAAATTGGCGGAGTAAACTTGAGTAGAATGGCCTAATTCTTATATAACATATGGACTTCTTGATATTTTAACTTTTGTTTTAGGGGAGCGTTCGACAGTTTTGCTGCAAAGTTTGCTGTGAAGACTATAAAAGACTACATGGTGTTGTTTCAGTCTGTGAATATTGCAAACAAGAGAAGATTCTGCACGAGAAGATTAAGTTTTCAGGAGTAGAAAAGAATTTCTGTAGTGAAGGTATGATCGCGAACTAATTGAGCAGATCCGTTGAAGATGGGGAATTGGTAGAATTTTATTGTAACTCAAGGTCTGAAGCCGTCCAAAAGTATAATAATCATCCCCTCCTTTAGTCTTGTGTCTGAAATCCCACTAAATCTTACTCCTGCCATCCATTGATTTTTTTAAAATAAAAAAATAATAACAATTCAAATCAATACAGAAGACTTTGAATACATCAATACATCGCTTTACAAAGTCCCGTAATATGAGGATATTATACGAGGTGCATTGTAGAACTTTCTTCAGACTGGTCCTGACCCAGAACGCCATCTGTCCACTTCACTCCATTGAAGCTGCCTGATCTGCTGAGTTCCCCCATGAGTTGGGTGTTAGCATCAGGGCCCAGCGACGGCAATCTTTTGTCTCCGTAGAACTTTCTTCCCCTTATTTCAAATCTCCAATGTAAAGAGTAAAGACTGTTTTTAAATTTGTAGAATAATTGTATTGGCAACTTTCACATCTTGGCTCTCCTCCATTTTGACCCTGCCTCGTTCAATGCCTCCAATCTACCTTTAGTCTGTAGTGTCCCGCTATTTTCCTCTCTTTCTCTCTACTCAAGCCATCTATTAGAACTACCCCTGTTTCCTTGAACCCTCCATTTCTCTACTCTTTAACCATCCAGTGACATTGGTCTCCATGCCAGAAAACATTGATAACAGCTCTCTTTCTGGCTGTTTAAAAACTGTTGTCAGTGCATTAACCAAAAACGTGTTGCTCACAACTAGCTTTGCAGCTGCAACTTTTTCTTTGCCCAATGTCTTTAAAGCTCGGCATGATATCCTACCTCCTGAACCTTTGATTTTCTATCAAACATGTGGTCCAGCTTTTGACCTGTTCCTGGAGCAGGTAGTTCTGCTTCCATAACATGAACTAGACGTGACGGAATTGGGGACCACCATCTGTATTACGTAGACCAGTTGGTTAATGCACTACTTTGATAATTGGAACTAGAATAAAATTTGAGTTGCTTTGGAAATTGGTAAGCAGGGGAAAATGCTGTGTTTGGAACCAAAACAGTCTAGTGGGGTGGGGGGGGGGGGGGGGGGGGGGGGGGGGGGGGGGGGGGGGGGGGGGGGGAAGCTCTCCATGTGGGTCCCTTCACACGTTTGAGTCTGAAGAAGGCTCTCGATTCAACGCATCATCTAGCCACATTCTCTGGAGATGATTTGTAGGAAGGATCTGAAGATAGACACAATTTTAGGAGCACCTTAGTGGGACGGGCAGCATCTCTGCAGAGAAGGAATGAGTGAAGAAAGATCTCAACCTGAAACGTCGCACATTCCTTCTCTCCAAAGATGCTGCCTGACCCGCTGAGTTACTGCAGCACTTTTTATCCTTTTGTACTAACTTTCTGAACTCTGTTTCTCACAAGAACAACTCAGGTTGTGGCCAGTTTCATTCATTTATTTTGCTGTGTAATTGGAGGCATTCTGTTCAACCTCAAGATCCCCCTTTCCCCCCCCCCCCCCCCCCCCCCCCCCCCCCCCTCTGGAATTTATTATACGATTGGTCTCTTATCATGTATCATTGACCACCAGGTTAGGCAGAGATAGATAGATTCTTGATTAGTATAGGTGTCAGAGGTTATGGGGAGAAGGCAGGAGAATGGGGTTGAGAGAGAGAGCGATAGATCAAGAGTAGACTTGTTGGGCCAAATGGCCTAATTCTACTCCTGTAGAGCTGCCAAGTAGTACGGATTTTCCGTATTTTGTACGGAAATGCGATAAGAATACAGATGTACGATTTTGCTTTGTTAAATACAGATTTTTTTTTTAATTGACTTCCTGTTTTTTAACCGACTTCCTGTTTCATCTTGCTGCTTAAATGCAAGGATATAAAAAGTCATACTGTAACTCTAAAAATTGTAGCAGATTAAATCTATTAGCATTTTAAGTTTCAAAATCTGGGTGATTTCTTAGACTTTGATCTGCCCATCCCGCTCCAGGTTTAAACAGCGCTGTCAGTTTGGCGCGTGGGAATTTAAACGAAGAGCTGTCGGCTACAGCTCTATGGGTTCTAAATATAGTGCTACTGGCTGGAGCGTTATGGGCTTTACACCTAGCACTATGACCACAGCGTAGAAGACATGTCAATTGGTAGCGGTTATGCATTCTTTTACTCTAATATGGGTATGACCACATCAAAAATGAAAATAAATCAGCAAAATGGCACCACGTAAAAATACTGATTTCCTCAGCAAAATACTGATTGTCAGGTACTAGAATACTGAAATGCTCTGACAAAACTTGGCAGCTCTGCTCCTGTCACTTATGACCTAATCTGTGGTGCCATTGGGATCAGGCTTCTTAGCATCTGCAAGAGTATCATTGGAAACTGGTATAGCCGGGAAGGAAAGAAAAATCATTGCTTGATTCTCTCAATATTAGAAGTTTTATTTTCTTGACGTGCTTTAATTCTCACTCACTCTCTCTCCGTGTGCATTGCCTGCAGGTTGTGTCCTTCTTTATAAGCAGGATTTTACCAAGAAGCTGGGCTTGTGCTGCATCACGTGTGCGTACTGCTCCCAGACATGTCGGAGGGGAGTGACCAAAGAGCTGGATGGAAATACATGGGATTTCTGTGGGGAGGAATGTAAAAGCAAATACCTACTGTGGTACTTCAAGGTCAGTAGGAGGTTGCCTATCAAGTTTGGTTTACTGGCCCTTGCATTCGCCCTCACAATTTTGTTTTGTTTTTTGTTCCACTTCCGCTCCTGGGCGAGAAGAAAGTTTTATACCTGTAGACGAGAGCTTGTTTTTTTCCTGCAGTCGTAGAGGTGCCGGCCAGGTATAACTTCACACGATGCTTTTGACTGCGGTCCGTCAATTTAGGTGTTAACTTTCTCGAGGTGCCGATATGCCATCTGCAAAAGCGCTGGAGGAATATAATTGTTTCCGTTTGAATGTGCAGATGGTGGAGGATAACATTTTATTGGCCATGTTCAAATATAGTTCCCAGATTTTTTGCTCATGGGTGGGGAGGGGGAACAACAACACATCCTTGCCTTGAACTGTATGTTTATTGTGGCACCTCTATCTTTGGTGTAACTTTTACCACACCAGGCCGTCGCTAACCACTGGAGCTAATCAGGTATGATGTTTGAGAACCGATTGTTTTATTGTTTAAAAAAATAAAGTGTCACTGAGTTGAAATTAGATGTTTGCATTGTATTAATCTTGTGTACATGTAGTAAATGCAAATATTTTCATCTGTTTAAGCATTTGAATTTACTGCAGTCCTGTTTAGATGTAGAAAAAGCACGTGATTTTACAGTTCAAAGTGTTGAGAGAGTTTTCCGTGTCTAACATGCAAAATTCTATCCTCCCAGCACCCAATTAGTTGAGTCTGAATAGAATTATTGAATGACATCTAATACTGCTAAGGGATATCTCTGGAAACAGCAGTTCTGAACTATGTTCAAAATTCTTTAGTGCGAAGGTGATCAGTAAACTACTTCTGTGGAAGTCTCTTAATATTAAAGAAAAAATTCAGCATAGAAAATAAATTGAGCAGGGAAATAAAGCCTTTTTTTGTCTATAGTGGACAGATCAGTCTGAAGATTGTATGCAATTATTAATTAGATCCATTTAATTTTTTTTACAGCAATTGGAATTATAACATTTTAAATGGAAGATGCTACAAAATTAGTGAGCCTGATTACTTTCTTAAGAGATGCAAGAAACATTGAGTTAGTTTTGGGTTTGGCAGATATTTTGTACAATATGATTTAATGTGGAGAAATGTGAAGTGTTAATTATGATTGGAAGAAATGTAGAATATAAAGTAAAATTTCGAACAGCAGAGAGATTTGGGAGTTAAAGGTATACAAATGTTTAAACAGAGGGTGAACATTTATTTTAGTTTTAGTAGTGCCAGATTTATTTTCTACATTGAGGAAAGTTTCCGAATCCTTGGATAGAAAAGAGGAATAATTAATATAAAGCTGAAGTACGGAATGGAATATTTTATTATCACATGTGACATGGCACAGTGAGATTCTTTGCTTGTATACCCAAGGTATACAAATGAAAGTATGTATTGGGTACACATATTTAATAATAGTAACTACGGTTTTAGTTTCGTCGTCGTGGCGATCCCTCGAGGTCGAAGATGATAGTCTATGTTCTATTGTTTTTATGGTCTCTCAGGTGGTTTGTGAATCCAATCCTGGCTTTGCAGCTCACAGAACTTTAGGCAGGGGCTGAAGATGTAGATGACTGCAAGTTTTGAAGGCTCTTGATCAAATCAGAAATGTTGATGATTTGGAGAAAGCAATGACACAAATGGAAGGTCAATGCTTTCAAATATAAAAAGGATTGAAAGGTGGAGCACTGCAAAAAAAAATAAAAAATTCACGTGTGGAAGGGAAATTATTTACGGGCATGTGTGGTGGAATAATATCAGGAAAATACACTCGTGGACCAAAGGCCCAATGAATGAAGTGTCTCTGAGTTGCACAAACATTCCCATGACTGAGCAGGTAAGTTCCTTCCTGCCACGTCAATCGCCACCACTCCGAGAAGATGCACGCAGCCCGAGAAATAGTTCCGGAATCTTCTTCTGTACCGGAAGAACTTGGAAGATTTAAACCGAAGTAGGTAATGGTATTGATAATTTACCTCTGCACATTAGCCATTTACACGTGTATGTCACATTAACAGCAGAAAGAAGAAAAGTATTTCTCATTGTGCTCTGGTTGAACAAAATCTGTTCTTTTGCTATTTTACATGTCCCAATGTTAGCTGTCTTGGCAGTTTAAAAAAAAAATGTTTCTTCCAATGTTTCTCCACAGGCATGTTGTGAAGAGGATTTTGCAGACAAACGTAAAAAGAAGCACGGCTATTTTCTTGCAGATGATGTTGTTGTATTTAGAATATTGAATTTCACCGTCTTGTCATTCTGACTTGGAAACGAATCCTCTCTCTCTGCCCTTCCTCTCAAAGTTAATGGACCTGTGGAACAAACTCCCAACAAAAGCAGTTAATGGCGTCGATTAACTCCTTCAAAAACTAAACAAAAACAAAAAAAAAAACCAAAATGGCTAGAATCCGATTTCTGGTTCTATAGATAGGTAAAGACAGAGATGGTCAAATGCTCCATGGAACACTGGGTTCTGTGCTCCTGAGATCGTGGAATTTTCAACTGTGGCGAACAACTAGCCAGGTTTGACTAACTGTGGATAGAGTTTGTGGAGGCATATGTATTTTGGGGTGGGGGGGTTGAAGAAACTTTGCAGAACTTTCCCTCAGGTCACTGAATATACATGGTAGAGCCCTTGCGAGGGCGTGTTGTACATGGTCTTTGGAAGGAGCAGGCTTGATGGACTGAATCTTCTCTCTCTCTCTCTCTCTCCCTCTCTCTCTCTACGCTTTGTGTTTAAACAGCTGCGACCTGCCTTTCTGTGCGAGCTTGTTTGTGTGGGTGCGGAAGGGGTGACTGCTGCCTAATTCTTCACTGTGTCCCTCAGGTAGCCAGATGCCATGCCTGCAAGCGTCAAGGCAAGCTTCTGGAAACGGTTCACTGGCGCGGGGAAATTAAACACTTCTGCAACCAGCATTGCCTCTTGCGCTTCTACAGTCAGCAAAACCAGCCCAATCTAGCGACGCAGAAGGGACCCGAAAGTCTGCTCAACAGTAAGTGGGGGAGAGAAAGCCGCATGTTGTAGGCAGTGGCCGTGACGTAGAAGTAGAGCAAGTCGCCAAATGGTGCTTCGCTAGACGCAGATTTAATAGTCGATAGCCATTTCGCGACAACCATCGAGACGTGACTGCTTGACTATTCTTAGCTGTTGTTTGGGAGTTCGGCTCTTCGCTGAATGTAGTTGCTACCTGTGCACCTCTGTACACTTCTCACTGCCACTCATTTGTTCACTCTTCACGGAGGATCCTCAGTGAGATGCAGCCTCGTTTCTCCATTATTTTCACGAATCGTAGTCCTACATTGTTGGAACAGGCACTTCGGCCCAACTCGCCCACGCCGACCAACGTGTCCCATCTACGTTAGTCCCACTTGCCTGCATTTGGCCCACATCTCTCTAAACCTGTCTTATTCATGTACGTGTCTGATTGCTTCTTAAATGTTGCCATAGTCCCTGCCTCACCTACCTCCTCCGGCAACTCGTTCCATGCACCCACTCTTTGCAAGAAAAAAGTTACCCCTCCGATTCGTATAAAATATTTCCCCTTCACCTTTAAGAATCCTATGTCCCCTGGTCCTTGATTTTCCCCCACTCTGGGCAAGAGACTCTCTGCGTCCACCCGATCTATTCCTCTCATGATTTTATACTCTTCTACAAGATCACCCCTTATCTGTGCTCTAGAGAATAGAGTCCCAGCCTGCTCAACCACTCCCTATAGCTCAGACCCTCTGGTCCTGGCAACTCCTTTGTATATCTTCTCTGTATCTGTTCCAACTATTGGGCATCAGATGAAAGCCAATCTTGAACGGAATAATATTGTAGTGTACTTGCGACTGAAGAGGCGTACTCAGGCACTGATGCAGCCAATAATTTAATTTTTCTCTTCACAAAAATTGCTGCAGCTCTGCTTTTACGATTATTGCAGTCTTAATTACATTCCCCCCCCCCCCACCATTTTCCCAAATGCACTCTTATTAATTTAGCTCAGAGATAGTGTGAGAACAGGCCCTTAGACCCACAGAGTCCACACCGACCATTGATCACGTACTCCAGTTCTATCCCGCACACTTGGGGCAATTTATCAAAGCCAATTGACCTATAAACAAACATGAGTTTGGAGTGTGGGAGGAAACTGGAGCACTTGGGCAAAACCCATGCTGTCACGGGGAGAGCGTACAAACTCCGTACAGACAGCACCCACAGTCTGGATCGAACCCGGGTCTCTGGCACTGTCAGGAAGCAACTCTACTAGCTGGGAAGCAGGAACACCTGGAAAATAGCCAGGCAGGCACGGAGGACATAGAAACATAGAGAATAGGTGCAGGAGTAGGCCATTCGGCCCTTCGAGCCTGCACCGCCATTCAATATGATCATGGCTGATCATCCAACTCAGTATCCTGTACCTGCCTCTCTCCATACTCCCTGATCCCTTTAGCCCACATCCCACAAGGGCCACATCTAACTCTCTCTTAAATATAGCCAATGAACTGGCCTCAACTACTTTCTGTGGCAGAGAATTCCACAGATTCACCACTCTGTGTGAGAAAAATGTTTTTCTCATCTCGGTCCTAAAAGATTTCCCCCTTATCCTTAGACTGTGACCCCTTGTCCTGGACTTCCCCAACATCGGGAACAATCTTCCTGCATTTAGCCTGTCCAACTCCTTAAGAATTTTGTAAGTTTCTATAAGATCCCCCCCTCAATCTTCCACGTGCAAACTCCACAGGCAGAGCGTACCATCCTATTCCGAAGAATGGTTAGGCTGGCCATCATTTGCTGATACTCATTTTGATTCCCCACCTGCCTCTTCCAAACCACCCCCCAAAAAACAAAAACAAAAAAAAACACATGTGTATCTATTTATTTATTTATGTATTTAAAACTACTATTTTATTTTCGCTTATGAAGAATTTTTGCTCTGCTGCCCTTTTGGGTTAGTTAGGAATTCATGCACACGTTGACAGGAAATGGGGAGGGGAAGGGATCCAAGTCCTTTATTCTGACTGCTGAGGGGTGCTGGAGTGGTTCAACAATGGCACTTAACCCATTCCTTCTGGTGCTAGAATGATAACTGCCAGCTTGATAATTACGTAAAATAAATCCTCCCCCCCCCCAGCACCCTCTCTAATCGTGGCATTGAAGGGTGGTACGGTGGCGCAGTGGTAGAGTTGCTGCCTTGCAGCGCAGTTGACCTGGGTTCGACCCCGACTACGGATGCGTAGTCTGTACGGTGTTTGTACGTTTTCCCCGTGATGTGCGTGGGTTTTCTCCAGGTGCTACGGTTTCGTCCCACACTCCCAAGATGTACAGGTTGGTAGGTTAATTGGCTTTGGTAAAATTGTAAAACTAAGTCATTAAAAATCATAATATTTTCACGTTTGTGTGCGGGGATCGCTGGTCGCCGCGGACACGGTGGGCCGAATGACCCGTTTCCACGCTGTGCCTCTAAAATAAAGTACATGTTTTTAATGAGAGCCTTCACATAATACCCCATTTAAAAAAATCTTGCGGCAAATAAAATCCAATCTGGTCATAACCAATCCAAAAATGCGTGTTTGACAGCGTTGGTTGATGGCTAAGTGTTGGGTAGTTCAGCAGGAGAATTTTCCCAGCCCTCAGATAGTATCGTTGGATTTTGTGTTTGATGTTTAATCCAACATGCATTCTACTTCTAACAGTGCTAGACTGTAGTATCTGCCTTGATTATAGACTCAAAGCATGCAATCTTCTAGCTTGGATGACTGTAATACCAGTGAACTAAACTTGACTGAGTGCAGTCATAGTCAACCTGTGAAATTGCAAAACATAGTGCAAGTATATATATGATTGTGATTATACGGATGATTCTTCTAGTGGAGGTATCAACAAATTTATTTGAAGCCAGCCACCCAGAATAGTTTTCTCCCACCCCCTCCCATGTTTTGATGTTTGTTATCCTGCCAGTGGTGCAGCAGTAGAGTTGCTGCCTCACAGCGCCAGAGGTGCCTGGGTTCGGTCCTGAGTGGATGCTGTCTGTGTGGAATTTGCAGGTTCTCTCTGTGGTCGAGCGCGTCGCCCCCCCCCCCCCCCCCGATGCTCCGGTTTCGACCCACATTCCAAAGACGTGCAGGTTTGTAGACTGATTGACTTCAGTAATTGACCCAAGTGTGTTTAGGAACAGTGCGCTCCATAATGTTTGGGACAAAGACCCGTCATTTATTTATTTGCCTCTTGAGATCCACCATTTGAGATTTTTAATAGAAAAAAATCAGGTGTGGTTAAAGTGCACTTTGCCAGATTTTAATAAAGGCCATTTTTACACATTTTGGTTTCGCCATGTAGAAATTACAGCAGTGTTTATACATAGTTCCCCCATTTCAGGGCACCATAGTGTTTGGGACACAGCAATGTCATGTAAATGAAAGTAGTCATGTTTAGTATTTTGTTGCATATCCTTTGCATGCAATGACTGCTTGTTTTGGGAGCTAGTCCCCTTCAGTTTTCTCTTCAGCATATAAAAGGCACGCTCAATTGGGTTCAGATTGGGTGAATGATTTGGCCACTCAAGAATTGACCATTTATCAGCTTTGAAAAACTCCTTTCTTGCTTTAGCAGTATGTTTGGGATCATTATCTTGCTGTAGAATGAACCACCGGCCAATGAGTTTTGAGGCATTTGTTTGAACTTGAGCAGATGGGATGTGTCTATACACATAAGAATTATGCTACTACCATCAGCAGTTGTATCATCAATGAAGATAAGTGAGCCAGTACCTTCTGCAGCCATACATGCCTAGGCCTTAACACCCCCACCACCGTGTTTCGCAGATGAGACGGTATAGAAACATAGAAAATAGGTGCAGGAGTAGGCCATTCGGCCCTTCGAGCCTGCACCGCTATTCGATATGATCATGGCTGATCATCCAACTCAGTATCCCGCACCAGCCTTCTCTCCATACCCCCCTGCTTTGGATCTTGGACAGTTCCTTCTCTCCTCCATACTTTGCTCTTGCCATCAATCTGATACGTTAATCTTAGTCTCATCTGCCATAAGACCCCTTTTCCAGAACTGTGGTTGCTCTTTTAAGTACTTCTTGGCAAACTTACCTGGCCATCCTATTTTTGCAGCTAACCAGTATTTTGCATCTTGCAGTGTAGCCTCTGTATTTCTGTTCATGAGGTCTTCTGCAGACAGTGGTCATTGACGAGTCCACACCTGACTCCTGAAGAGTGTTTCTGATCTGTTGGACAGGTGTTTGGGTTTTTTTCTTTATTATAGAGGAATTTCTTCTGTCATCAGCTGTGAGGTCTTCCTTGGCCTGCTAGTCCCTTTGCGATTAGTAAGTTCACCAGTGCTCTTTTTCTTCTTAATGATGTTCCAAGCAGTTGATTTGGTAAGCCTTAAGGGGCTGTCCCACTTGGGCGACCTAATTGGCGAGTTTAGAAGAGTTTGAAAAAATGACATGTTGAAGACCTCCTTCGACTATGTTGAAGACTACATTTGACCTCCTTCGACTATGTTGAAGACCAGCTTCGACTAGCTACGACTAACTTCGAGAAAATTGGACACCGAATAGTGGAGAGTGAACACGATCTCCTTCGACCTTCCTTCGACTATGATGAAGACTATCTACGACTACCTTCAATTACCGACAACTAACATGCCGACTTACTATGACTAAACCTACAAGTAAAAAAAGTATCAATTTTTTCCATGGCGACCTTTTTTTAATCGCGGGAGTTTTTTTAACATATTGATAAAAATCGGCGTGACCTAGCTGAGGCCTCGAGTACGCGGCGACCACGCTCGAGCAAGAAGGAGAGTTACGAAGACCTCCTCCGATCTCGTGTCGATCATGCTGCGAGTATGAGTCGAGGGCAAACTCGCCAGAACTCGTGGATTAGGTCGCCCAAGTGGAACAGGCCCTTAAGTTTTAGCTGATGTCTCTAACAGTTTTATACTTGTTTCTCAGTCTCATAATGGCTGATTTGACTTTCATTGGCACCACTTTGGTCCTCATGTTGATAAACAGCAATAAAAGTTTTCAAAGGTGATGGAAAGACTGGAGGAAAGACTAGGTGCTGAGAGCTCTCTCATACCTGTATTAAGGAGGCAATTAAACACACCTGAGCAATTACAAACACATGTGAAGCCATGTGTCCCAAACATTACGGTGCCCTGAAATGGGGGGGGAGGGGGGGGAACTATGTATAAACACAGCCGTAATCTCTACATGGTGAAACCAAAATGTATAAAAATGGCCTTTATTAAAATCTGACAATCCGCCATCTTGGGATTTGGTCTTTCAGAGTTGGATAAATTTGAGAGAATATTGATCTGCAAAACGTGTTCTGATGAAACATTGCTCGCTGTGTTATCGCTCCACAGTATGTATGCATTGTTGACTAGGGCAGTGTTTAGTGTTCATTATTGGTGTTGTGCCACAGCCTTTAGCCACTGTTGGGCAGCAAGGTGGCTCCTGTACATCGGCGAGACCAAGCGCAGGCTCTGCGACCATTTCGTTGAACACCTCCGCTCAGTCTGCCTTAACCTACCTGATCTCCAGGTTGCTCACCACTTTATAACTCCCCCTCCCTTTCCCAATCTGACCTTTCTCTCCTGGGCCTCTTCCATTGTCAGAGTGAGGCCCAGCGCAAACAGCACCTCATATTTCGCTTGGGCAGCTTACACCCCAGCGGTATGAACATTGACTTTTCTAACTTCCAATAGCCCTTGCTTTCCCCCTCTCTCCATCCCTCCCCATTCCCAGTTCTCCCACGGTATTACTGTTTCCGACTACATTCTATCTCTATCCCACCCGCTCCCCTGACATCAGTCTGAAGAACGGTCTTGACCCAAAACGGCACCCATTCCTTCTTTCCAGAGATGCTGCCTGTCCCGCTGAGTTATTCCAGCAGTTTGTGTCCACCTTGTATTTAGGAAATGTTCCGCAGTGATCTTTTAATCAAACTTTGTGGATTCCTGTGCTAAAGTCACGTAAAGGAAGCTTGTAAATAATTCTGGAGTGATGAAATTACTTTTTTAACCTAGATTGCAAGGTATTGGAATTTTTATTCATACTGATGTATGTCAGGATGGCCAAGTGGTCTATGGCGCAGACTCGAGGAATAAAGTCCTTCTGTAGTCAAGCCAGTGTTCTGGTCTCCAACTGGAGGTGTGGGTTCGAATCCCGCGTCTGACACTAGATTTTGTGTAATTCTCTGCCTCAGAAGGCGGTGGGGAATTCACTGGATGTATTCAAGAGAGAGTTAGATGTAGCTCTTGAGGCTAATGGAATTGAGGGATATGGGGAGAACGCAAGAACAGGGTACTAATTTTGGATGATCAGCCATGATCATATTGAACGGCGGTGCTGGCTCAATGGGCCGAATGGCCTCCTCCTGCACCTTTTATAAAAAATGTTTCCTGTGCATTGTATAACATTTGTGATTTTAATTGTAGTGGAAGGGATATACCACGGCCGGACTGCATTGCCCAAGGTAGATTTCTACAGCAGTCAATGGTTTTGTAGTCACCATTACTAATACCATCTTACTTCCTCCAGCTTTAAACATTTTTTTTTAATTCACTCTGATTTAAATTACCAATTGCTGTTGTGCCACTAACTGGTTCTGGGATATAATGGTTATAATAAAATATCCTGCATAGCCCATGTACTTGCCATTTCTTCAGTAACGGGGGTTTCATTTAAAGATGAATTCTGCTTTCCTGTAAAAATAAAAGGCTTAAATATTGTTTAGGTTTAAATTAAAGGCCAGTAAATTAACGTTAAATTAAATGTGGAAGCAAATTTAATCAACGATATGCGCCGGCATCAAGAAATTGTCGGGCATCCACATATTTAGTTTATTGTCACATGTACCGAGGTCCAGTAAAAAGCTTTTGTTGCATGCTAACGGAAGCCAGCGGAAGGATTGGTGGCATTGGTTTGAATGGTATTTTTCTTCCATAAGACCGTTCACTTTTGATGTTAAGGATAGCGCAAAAAACTCTCAGAAATGCTGCCTTGTGGCACACTCCAAACTGTCCTGTTGATATGTGTTGGAAGGAACTGCAGATGATGGTTTGCACCAACCAGAAAGACACAAAATGCTGGAGTAACTCAGTTGGACAGGCAGCATCCCTGGAGGGAAGGAATGGGTGACACTTCGGGTCGAGACCCTTCTTCATCCGGTAGATGGATAAAATTAATGGGATGGGGGAGGAGGGGCTGCTGAGGCATATAGTTCATGTTCTCCATAAAGTCTACTCTGACATTCAATCGTGGCTGATCTATCTTTCCCTGTCAACCCCATTCTCCTGCCTTCTCCCCATAACCCCTGACACACAGACGAATCAAGATTCTATCAATCTCAAGAATGCATGGAAACATTTCTTGTTCTGCAAACATTTTTGACATGTATTTTGTCTATTGTGCTATCAATAATCTGGAAGGTGATAAATGTGACAGGCAATTTTATTTTTTCTACAACTTGGCACATTTTGAGATGTGAAGGTGTTTCTTCCTGTGTAGGAAGGAACTGCAGATGCTGGTTTAAACTGAAGATAGACACAAACAGCTGGAGTAACTCAGCGGGACAGGCAGCACCTCTGGAGAGAAGGAATGGGTGACGTTTTGGGTCGAGACCCTTTAGACCTATTTCTTCCTGTGCTTGTTGGACGGAGCATCATATGATTAGTTGTTGGGGCTAGTGTTTCACTCGTGTTGACTGCGATTGGCTTGATGTTGCAGTCAAAGCTACGTTTTCTTTGAGAATCTTCTTTAGACCATTGTGGTCCAAGATAGTGCCGTCTGTGTGCTGAGAATCAGTGGCTGAGGCAGAAAAGATCTTAGTTTTTAACATTAGACTATGAAAGTTGTTTCCTACTCAAACTGTAGATTAATTAAATGTAGTTTATTGTCACTTATACCAAGGTACAGTGAAAAGCTTTAGTTGCATGCTAACCAGTCAGTGGAAAGACCATACATGATTACAATCGAGCCGTCCGCAATGTACAGATATAGGATAATAGAAATAACGTTTAGTCTACGATGAAGTCTAGTAATGTCCAAATGCAGAATCCCAGGGTCTCCAATGAGGTAGATGGTAGCTCAGGACGACTCCCTTGTTGATCAGTTGGTAATCATATGAGAATTTTATCAGAAGGGAGCTTTGCTAATGTATAATACAAGAGATGGTGGATTGATCTGAAATTTGATTGGAGATGATGAGAATTTGTTTTCTGATGTTATTCCTTTTACAAACTGTAGATAAATGCAGAGTTATGTTCATATAATCCCACAATATTGCTGAAGAAGGAATACTCAACAGAGAATGAGAGGTTGGTAATCTGTAACAATTCTGTGCATTAATTTGATGGTTTTTCACAGCAGGGGAGCTTGCTACTTAAGGGGCATTGAGAGTGAAGGAATAAGCAACCCAATTGAATGTTAAGTTCAATTTAAAAAAAATTGCAAAGAGGTGTATTCCATGGATAAATAATAAAACTGGAATAATTGAAATGTGAGTGGAAAGCCTGACAGGAAAGTATAATGAATTAGAGTGTGGAAGTTGATGAATATGTTTACAGTATAATCTTGCTCTTGAATGGTCTAATGACATTTTATTTATTACATTAGAAGCATAAAGTAGCAGTAGACTGCGAGTGAATTTATGGAATTCCCTGCCACAGGGGGCAGTGGAGGCCAAATCACTGGATGGATTTAAGAGAGTTAGATAGAGCTCTAGGGGCTAGTGGAATCAAGGGATATGGGGAGAAGGCGGGCATGGGTTATTGATAGGGGACGATCAGTCATGATCACAATAAATGGCGGTGCTGGCTCGAAGGGCCGAATGGCCTCCTCCCGTACCTATTTTCTATTGTTTCTATGTTTGATAGAATGGTTTAGTTGCCTGATAACAGTTGGGAAGAAATTCCCTGAATCTGGAGATGTGCGTTTTCATACTTCTATACCTTTTGCCTGATGGATGAAGAGAGGGTGACTGTGGTGATTATCTTGGTGGCCTTGCCGAGGCAGCATGAAGTGTGAATGGAGTCAGTGATTAACTCCAGGGAACCTGTGGAAGTTGGATCAATATAGCAGTGGATAAGATGGTACCCCATCTTCCTTGGATTTGATCTATAATGGGTTTGGGTTTGATGGTGGATGGCTTTGTGAGGTTTACGTCTTGCACTTATCCTGGGACAGAATCATTTTTTTGCATTTTTTTGGCCAAAATCTGGTCTTGAAAGAACCCTTTGTAATCTCTGTAGGAAGGAACTGCAGATGCTGGTTTATACTGAAAATGGACATAATGCTGGATTACACATCTATGCATTTTGTGCACTTTGTACAAGATCATCCCACATCCTCCTGTGCTCCAAGGCATAGTTATCTGTCTCTACCCAAAACGTCACCTATTCCTTTGCTCCATATATGCTCCCTCACCCGCTGATTTCTCCAGCATTTTTGTCTGCTAGGGAAAGCAAGGGTTACTTGAAGTTAGAGAAGTTATTGTTCATACCGCTGGGGTGTAAGGTGCCCAAGCGAAATGTGAGGTGCTGTTCGTCGAATTTGCGCTGGGCCTTGCTCTGAGGTCGGAGTGCAGGAGGGATCACAGTGGGGGAAGCAGTGAGAGAGGATGTTGCTGAAACTCTCTTGTCCCTCTTGAGAGTTTCATATCCTAAACTTCACTTTGAAGAGTGTCTGACTGTTGTGAGGGCTTGTGAGGTTAGAAGTCCTGATTCATTGGCAAGTTAATCCAAGATGTGCGTGTGTGTGTGTGTCGCAATCCACGGTACTTCAATATGATAATCTGATCTCAAAATGGGACAAGGCGATATATTAATGTCCATAATTTTATTTTCAGTGGAACATTCATGTGAGTTATTAGAAGTAGGTTTAGTTTATTGCCACGAGTACCGAAGTACATTGGAAAGCTTGTGTTCCGTGTTAACCAGTCTAGACTAGAAAGACTACACAGGATTACGATAGAGCCATCCACAGTGCACAGATTCATGATAAAATGAATAACGTTTAATGCAAGGTAAATCTGGATGTGTGCGTTCTCACACTTCTGTACCTCTTGCTTGATGGGAGGGGGGGCGTAGATGGCGTGGCCGGGGGTGATGAGAAAGCTGCAAAGGAGCTTCATCATTTACTACTTCTACCTTATTATTTGGAGCCGTTCTAGGCAAATTGTCAGGCACAATGTCGTAACAGAGTGCGGATATCCCACGATGCTAGCATAATTATAGATTCACAGCCTTGCAGCCAGCCGAATTACTCGGCATAGTAAGAAGTGACTTATAATTGTGGGAATCTTACCTTTGTCATTGAGAGCAGTTCAATGTTCTTCACCGGTTTTAGTAAATGTAATGATTTTGGCACTGGTGTGCGTTTAACTACCTGTGAAATGTTCCTTTTGAACAAATAACCTGCTGCTTGATCCTGCAGAACACACCCTGCTTGATTTGTACTGATCT
Organism: Okamejei kenojei; assembly: GCA_035221665.1. Lineage (NCBI taxonomy): Eukaryota > Metazoa > Chordata > Chondrichthyes > Rajiformes > Rajidae > Okamejei > Okamejei kenojei. Next base: position 63,101,855 of record CM069143.1, on the reverse strand, counting down.
TGGATACCTTTATCTTTGGAGGGATAATCTTGTTTCCCCATTCTGCGTGTGCGGTGGAATGGTGCAACAAGGGACTTGTGTTTTAGCTTGTGCGTGGCAATGTTGAGTTTTATTTTGCGTGGGTTAGGTTGAAGATCCTTTTTGCATGGCAATATCTTTTATTGAGTGAGTGCAGTGATTGCCAGCTCCAGTTTTTGGTCGCATGCCTTGTTTAAGTTTCAGTTTGCAACTAACTCTGTAGTTCTGTGCTGTGGCCTCTTGCCTGGTGGGCACTTGTACGATGCGGCCCAAACTCATTTTACAAGTAGCAGCACAGAGACCCGCTCTTTCCCCCTCCCCCCACCACCCCAAGCCACATCCAAGCCCAAATGTCAGAGTCTGCGCCCCCTAATATTCACTTTGAGCCCATTCATTCAATTTGCCGCCATTTCAAAAGAAATTTCTGTTTTCTTTTAGTCGTGCAAGAAAATGCATTGAACATGTTATGGAATATTTTCTAAAAGGGAAGATTATTACACTTTGTGTGTTGTCCCAGAGCCTCTGAATTGTAGTGTGCCGTGCACATATCGCACGACCAGCACAGAATGAATGTAGTTACAGAGATGTGCAGTGGTGACCTCAAACGATTTCCACGTTAATGTGGGCAAATTATTTCATTACATTTTTTGCTTTTTTTTTTTTTTTTTTTTTTTGCAAGTTGACTACTTAAACAGAAGTTTTTTTTTTCAAACGTGCACACTCTAATGTGCACATTCACAAACATCGGCTCAGTTTGTTTCAAACAATCTGTGTCTTTTGTTTGCAGATGAGACGCAGGAGTCTAAGAATGCGACGTCTCCGACCCCCTCTCCGACTCCCTCTCCCACGAAATTTGAAGTAAGTAACGTTTTTTCGTTTTGAATGATCTTCCACCTACCATAGGTGTGGATTGAAGTGTGTTTTTTTTTTGTTTTTTTTTTGCCATTTTAACGCCACGATCAGTATGCTTCCTCCCCATGTCCCGGGTGCTAGCTGAACAGTATGTGGGATTGAACTCTTGAGCTCCAAGGTATGTTCCAAATTCCATTCACAGCTTTAAGGAGTTGGTTCCGTCGTTAGAGAGAGTCCCTTGTAAGTCGGATGCACTCTGTACTTTCCAGGCATGTCGAGCATGTGTGATCACCAGTCAGGCAGCTGCAGTGTTAACAATTTTTTTTAAAATATCACTTAATCCTTTACATTTGCTTTCTTTCGCTTTGTGTTATTCTGCAGTATGTGAGATTTTGTTTCTGATTTTTTTTTTAATCCGCGTACCGCAACATTAAAGCATAATGGATGCACAAGTGTAAGATTGAACAAGGAAAGATATTAATGGCTGATTTAAGCTCACTGCTTCCACAGACCTTGTGCAATCTGACCAGTGATTATAAGAGGGAAAGTTCTGCAAAATATAATGGTCTCCAGTGCTAATTGAACAAAAACTCCACCGTTTCTATCTTGTATTTATATTTCTCGCTTAAATCTAGTCAGCAACCCTGTGCAGCCCCAGCATTGAAAGATTCACACTGTTCCACGGAGCATTTGATTTATCTTTGTGCTTATCCTACCTTCAAATCCATTATTAACCATTTATTTTATATAACTTTTATTTATTAAGGAGTTAATCAGCAAAGCATTGGTAAAAAAAAGCAGTGTGAATGCTGAATATCTGAAATAAAAACAAAAAAAAAATGCTGGAAGAGTGCAGGCCATTCAACATCTGAAAGCGAAAAATAGGTAAAGTTTCAGATTTGACTCTTCATCAGAATTGTGTATTTAAGCATATTTTGTTTGTATTTCAGTTTGTAAAGCATTAACTGCTTTTATTGCGAGTTTCTTGCAAAGGTGCACTTACCCCTACCCATTCCCCCCCTCCCCCTCCTCCCCCGGGAAGGGGGAGATGGCAATGAGCTGAAAAACCTGAAACGTTATTTGCATCCAGAAATTGTTGTTCAAAATGGAATGGAGGGGCGATTCTGTGCGTATTTAATCACGGAGTTTCTTCCTTCTGACCCGCAGCTGTTTGAGATTGAAATTTAGATTTCTAACCAAAAAAAGGACAATTCTACTCTATTTTTGTTATTTTTTAACTTGACTTAATTGGAGGTGAATAGCCAATGATTGCAGACAGGGGAGGGGGTTTATAGTCCTCTTCTGTCTGCGCTGTCAAGTGGGTTGTTGGTCTACTGCTCATGACTGGGTTATGGTAGAGATTCGGTGTTCGATACATAAGGTCTGGGGGGGGGGGGGGTGGGGGTGGAGAAGGTCGGGGGGGATGGGGGTGGAGAGATTGGGGGGGATGTGGGTTGGCAGGACGGGGAGTGGAAAGCCTTGCAACTTTCACAGATCGCCTCCGCATCTGTTGAGTGTTAGACAAAATGGTGAACGGACGCCACGCTACATTTACAAAATGCATCGCGTTCAGTTAACGGACAGTCACCCCGGTGAAGAGACACCGTATTTGATTTGGGGGGGGGGGGGGGATATGAGGCATTAGTTTATTAGAGAGATCTGAAATTTAATGTTGTAAAAGATAAATAAAATCACTAGAGTTTTGTATTTTTATAAAAAACCCCAAAAGTTGGAAGCGAGGGATCTGGGAGTTGGAATGTTGCATGTTTTTTTTGTTGTCTCCTTGTAGTTTTCATAACATTTAGTTGCATTCCATATATTCTTTGACAAATTATCAATGTGTTTTTTTTTTCATTTCCCTCCTCCCTCTTTCCCCCCCCCCCCCCCCCCCCCCCCCCATCTCCTTCCTTCTCCTCCCCCTCCCCCTCCCCCCCCCTCTCACGTTTTAACCCTACTAACCCACTCTGGGGTTGACTTGTGTTTGCAAGGAGATCTCTGGCACCTTGCCCAGTGGTCATTCTCGGGCAAGCTTGGGCAGTGAAGGTGATGGAGAGAGCGCAGTTCAACCTGACTCTGCCGTCTCCTCGATGACCAAACAGGTACACATGAGCAGGCGTTGCCAGAAAGTTATTTGGAACAGCAAACCTATGCGGGGTGGGGGTGGTGGCTTTATGCTTTGGTTCCCCGCACCCCGTGACTGAATTTGTCCAAGACCAAATTTTGGTCTCGGACCAAAATAAAATTCAGTTTGAAAATGTCCTTCTCTTTTCCGTTGCAGTTTCACGTGTGATTATATTAATCCGTATTTGCGGCAAAAAATAAGTTTGTTCGATTTTCCAGTGGTTTGATAACGGGGCAGTATCTTTCTAATTTTGACCTATTCTTTATTAGACATCTGTACAGACTCGATCATCAAAACAGCCACCACCGCCGCCGCCACCACCGCCACCGCCACCTTCTTCACCACCCTCTCCACCTCCTGTCACACTGAAGAATAAGGCAATACTGTGCAAACCCTTGACTCAGAACAAGGGCATCTCCTATAAACCCGAAATGAAGTCCAAAGGATGTCAAACAGGTAAGTAATCAATCCGAAGATGAAATATAATAAAACATAACAATAAATATGGAAAGGTGAATTAAACGCATTTGAGAAATTTGGATATTGTAACATTTTCATCAACAGACAATAGGTGCAGGACAGGCACATGCCGTGAGTAATTACTCAGGGTAGGCACTCAGTCAGCTTTTAAAAAAAAATTAAACTGCGCATGCGCAGATTGTTCTCTCCATAAAAATAGAAAATAAAAATAAAAACAGTAACAATTCAATGCCCAAGGCTTCCTAGTCTCCTTTATTCTGAATTGCTGAATGGGCGGGGGGTGAAGATTGATGGCAGGTGAAGAGATGGTGGGAAAAACGGGAGTACAGGGAAAAGTTGAATGAGTTGTCATCTTATTGAAAGACAACACTTGTTCAAGGGACCAATTGGGGGTAGAGTTCCTTTCACAGCGTGTGGAGAGTCTGTGCCAGGGGTAAAGTTGCGGGGAGAGCAGGAGTGTTGAGAAGGAAGGGGTTGGGGATAATGCCAGTAACTCACTCAACACTACCGCAGCTCTCCGGGCGCGAAGCCACGCATTGTAGCCGGGAATAGAAGCAGCTCTGGGAGCTGCGAGTGGCTGCCGGGACCTGACAGCAGAACTGGCCGCCGCTTCAGCGCCTTCTGCCGGCCCGCTCAATTCTGGCAGTGCTCTCCGTCTGAACACTTATCACCTGCCGCTCGCTCATGTCAGCCGCTTCCTTCAAATCCTTAAATTCCCACAGCCGAGTAACCTCAATCGCGCTGTCGGAATTTAAGGACATGAGTGAGGCCAGCGAACGGCAAGAGAGAGGTTTTGCACGCCTCCGTGCAAGGAGCATCGCAAGTGGCATTATCCCGATCCCCTCCTTCACAACATTTGTGTCCTCCCCGCAACTTTACCCAGGGCCAGACTCCCCAAATGCTATGAAAGGAGCTCTCTCCCCACCCCCACACCCCGGGAAATACGGTATTTAAAAACATCACCAAAAAATGTACTTACCACATCACTGGTGCACGAGCTCCATTTTTCTCTCTCCGTTTTCTAAGATAGACTTAAAATAATGCCAATCCATATTTGAAAACCCTGCCTAGAAACTAGCGCTGCGCATGCGCAGTAGGGTGCTGCGCATGCGCAGTGCTGCAAAGGCAGACTTTCTGCTGCCTTCAGCCCCGCTTGAAAGTGACGGCTTCAGGCAGCGTTGACGGCACGTGGGCTGCACAGACCTTCAAGGGTTACAAGCGCTGCGGATGAAAGGCACGGAGAATTATGCCTGCCTAAGAGATCGATCTCTTACATAGGCATCATTCTCCCATGCCTTTACTATTTATATTTAGTAATTACTATGTTATAATTTTAGTCAGGGTAGGCAGTGCCTACCTTGCCTACCCTGACCGCGTGTGCCTGGTGCAGGAATAGGCCATTCGGCTCTTCGAGTCAGCACCGCCATTCAATGTGATCATCGGGAACATGTTTCCTGCCTCTAGCGTGTCCAAACCCTTAATAATCTTGTTCAATAAGATCCCCTCTCATCCTTCTAAATTCCATTTTATCAAATAGTGAAAGGCATGGATAGACTGGATGTGGAGAGGTTGTTTCTACTAGGGGGAGAGACTAGGACCAGACGTCATAACCTCAGAAATAAAGGGCGCTCTTTTAACTTCTTTAGTTAATCTGTGGAACTCCTTGCCACAGAGGGCTGTGGGGGCCAAGTAAGTGGATATTTTTACAGCAGGGACAGACAAATTCTTGATTGGAATGGGTGTCAAGGGTTATGGTGAAAAGGTAGGAAAATGGGATGAGGAGACAGAGCAGCCATGATTGAATGATGGAGTAGACACGATGGGCCGAATGGCCTAATTCTACTCCTATAACTTATGAATGGCAGATCAAGAGTTGTCATGTATCCCAGATGCAACAATTAAATTCTTACTTGCAGCAGCAGAACAGAATATGTAAACATAGTACTTTGTAAACAATAAAATAAACGAGAAAAAAAGTTCAGCGCGCGCGTGTGTATACACACACACACGCACGTGCGCACAGACACACAATAATAGTGCAAAACGACACAACCACTGCCCCCAAGTCCATGTAGTTCAGAGCTTAGTGGTCTTTAACAGCTTGATGGCTGTTTATACCAAAGATAGACACAAAGTGCCGGAGTTACTCAGCGGGTCAGGCAGCAACTGTGGAGAACATGGACAGCTTATATTTCAGGTCATACATTCCAGGAGCAATAGCTTTAAAACAAGTAAATCTGATCAAGTAATTTCTGACCTGTAAGTCTGAAGAAGGGTCTCCACCCAAAACGTCACCCAATCCTTCGCTCCATAGATGCTGCCCGAGTTACTCCATGTTTTGTGTCTACCTTCGGTAATTTCATACGTCCTGGAAAATTTGCACAGTTGAACACATTTGTAAAGCTCTTGTTTAATTTCTGTTCCAGAAGAGGAGTGGAAGCCACACTTGGTTATGGTGCCCATCCCTGTGCCAGTCTTCATCCCAGTGCCTATGCATATGTATTGTCAAAATACCCCAGTGCCTTTCTCAATGCCAATCCCGGTAAGCTTGGCAACTTCTTTTGAGTCAAATGTGTAGTTATTAGTTTTTCCTTCTAGAGATACAGCGTGGAAGTGGGATACGGGTGTCAGAGGTTATGGGGAGAAGGTAGGAGAATGTAAACATAGAAACATAGAAAATAGGTGCACGAGCAGGCTATTCTAGACTGGGTACTGAGTAATGAGGGGTTAGTTAGCAGTTAGTTGGGCAAGAGTGACCATAAAATGGTTGAGTTCTTCATTAGGATGGAGAGTGACATTGTTAATTCAGAAACAAGGGTTCTGAACTTAAAGAAAGGTAACTTTGAGGGTATGAGACGTGAATTGGCCAAGACAGACTGGCAAGTGATTCTTAAAGGGTTGACGGTGGATGTGCAATGGAAGGCATTTAAAGACTGCATGGATGAACTACAACAATTGTTCATCCCAGTTTGGCAAAATAATAAATCAGGAAAGGTTGTGCATCCGTGGATAACAAGGGAAATCAGGGATAGTATCAAAACTAAAGATACAAATTAGCCAGAAAAAAGCAGCCTACCAGAGGACTGGGAGAAATTCAGAGTCCTGCAGAGGAGGACAAAGTGCTTAATTAGGAAAGGGGAAATAGATTATGAAAGAAAACTGGCAGGGAACTTAAAAACAGATTGCAAAACAATATGTTTTGCAATCCGTTATAGATATTATCACATTATAGATATGTGAAGAGAAAAAGGTTATTTAAAACAAATGTAGGTCCCTTGCAGTCAGAAACTGGTGAATTGATCATGGGGAACAAGGACATGGCAGACTTTGGTTCTGTCTTCACAAAGGAAGACATAAATAATCTGCCAGAAATAGCAGGGGACCGGGGGTCAAATGAGATGGAGGAACTGAGTGAAATCCAGGTTAGCCGGGAAGTGGTGTTAGGTAAATTGAATGGATTAAAGGCCGATAAATCTCCAAGGCCAGATAGGCTGCATCCCAGAGTACATAAGGAAGGCGCCCCAGAAATAGTGGATGCATTAGTGATAATTTTTCAAAGCCCTTTAGATTCTGGAGTAGCTCCTGAGGATTGGAGGGTAGCTAATGTAACCCCACTTTTTTAAAAAGGGAGGGAGAGAGAAAACGGGGAATTACAGACCAGTTAGTCTAACATCGGTAGTGGAGAAAATGCTAGAGTCAGTTATTAAAGATGGGATAGCAGCACATTTGGAAAGTGGTGAAATCATTGGACAAAGTCAGCATGGATTTATGAAAGGTAAATCACGTCTGACGAATCTTATAGAATTTTTCGAGGATGTAACTAGTAGAGTGGATAAGGGAGAACCTGTGGATGTGTTATATCTGGACTTTCAGAAGGCTTTCGACAAGGTCCCACATAAGAGATTAGCATACAAACTTAAAGCACACGGTATTAGGGGTTCAGTATTGATGTGGATAGAGAACTGGCTGGCAGACAGGAAGCAAAGAGTAGGAGTAACGGGTCATTTTCAGAATGGCAGGCAGTGACTAGTGGGGTACCGCAAGGCTCAGTGCTGGGACCCCAGCTAATTACAATATAAATGATCTGGATGAGGGAATTGATTGCAACATCTCCAAGTTTGCTGATGACACGAAGCTGGGGGGTAGTATTAGGTGTGAGGAGGATGCTAGGAGGCTGCAAGGTGACTTGGATAGGTTGGGTGAGTGGGCAAATGCATGGCAGATGCAGTATAATGTGGATAAATGTGAGGTTATCCACTTTGGCGGCAAAAACAGGAGGGTAGACTATTATCTGAATGGTGGCCGATTAGGAAAAGGGGAGATGCAGCGAGACCTGGGTGTCATGGTACACCAGTCATTGAAAGTAGGCATGCAGGTGCAGCAGGATGTGAAGAAAGCGAATGGTATGTTGGCATTCATAGCAAAAGGATTTTGAGTACAAGAGCAGGGAGGTTCTACTGCATTTGTACAGGGTCTGGTGAGGCCACACCTGGAGTATTGCGTACAGTTTTGGTCTCCTAATCTGAGGAAAGACATTCTTGCCATAGAGGGAGTACAGAGAAGGTTCACCAGACTGATTCCTGGGATGGCAGGACTTCCATATGAAGAAAGACTGGATAGACTGGGGCTTGTACTCGCTGGAATTTAGAAGATTGAGGGGGGGTCTTATAGAGACCTACAAAATTCTTAAGGGGTTGGACAGGCTAGATGCAGGAAGATTGTTCCCGATGTTGGGGAACTCCAGAACAAGGGGGTCACAGTTTAAGGATAAGGGGGAAGGCTTTTAGGAACGAGATAAGAAGATCTTTTTTCACACAGAGAGTGGTGAGTCTGTGGAATTCTCTGCCACAGAAGGTTGTTGAGGCCAGTTCATTGGCTATATAGAGGGAGTTAGATGTGGCCCTTGTGGCTAAAGGGATCAGGGTGTATGGAGAGAAGGCAGGTACAGGATACTGAGTTGGATGATCAGCCATGATCATATTGAATGGCGGTGCAGGCTCGAAGGGCCGAATGGCCTACCCCTGCACCTATTTTCTATGTTTCTATTTGGCCCTTCGAGCTAGCACCGCCATTCAATATGATCATGGCTTATCATCCAGGGGGGTATTGATTTTGGATGATCAGCTGTGATCATAGTGAAAGGCTCGAAGGGCCAAATGGCCTTCTCCTGCACCTATTTTCTGTGTTTCTATCACCCCTGGGTGGGTTTGTTTCCGGGTGCTCTGGTTTCCTCCCACATCCCCAAAACATGCAGGCTAGTAGGTTAATTGGCCTCTGTAAATTGCCCCTGAGTATGCAGTGGGACAACTAGTGTGAACGGGTGATCATGGTCTCGGCAGGGGCCGAAGGGCCTGTTTCCATGCTGTCTCTCAAAAACCAAAACGAAAAGCTGAGGTTTTCATCAATTATTGTCGGAATGTGTTTTTATTTATGGACGGTAGTGTAGATTTAACTTCATTCAAATGTATTTAAAAAATAAATAAATAATCCAATAACATACAAGTCATTTATGTGTACAGAAATGTTTGTGGTGAGAATGTTAGTGGGCCTCCAAATGTTCCTTTGATAACGAGCTGTTATGTGGTTTGTCAACCAGGTCCCCATTCCGATGTTCCTTCCCACCACTTTAGACAGTGCTGATAAGATAGTCGAGACGATCGAGGAGCTGAAAGTTAAAATCCCTTCAAACCCATTTGAGGCTGACATACTGGCCATGGCCGAGATGATCGCAGAAGCTGAGGAAATGGAGAAAGCGTCATCGGACCTCTGTGGTTAGTTAAATTTTAATTTTGCAAATCCCTTCAGAGTCTGAAGGTAGGTCTCGACCCAAAACGTCACCCATTCCGTCTATCCAGTGATGCTGCCTGTCCTGCTGAGTTACTCCAGCAATTTTGTGACCCCTTCTGAGTTGCGTTTATTGTATTTTCACGTGTACTGAGGTACAGTGAAAAGCTTTTCCTTTTTAGTTTAGAGATACGACGCAGAAACAGGCCCTTCGGCCCACCGAGTCCGCACCAGCCAGCGCCCCCTGCATGTTAACACAATCTTGCACACACTAGCGACAATTTATATTTATAGAAAGCCAATTAACCTACAAACCTGCACCTCTTTGGCGTGTGGCAGGAAACCGGAGATCTCGGAGAAAACCCACGCAGGCCACGGGGAGAATGTACAAACTCTGCACAGACAGCACCCGTAGTTGGGATCGAACCCTGGCGCTGGCGCTGATAGCGCTGTAAGGCAGCAACTCTACCGCTGCGCCACCGTGCCGCCCCTGCGTGCTAACCAGTCAGGGGAAAGACAATACATGATTATAATCGAACCATTCACAGTGTGCAGATGCACGATAAAGAGAATAACGTGAATAAAGTTTTGTGCAAGATATAGCCAGTCTCTTTCAAAATTGTGCCAATGTATGATGAACAAACCTTGTTTGAAGTCCTATTATATAAAATATTAAAACCAATCCACTGATAAAGTTTGTGTGAAGAAGGTTCAACCCGAAACGTTGCCTATTTCCTTTGCTCCATAAATGCTGCCTGACCCACTGAGTTACTCCAGTATTCATATTTTATGATCCAGTACAAAATGAAACTATAGTTACTCCAGCATTTTGTATCTTTTTCTGTAAACCAGCATCTGCGGCTCCCTATACCTCTCCCTGGTATGTTTTATATGTAATTTAATCGTTTTGATAGTTCTGGCTTCAAAAGTGCTGCTGAAGACAATTTGTTGATGTGCGATCCATAGATGGTGTATTGATATGTAGCATGGGCAGAGATGTATGGAAGGAGGAGTGAGAAGGAGGAGAGGGAACGGAGCCGTGAGACGGTGGGATGGTGCACCTAATCAAGCTGGCTACTTGCTATAAGATATCATTGCCATTTCCTTGTATCACCCAGATCTTGCCAGCAATCAGAGTGCTGATGGCCTCCTCGAAGACTGTGACTTGTTTGGACCCGCCAGAGATGATGTGTTGGCCATGGCAGTTAAAATGGCCAATGTCTTGGATGAACCTGGACAGGATTTGGAAGCAGACTTTCCCAAAAGTAAGTCCCAGCAAATATTACACCTCCTTGTTTTTGAAGATATAATAATGTCCGAATAATATATTGTACTGTTGGCGCGCTTAACCTTTTTTTCCATTGTATATGTTGACTTTTGATTGTGTATGTGTGAGAGCATGGATGTGTATGTGAGCATGTGTGTGTATGTGAGAATATGTGTGTGTGTATATGTGAGAGCGTGTGTGTATATGTGAGCGCATGTGTGTGTGTATATGTGAGAGCATGTGTGTGTATATATATGAGAGCATGGGTGTGTATATATGAGAGCATGTGTGTATATATGTGAGAATGTGTGTGTGTATGTGAGAGCTTGTGTGTGTGTGGGAACGTGTGTGTATGTGTATATGTGAGAGCATGTGTACGTATATGTATATATGTGTATGTGCACATTTCTACACGCTGCCTTCATGCTGCTGGTTCTCTCCGCTCCTGCATTGGGAAGCTCCCGCCACGTGATGCCAGTTCACTGGGTAACTGACTGAAATGGAAGGGGCGGTACAACAAAAACTACAACCGCAATCTGCTGTACAAAGACGTCCATTATTGCAGGCGTTTACTGCGCTGCTAATCTGAATCCTGGTTGAAAATTGAATTTGGAAGACTTGGTTATTCTGTATTGCTGTGACACATGGCAAACTCTCTGCTCATTGGTTTCAAACAATCCAGCCGAGAAATCCCACCAGTTCCAATCCTCTCCTTGTATCTGCTCTGTCGCTCTGCGGTAGGGAAATAAGGAGAAGCTGCATTATTCATGTTAAAATAGTGATTGGAGCAAAATGAGGCCATTTGGCCCATCAGGTCCACTCCGCCATTCAATCATGGCAGATCTATCTCTCCCTCCTAACCCCATTCTCCCCGTAACCCCTGACACTGGAAATCCCAGGATATTCTCTGGAAATCAGTTTGTCTTGGTTTCCTTTGCCACCCACCTAGAATGCAACAAGCACTTATAATTGCACTCTCTTCTGGAAATATGATTTTCATTTATAACTTGGAAAAACAGAATGCATTTAGGCCAGTCCCTATACCCTATCACAACACGAGAAAGACACAAGATGCTTAAATCTTGAGCAAAACAAAGTTTTAGTTAGTGCAGCAGTGGAGTTGTTGACTTGGCTCCAGAGACCCAGGTTTGATCCTGACGACGTTTCTGCGTTCTCCCCGTGGGTTTTCTCCGGGTGCTCTGGTTTCATCCCGCACTCCAAAGCCGTACAGGTTTATTGGCTAATTAGCTTGGTATACCGTGTTAGTGCATGGGGATCGCTGGTCGGCACGGGCTCAGTGGGGCGAAGGGCCTGTTTCCGTACTGTATCTCTAAACTAACCTAAAGCGTGCTGGAGGAACTCAGTGGGTCAGGCAGCATCTGTGGATGGAATGGACTTTTCATGTTTACATATCTGTGGAATTCTCTGCCTCAGAGGGCGGTGGAGGCAGGTTCTCTGGATGCTTTCAAGAGAGAGCTAGACAGGGCTCTTAAAAATAGCGGAGTCAGGGGATATGGGGAGAAGGCAGGAACGGGGTACTGAATGGGGATGATCGGCCATTATCACATTGAATGGCGGTGCTGGCTCGAAGGGCCGAATGGCCTACTCCTGCACTTATCGTCTGTTGTCTAATTTGCGCCCCTTATCCCATATTTCTTTCTGAATCTGATGTAGGGTCCCGACCTGAGAAGTCATCTGTCCATTCCCTCCACAGATGCTGTCTGACACACTGAGTTCCTCCAGCACACGGTGCTTTGCCTATCGCAGCACCAAATGTTTATCTTTGCATCAGTTGCCGACAATACTGATCCAAGCCCCTTGTCAACCACATGTTGCTGAATGCTGCTCTGACGTATTATCACACACACAATTAACGCTGGCATTTTGCTCTTTATTTTCCAGCTCCATTGGAACTTAATACGGGTGTCGACTTCCTCTTTGACTGTGGGCTTGTAACTACAGACGAGGATCAACCAGAATCTGAAATACCACGGGCTGTCAGAAGGGTGAGTTTTGTATCTTCAGATTCAATATATTTTTGCCACTCCAAACAGTAGGTTTGTGCTGTATGATTTTTGTCCAAAATTGATTTCATTTGGAAATTGTAGGATCATTGTGGCACATAAAGAGGCCATTTGGCCCGCCGATTCTGCGTTGGCTCCGAGCAGGGCAATTCTATATCTATCCCACTTAATTTGCCTCTGTAAATTGTCCCAAGGTGTCGGGAGTGGATGGGAATGTGGTCTGACATGGAGCTTGTACGAACGGGGTGGTTGGTGGGGCGAAGGGCAGTTTTCCATGCTGTACCTCTGAACTAAACCCCCTGAAGATCACCCCTTGGTGTGTTCTGCACTGCCTGTGAAGTATCCCCCAAAAAACCAAACCAAAAGAGAACGTGTGCATTTCTTCAGAAGTACACTTGTTTTAGATTGCCGAGCAAAGAGGGTACCGGTTGGGGGGGGAGGGGGGAGTCGAGAGCAGAGACAGACTAATATGAGTACTTTTCTAATTTTGTCAGCCCCTGACAAGCGGCGAGTCTTTGAGTTATTTGTGTATTTTATGCAAAAAAGAATTTCACTGTACATATGACAATAAAGTATCTTTGAACTTTAAGTAGAAGAAGGCCGATCTTCAAGGGTAGCTTTGGCTGTTCATTATGAATTTTTTTTAAATTCCCCTATATAGGGTCAGAAGCGGCTAATGCTTTCCGAAAGCTGTTCACACGATTCTCTTGCGAGCCAGCAATGTTGTACGGGATTAAATTACTCTTACGGGGTGAATGCTTGGAAGTCCTGGGTCCAGGCTAAATATGCCGGTGGTGACAGCAGTAAAAGTGGCGAGCTCAAGTTTGGACGTAAGTGTATCTTTTCAGTTCTTCCAGTTCCCCTTTGGTCCTAGACATCTCACCACATCCACTGCTACCCGGGGGGGGGGGGAGGGGGGGGGGGGGGGGGGGCGGGCACCTGTCACATTCACGGTTGTGGGACTGTGTTTGACTGTGCAAGTCGTCGTCTTGTGGAAGTCATAGACCAGAAACACTTCTGCAACGTGTTTAGTGTGGGTTTAGTTTGTAGATACAGAGTGGACACAGGCCCCTCCAGTCCAAATCGACCAGCGATCCCCGCCCATTAACACTATAGCACGCACGCGCGCGACATTTATTTCGTTTATTCCAAGCCAATTAACCTACAAACCTCTACCAAACCGAGATCTCAGGAGGAAACCCATGTGCAGGTCACGGGGAAGGCGAGAACATACAAACTCCATCCAGACAGCACCCATAGTCAGGATCAAACCCGGGTCTCTGGCGCTTTGGGCAGCAACTCTCCCGCTGTGCCGCCCGTGAACTCAGTGTAGAGTTGATAAGTGTGTCGAGAGAGGAAAACGTCAGCTGCGTGCTATCTTGTGGCATCTTACAATTCTTGTAGCGAATACGTAATTAACTCAATTTTTCTTCTTTTTTTTTTTTCCTCCTCCAGCTAAACCCATGAGGATTAAAGAAGACATTTTATCCTGCAGTGCTGCGGAACTAAACTATGGCCTAGCTCAATTTGTCAAAGAAGTACAGAGGCCGAACGGAGAGCGTTATGAGCCAGACAGCGTCTACTACTTGTGTCTTGGGATTCAGCAGGTGTGGATTCTGAGCTCAGATCTGTACAAATTATGTCGGGGGGGGGGGGTTCCTTGCAGCACAAATTGCAGAATGTAAGCACAAAGTGCCGGAGTAACTCAGCAGGTCAAGCAGCATCTGCGGAGAAAATGGATGGGTGACGTTTCGGGTCGGGATCCTTATTCAGATTGATTGGAATTTGGTGGCGGGGGGGGGGGGGGGGGGTAGATGTAACAGATGTTTCTCTCTCTCTGTAAAGAAATCTCACCGTTTGCTATATTTTGCCACTTTGCATAAACATATCTGTTGCTTTTTAATTGCTTCAATGTTGGTGGCAGAGGTTTTGAATGCCAAAATCATAGCTCTGAGGTTTCCACTCTCAGACGCAACATCATTTCAGGGTCTGAACAAGGGTCCCGACACCTATTTGTGTTCTCCAGCGATGCAGCCTGACCGGCTGAGTACTCCAGCACTTTGTGTCTTTATGTATATTAACCAGCATCTACTGTTCTATATTTCTATCACCTTTTAAAATAGTTCTTAAAATCTACCTCTTCACCAAAGTTTTTCTCATTTCTCCCAAAATGAGGTGCCAAATTGTGACATTTTTATTGCTACTCTATTCAATGTTTTCAATAATTTAATTACTCTGAAAATGCTTTGGAAACAAAATCTTTTACTCTTATGGATGAGTCGACTGACTTTGCAACCAAAAATGGTTTGTAGTTTTGCACTGCCTCCAAAGGAAATTGTACAGAAATCCATAAATTCATCAGCTACAGGAGCTGAATTCGGCCATTCGGCCCATCAAGTCTACTCTGCCATTCAACGATGGCTGATCTATCTTTACCTCTCAACCCAATTCTCCTGCCTTCGCCCCATAACCCCTGACACTATTACTAATCAAGAATCTTATCAATCTCCGCCTTAAAAATGTCCATTGATGGCCACAGCCTCCTGTGGCAAAGAATTCCACAGATTCACTGCCGTCTGACTAAAGAAATTCCTCCTAATTTTTCTGAAGGTACATCCTTGTATTCTGAAGCTGTGGCTTCTGGTCCAAGATGCTCCCACTCATGGAAACATTCTCTCTACATCCACTCTATCCAGGTCTTTCACTATTCGGTTAAATCACTGTCCAATTGTAATAGTTGATGCTACAATGCTGTTAATGGGATTAGGGAGTGTGGTGTACCACAGGTATGCAGTACTTGGAGCTCTGGGTCTTGCCATCAATCCTTTTATACATCCTTTGGCCTAAACAATACTCTTTAATCATTAGTTGCTCAATCAATCGCAATGGATCATTTTCATTGTAATGCACAAGTGTCCGTTTAGAGTCACAGAGTGATACAGTGTGGGAACAGGCCCTTCGGCCCAACTTGCCCACACTAGTCAATAATGTCCCGGCAACACTAATCCCACCTGCCTACGCTTGGTCTATATCCCGCCAAACGTCACCTATCCATGTACCTGTCCAACTGTTTCTTAAATGTTGGGATAATCCCTACCTCCACTGGCAACTTGTTCCATACACCCATCACCCTTTGTGTGAAAAAGTTACCCCTCAGATTCCTATTAAATCTTTTCCCCTTCACCTTGAACCCATGACCTCTGGTCCTCAATTCCCCTTCTCGGGTCGGGATCCTTCTTCAGATTGATTGGAATTTGGTGGTGGTGGTTGGGGGGAGAGAGATGTAAAGGATGGTTTCTCTCTCTGTAAAGAAACCTCACCGTTTGCTATATTTTGCCACTTTGTACATCTCCCCGGTCTATTCCTCTCATGGTTTTGTATACCTCTATTAAATCTTCCCTTATTCTCCTATGCTCCATGAGTAGGCTCAGCCTACTCAACTTTTCCCTACAGCTCACATCCTCTAGTCCTGGCAACATCCTCGTAAATCTTTTCTGAACCCTTTCAAGCTTGACAATATCTTTCCTATTACACGGTGCCCAGAACTGAACACAATACTCTAAATGCGGCCTCACCAACATTTTACACAACTGCAACACGACCTCCCAACTTCTATACTCAATACTCTGATTGATGAAGGCTAAAGTGCCAAAAGCCTTTTTGACCACCTTATCTACCTGCGACTCGACCTTCAAGGAACCAAGCACCTGTACTCCTAGATCCCTCTGCTCTACAACACTCCCCAGAGCCCTTGTTCGACATCTCTCAAATGCAACACCTCTCACTTCTCTGTATTAAATTCCATCACCCATTCCTCTGCCCACTGAACCAATCGATCGAGATCCTGCTGTAATCTCCTTCACTATCTGCAAAACCACTAACTTTTGTATCATTGGCAAAGTTTTCCGCTGTGGTACCTGTTCATCATGGGTATCACCTTGGCTTTGTACCGTGCAAATTTCAGACAGCGCTCCCCCGCTTTCCCTGGCCCCCGCCGTTGCTGTTCGTGTGTGTATGTGTTCATGTTCATGTTCCGGGCTGACGGTCGTTCCAGTTCGCGGTTTTTCAGGCGAGTGCCCCCGAGCTTGAAGGTCAAAGGTAGTCTGCTGAAATATCGCGTAAGTGCGACAGGCCCTTAATTCTCCTGTATGAAGCGGCAAGGGACATTTTATGACTGAGGTTAATATTTGGTTATATAGCTTGATGGTAGAGCATTTACCTGAAGATTGAGGTACCTAGATGATGTATGGAGCCTCACTTTTTTTTTTTTTTTGCAACAAAAAGCATTGGAGGAAAGACATTAGTTTGTTCATTATTTAATTTATTTCATTAAGGAGTCAATTCATCATGGTTTTGGTGTAAGTTTGTTGGAATCTTGCTTGAATTCACTCCTGCTTCTGACAGGGTCCTTCCACTAGATGGTGCCATGACCTAACAAAGCTGATGTCTTTCACTGACTATCATCCATTAACTATATGAACCCAATTGTTGACACAGGGAACTGCAGATGCTGGAATCTTAAACAAAGGACCTAGTGCTGGAGTAACTCAGGGGGTCAAACAGCATCTGTGGAGGCAATGGATGGGCAAACGTTCAGGTCAAAATCAACACACATGTCAGCGTGAAGAAGGGTTCTGACCCAAAACGTCACCTATTTTTCTTTTTCAGCATTTTCAGGATTATCTTTTGTATTTTTTTGCAGCATATTTTCAAGATTATCTTAATGGTCTTAATTTAAACCAGTTGAAACGGGAATTCTAGGCAAGATATTGGCTGATCGGTGCATTTCACGTATCTTAATATTACTCAGATTAGTGCTTGTATTTGTATTGTTGTGATCATATGCATCTCCCTTTATGCTGGATCATGAAATATTAATATATTTGTTTCATTAGTTTTTCTCGGTGCAAGACTGATCAGTTTAGTTTAATGTCGCGTGTACTGAGGTGACCTCGGTTCACGTGCTGACCAGTCAGCAAGAGACATACAAGATTACAATCGAGCTCTTCACAATCTACAAATACATGACAAGAGAATGTTTAGTACAAGGTAAACCAAAGTAAAGTCTGATTAAGGATAGTCCGAGAGTCACCGATGGGGTAGATAGTAGTTCAGCACTGCTCACTAGTTGCAGTAGCTTGGATCAGTTGCCTGATAACAGCGGGGAAGAAAACTGTCCCTGATTCTGGAGGTGTGATGCCTCCAGCTGTGAAGAAAGTTGAGAGTCAGATGCTGCCTGACCTGTTGGGTTATAGACGATAGGTGCAGGAGTAGGCCTTTAGGCCCTTCGAGCCAGCACCGCCATTCAATGTGATCATGGCTGATCATCCCCAATCAGTACCCCATTCCTGCCTTCTCCCCATATCCCCTGACTCCACTATTTTAGAGCCCTATCTAGCTCTCTCTTGAAAGTATCCAGAGAACTGGCCTCTGAGCAGCAGAGAATTCCACAGACTCACAACTCTCTGTGAGAAAAAGTGTTTCCTCGTCTCCATTCTAAATGGCTTACCCCTTATTCTTAAACTGTGGCCCCTGGTTCTGGACTCCCCCAACGTCGGGAACACGTTTCCTGCCTCTAGCGTGTCCAAACCCTTAGTAATCTTATTAGTTTCAATAAGATCTCCTCTCATCCTACTAAATTCCCGAGTACTCCAGCACTTTGTGTTTTAAACCTAATTGGATGCATTTTTTCGCTTGGTAACTGACAAAACAGTTAATTTGAGCAACTTTCATCCTGTGTGGAGTATAATGTATTTTGAGTCACAAAATGGAGAGAACAACCTCCATTGCAAATATGAATTTTGGTAAATTGGAAGATAATTTTGGTAAAATTAGTTCATGTACTTTATCACTTTGAATTGAAAGATAAATAGATGTTGTTGCTACAATGCTGGTTTCAGCAGGAGTGATTATAACTCCAGGTAGAACGTACGTGGTATTCCATTGAAAGCAGCAACTGTTGAAATGTTTACTAGATGTCACAACCCTCGTATAACAGTCAGACAACGAGGAGGAGGCCGATGAAATTACCGTGGTAGATTTGACGCGGCTCTGTTCTGAAAGACCTCCCCACTTAGACTTTTCTAGATGCCCCTAGTCACTCCTCGTTATAACAGTTCAGGACAGACGGAGAGAGAGCCGGAGGGGAGGGGAGGGGGAGGGGTGAGAATGGAAGGAGGGTCTGGAGAACCACATAACGTGCGAAATCGACACTGGACCGTTCCCTGTCCCTTGGCGTAAATAGTGCAAGTTTGGTTGAGCTTTCGGGTCAGACTCTTCATGAAAATAATTATTAATAAAGCTTGCTTTTTTTCCTACCAGCCCCTATAGGAAATTTTGATGTAAGTCAAAATACAGTTTCACTCACTCGTTTGCATTGTGGATCTTTTTTACAGTAAAAGGAATAAGTGTCATATTCTTGGGGCTGGACCTGCATGCTTTGCCATTGTCCATGCTACTGTTGAATCATCTATTCTCTCAATTCTCTCCCCTGATACTAGTGCACTGAACTTTTGGAGTATATTCATGTGGATTAGAGGCATGGTGTCACGCTAACCTACAGAACCCCATTGAAATGCAGAAAGTGCTTTGGAATGTGAAATGTTTCCATCTAAATGAATCGGAACGGAATGAAAATGAATGCAGCGTGCATTTAAAGCATTTTTTATCTTCAAAGGGTTTTTAGGGGAATGTCGCCTAAGCTGGCATTTGGCTAAAAAGTATGTAGAACCCTTCTGGTCATGATGACCTGGGTGGAGGGCATCCTAGTTGTTGGCTGCTTGATCCAAACCTCTGCCATTAGAACAGGGGTCGCTTGTGGTCTAAAGTAATTCCTTTTGTTTCAACATTTTTAGCGGTGTTTTAGTGACTGAAAAATGTAATAATTCCCTTTCTGATCTGTTTAATTGCAGTTAGTTTTGCTCGAAAATAACGATGGTGGAATATTTATGATTCTATTACCATACTTTGTCCAAGAATTGAATAAAATTTACAAGGCTGGCAAAACCATGTTTACTACAAATGGTAAGTTTTACTGGAGGGACTGGCCAATGAATTTAGAACTTCATTTTTGACATTTGCAAAGCATGGTTGGTGGTCGTAATACTATTCAAAGGTGTATCTTCAAGGCATAACGGATGCATGATACTAGGAGTTCGAGGTAAGAGCTTAGGGCTAGGTAGATATGCTTATCACAGCGCCAGGGACCCAAGGTTTCATCCTGCTCCAGGTGCTGTCTGTACGGAAGTTGTACATTCTTCCCTTGACTGCATACGTTTTCCTCGGGTACTTCCCGCACGCCAAAGACCTACAGGTCTGCAGGTTAATCGGCTTTGGTTAAAACACATTTTTTTAATTGTCCCTGGTGTGTAGGATGGTGCTAGTGTACAGGAATAGCTGGTCGGTACGGACTCGATGGGCCGAAGGGCCTGTTTCCGCACTGCATCTCTAAATTAGACTAACTTAATCTAAACATTGACCTTTCTATTTTCGAAACATTGCCTGATCTGCGCATTTCTAACTTTTTCTCCTATTTGCACTTGAAGTTTTATTCTTAAAGATTGCGCGCTTTATACTGGATGATGAAATATTACTACTGGAGTGGCTGAGTGGAGTGACGATGTTGTTTTCCCCCAGGTTTAATATTCTCGCGGGTGGAAGAAGAGCATCTCTGGGAATGTAAGCAACTGGGGGTGTACTCGCCCTTTGTGCTCCTGAACACGCTGATGTTCTTCAACACCAAGTACTTTGGGCTGAGGTGTGTGGACGAACACATGAGCCTGTCCTTCATCACTGTCGTCCGGCAGTCCAGGAAATGCACCACGCCAAGGGGGACCACCAAGGTGGTCAGCATTCGCTACTTCATGCCAGAGCATTACAAGAAAGGACGAGATCAGGGTAAGAGCTGCCCTTCTGGGAGAACCACATTTAACAATAAGGGGTTGGCCATTTACAACGGAGATGAGGAAAAGTGTTTTCACCCAGAGTTGTGAATCTGTGGAACTTAAGAAGGCAGTGGAGGCCAATTCCCTGGATGCTTTCAAGAGAGAGTTAGCTAGGGCTCTTAAAGAAAGCATAATCAAAGGATAAGGGGAGAAGGCAGGAACGAGGTACTGATTGTGGATGATCAGCTGTGAGCACATTAAATGGCGGTGCTGGCTCGAAGGGCCGAATGGCCTATTCCTGCACCTATTGTCTATGTATCTATAGAACCAAGCCTCGGCTTGTTTGGAGGTTTAAAGTTGAGGAGATGTAAAATGCAGCACCAGCTTATCTCCCAGCTGCATTCTGATTGGATTCCACCACCAATTTTCCTGCACCCGTGGGGAATGCCGTGGATTTAGGCCTTTTCTGGATTATCCGGGGGGGGGGGGCGAGGATACTGCCGGCCTAAGTCTGCTCCCCTCGCGGAAGGAGTCGGCCATGGCAACGGATATGTGTTGACTCTGGTTGGCCTGGAGAGTTCCAGTCCCCAGGCCGCCAGGGGGGGGCATAGTCAACTTGACGATGGTCGGTGATCGGCTGCCTCACCCGCCATGTGGCGCCACATTTTCCCAGGGGGATTTTCATGGGTTGGTGGGGCCTGAGGGTTTGGTGCCAGTTTGTCCGGATTAAAGAAGATGGCCGGAACAACCAGTTTGCAGGAAAATGGGTGGTGGGCCTGCATCACTATGGATGCCGGCCTGTCTGGTTGCTGAACATTGCAGTTACAGTACTTTTGCAATCAAGCACCCTGTGCGCTCTTTGACTTCTTTTCCAACCAGATAAATAACATTTATTTTTCTGATCGTGGTACATTTGAGGTAACCCTGGTGTCATATAATAATCTATCAGTGTTTCTCCGCCCCAATCCCACACTCCACGCCCAACTTCATTTCTCTCCTCTTCCCTGAAGAGCGCCTCCATGTTTGGGCTCTCCCTCTCTCCCTCTTTCGAGCTTTAATAACTGATTCTCTGAGATCCATTCCATCCCACCATTTCTGTTTTTTTTTCCTCACCCTCTATTTTTAAAACCTGCTCTTCTATTTATATCCTGAGCGTTCACTCAAGCTGAAATCTTTCCTCAGAGAAGCAAACTCTGTGCCTATGTAGGGGACTTGCAGTCAGTGGTAGTTATCCTCTTGTCTACAGTATGTTCCCCCTTGTACTCCTTGCCTACCCCATTTCCCAATATCCATGGGATAATTCGGTAGTTAAAATAAAATATAGCACCGCAGCATAAGTAAGTGACGCAGCAAACAATAACACAAAATCCCAGTATTGCCTGCTTAATGTGCTGAGTTTGATGATCTCGGCTTCCTCACAACTAGCTTTCCAGAGTTAGGAAAGCAAAATAAAATTGGATTTCAATTCTTGACATGATCGAAGCCCATAAAGTTATCCTTAAGATAAAGATGGGACTCTAATGTATGCCTCCTGTGGGTTCAAAGGTTCTTTATTAGTCACATACACCAATTGGTGCAGTGAAATGCAGATTGCTATTGCAGCACATTGAAAAGAATACAACATAACAATAATAAAGAAATTTAAATATAAAAACATCCCCCCACAATGGTTCCCATTATGAGGGAAGGTGCAAAGTCCAGTCCCCGTCCCCATGGTCGGGGCCTATTGAGGCCTCCGCAGTCGCCTTTACAGAGACAGTTGCTGTCTCTACGGAATTTGCACGTTCTCCCTGTGACTGCATGGCTTTTCCCCGGGTCCTCCGGTTTCTTCCCACACTCCAGAAACATAGGTTAATTGGCTTTGATAAAACATTGTAAATTGCCGCTACTGTGTGTATGGGACAGTGTAAGCATACGGTGTGATCGCTGGTCGGCACGGATTCGGTGAGCCGAAGGCCCGTTTCCACACTGTATCTCTAAAAGAATTGGGGATTTTTAAAAATTGAATTTATATTTGCAAAAATGAAATCTGTGCCTGTGATCCAGCTTTGCTCTCCTGTTGTGTTCGCAGGCAGCACTGCAGGGAAGAGGAAACGAGAAGAGGAAGTTGCTGTTTTTGAGCAGAGAGAAAACCGAATGAATCCGTTAAGATGCCCTGTTAAATTTTATGAGTTCTACCTCTCGAAATGGTAAATGCAACCAGTTCTTCTTTGATCGCGTGTTGGAATTGTCGCTTTCGCGTGGGGGTTGATCGAGTCGAAGAATGTTAGCGCTGGGTGGGAAGGCGGCAGAGTGGTTCGATTCTGACCCCGGGTGTGGTCTGTGTGGAGTTTGCACGTCCTCCCTGTGACCTGCGTGCTGCTCCGGTTTCCTCCCTCGGACGTAATTGGCTTTGGTAAAGATTGTAAATTGTCCCTGGTGTGTCGGATAGTGCCAGTGTATAGAGTGGTCGGTGTGGACCCGGTGGGTCGAAGGGCCTGTTTCTTCGCTGTATCTCTAAACTAAACTAAAATCCAAAGTCCTGCAGTTTTGTAGGTTAATTTTCCCCTAAAATCGTCCCCAGTGTGATGCCAAAGTGGGAATACGTAGAACTAATGTGAGCGTGGACTCAGTGGGTCAAAGGACCTGGTTCCATGCTATGTCAATCAATCTATACTTTTGTTGGCACGGGTAAGTACTGCCCTATCGTAAAACATTCTGACATTTATTTGCGAGGTTCAGCATTGGTTATGCAGTATTTGGCTATCTCGCTTCACTTAGCACTGGTGGCAACTATACCAGTGATCAGTCATTGTCAGCAATAGTTTTCATTTCATAAAGTTTACTGTGTCTAATGAACAAGTAACTGGAAAAGTGAGGCGATTTTGCAGCCAGACAAATTTCTTGTATGTATACATACTTGGCTAATAAATTATTCAATTAAAAAAATAGCGGAGTCAGGGGATATGGGGAGAAGGCAGGAACGGGGTACTGATTGGGGATGATCAGCCATGATCATTGCCCACATTGCATTGCAGTGCTGGCTCGAGGGACCGAATGGCCTACTCCTGCGCCTATTGTCTATTGTCAGATTCAAAAAAAGGTGATACGATGAACTGCAGATGCAGGTTTACAAAAAATGCTGGAATAACTCAGTGAGTTACTCAAGTATCTGGAGAACATGTCCGTCTGGTACTTGTGCCATAGAGAGGAGGACTTCTTCAAAGTATCCACACCCTGAGGAGATTTTGCAGTTGTCCCGAACCAAAATCCATGTTCTCCAGAGGTGATGCCTGACCTGCTGAGCTACTCCAGCACTTTGAGTCCCTCTGGTAGTGCTGTTTATGAAGGCACAAGCTGTTTGTGACAAAAACCCTGCACATCCTTTGTCCATCTATCAAGAAATAATGAAGATACAAGGAACTGCAGGTGGCTGGCTTTCACCCCCCAAAAACACAAAGTGCTGGAAGTAACTCAGCGGGGGTCAGGCGCAGCATCTGGGGAGGACATGGATTGATGAGATGATGGTTTGTGATTTTTTTTTTTTTAAAATCTTTTTTAATATCACGATATGATTTTCTTCAGCAACCTAGGTCTCTGCACTGAAAAGAGCCGATTTTTATAGCTCGGATTCCATGCTTATCGAAGCATATAAGTTTATATTAAGGGTTTGGACATGCTAGAGGCAGGAAACATGTTTCCGATGCAACTCGTGTAAAACAAATTCTAGTCCTTTAACAACAATACTTTTTTTTAGGTGGGATTGATGGGCAGAAGTGATCAGAGATCACGGGATATGGGGGGAGGGATTCAGGTCTGGGCGGTTACGATTTTGGAGATTAGCATGATCACATAGAAACAGGCGGTGCTGGCTCCAAGGGCACGAATATTGGCCGGATCTGAAATATAGTTTTTCTTTGTCAGCTACGTTCTAGCTGGACTGAGTGATGACACTATATTTAGTCTGTGCTTGCTTGTGATATTTTAACCATTGACCGCTTGAGTCTCTGGCTATCTGACAGAAGATGGCAACTCTGGATTCAAACCCTCAGCTTTGATTTTGTATGGTTTCACGCAACTCCGGAATCAATTTACCTGCCGTGTCGGGAAGAAATGGAAGACTCTTTCCACTCGACCATATATTCTTAGCTTCTACGAAACTTGCCTGAGGTTAAACCCCTGCACAAATTTAACTTGGAGATAACTGGGGGAAAACGGGCCTTTCAGTCCGCGTATCCACCCGCACCTTGTCAATCGCCCGCATCATAACTACACTATCTACTGATCAACCCACACCGCGGCGAAAGAATTTAACACTTTTTGACCTAAGTAATTAGAGCTCAAGAAACCTCACGGGTCTCGGTAGTGTGAGAGCGAAAACAGTATCGATCTCTATGAGAACACCATGTGAAGGGCATGCTACTCCACCGCTTGTTGCCGGTGCACCCTCCTATTTCTACTTAGAGTTTCACAGTTGACCATATACTGTATCTCTAAGAGAGGCTAGATAAATGCTCGGAGTGGGAGTGTTTACTAGTGTTTCTCACCATCGACAGTTAGCTAGAGAAGTGTATGGGACTGGGGATGGCATAAACAGGAAATTAGAAGAAATGCGAGCTAACAAGTTGTAAAACAGTTACAATGGGTCTCCCCCGCCACCTCCATCAACATAAAGGATTGGGTTGACATCAAATGGGCAGGGGTGCTGGGAAGAGATTTTCTTGGATGTGTGCGTTGAATCGTATATTTTAACCAAATTGTAGAGGGAACCAACGAGTGAACGCAGGCTAATCTTAGACTGGGTATTGAGTAATGAGGAAGGTTAGTTAGCAGTCTTGATTGTGCGGTGGACCCCTTGGGCAAAGAGTGACATAATATGGTTGAGGTTCTTCATTAGGGATGGAGAGTGACAATAATTAAGTCAGAATCACGGTTTCTGAACTTAAAAGAAAGGGTAACTTTGAAGTATGAGGAAGTGAATTGGGCCAAGATAGAACCTGGCAAGTGATTCTTAAAAAAGGATTGACATGGATAGCAATGCGAAGGATTTAAAAGACTGAATGGGATGAACTAACAAAACAATTGTTCCATGTCCCAGATTGGCAAAAAGAAATAAAATCGGGGGGCAGGTAGCGCATCCATGATAACAAGGGAAATTCAGGGATAGTATCAAAACAAAAGATGAAAGCATACAAATGTAGCGGCCGTGAGAAAAAATAACAGCCTACCAGAGAGGACCTTGGGAAAATTCAGGAGTTCAGCAGAGGAGACAAAGGGCTTTTTAATTAGGAAAGGAAAATTAGATTATGAAAGAAAACTAGCATGGAACATAAATAAAACTGACTTTGCAAAAGTTTTTTTAATGTCAAATGGTGAAGCTAAAGAGGTTATAGATACACAACCACAGTAGGTCCCTTGCAGGTCAGAAACAGTTGAATTGATCATGTGGAACAATGACATAGCAGACCAATGGAATAACCTATTTTTGGTTCTGTCTTTCACTAAGGAAGAACTAAATAATCGCCCGGAAATAGCAAGGGACCAGGTGTCAAATAAAAGAGAAGGTAACTAAGTGAAATCCAGGTTTGCGGAGAAGTGTTAGGTAAATTGAAACTAAAGGCCATAACATCCCCAGGGCCAGATAGTCCGCATCCCCAGAGTACTCAAGTAAGTAGCCAACAGAAATAGTGGATGCAATTAGTGATAATTTTTCAAAACGTCCTTAGATTCTGGAGTAGAGTTTCCTGAGGATTGTGAGGGTAGCTAATGTAGCCCCCCACTTTTTGAAAAAGGAAGGGAGAGAGAAAAAACGAGGAAATAACAGGACCAGTTCGCCTAAAACACATTGGTAGTGGGGAAACTGGCTAGAGGGGTTGGGGTCAGATATTAAAGATGGGATAGGCAGTACATTTGGAAAGAGGTGAAATCATTGGACACAGTCAGCATGGATTCCATGTCCGACCGAAATCTATAGAATTTTTTTTTTTTTTTCGAGGAAGTAACATACTAGGCCAGAGGTGGGATAAGGGAAGAAGAAACCAGTGTATGTTATATCTAGACTTTCAGAAGGCTTTTCCGACAAGGTCCCCACATAAGAGATTATAAAACAAACTTAAAGCAATAACGGTAATTGGGGGTTCAGTATTGATGTGGATAGGAGGATCTGGGGCTGGCAGACAGGTAGCCAAGGTTTAGGAGTAAAATATAACGGATCCTTTTCAGAATGGCAAGGGGGTGACTAGTGGGGTGGGGTTCCGCAGGGCTTCAGTGCTGGGACCGCCTCCCCCAGCTAATTTACAATATAAATTAATGATTTGGACGGGAAATTGAATGCAACAACACACACAACCTATCTCCAAGTTTGGCGGCGGGCTGACAACTAAGAGCTGGGGGTAGTGCTTAGGTGGTAGGAGGATGCTAGGGATGCTGCAAGGTACTTTGGATAGGCAGGGTGAGTGGGCAAAATGCATGGCAGGGAAAACGCACTATAAAATGTAGATAAATGTGAGGACTTTAACGGGCTTAAAGGCAAAATTTCTTAGGGGTTGGACAGGCTAATATGCAGGAAGATGTTCCCGATGGTTTGGGGAAGGTCCCAGGACAAGAGGGGCACCAGCTTAAGGATAAGGGGGAAATTCCTTTAAGACCGAGATGAGAAAGACTTTCTTCACCCAGAGGAGTGGTGAGTCCCTCTAGGGACTTCTCTGCCAAAATAGGGTCGTTGAGGGTGCCATTCATTTTGCTATCTTTCAAGAGTGCGGTTTGGATGTGGCCCCTTGAGGCTAAGGAGATTCACAGTGGAGGGTCTGGGAGAGAAGTTCAGTAAAACGGGCTACATGGAGTTGTGATGAACAGCCATGATCACTAATGGAATGGGCGGTGCAGGCTCGAAGGAGTGCTGAAATGGTGCCTATCTCCTGCACCAAATTTCTATGTGTTCCTCTTCTATGTTATATCTATCCCCACCACTTTTGGGTGGCAAAAACAGGGCGGGTAGATATAAAGACCTTATTATCGTAATGGTGGCCCAAAATAGGAAAAAGGGGAGATTACAATGAGACCCCACCTTGGTGTCAAGGTACAAAAAAAACCAGCATTGCAAGTAGGGCATGCAGGAGAGGCGCAGCAGGCAGTGAAGAAAACAAGCAAATGGTTATGTTAAGCATACATACGCCCCATGATTAGGTACATTAGGCAACAGGGAGGTTCTAATGCAAGGGTTGTCAAAGGGTTTTGGTGAGACCAACAACCTGGAGTAATTTTGCGACAGGTTTTGGTCTCCCAAATATCTGAGAAACCGGACATTCTTTTATTCTTGCCATATAGGAGGGGTACCAGAGACGGTTCACCAGACTTGATTCCTGGGATGTCAGGACTTCAATGAAAGACTGGATAACCCCTTGGCTTGTACCCCGCTATAAATTTTAGATGTGGGATCTTATAAAACTTTAAAACACAATTCTTAAGCAGGGGTAGGCTAGTCTAGATGCCGGCCGAATGTTTACCCCGGATGTATTGGGCCGACCCATAACCCACTGCAAAGGGGTACACCGGTCTCCGTATACGGGGCATTTCCTTTCGGACCGCGAGATGAGGAAAAACACATTTTTTCACATCAAGAGTGTGAGTCCTCGGAATTATCTGCCACTTTAATGTAGTTGAGAGCGAGGCCAGTTCATATTTTGGCTATATTTAAGAGGGAAGTTAGATGTGGCCCTTGTGGGTCTGAGAAAGGGATCCCAGGGTGTCTGGAGAGAAGGGCCAGGTACCGGATAACACTGCATTTGGATATCAAGCCCATGATCATATTAATGCGGTGCAAGCTCGAAGGGGGGCCGAATGGCCAACTCTCTCACTATCCTACCTCCATTTCCTACTCCCAACCCTTCCCTCCCTCACCTATTTCTATGTTTCTGTCTGAAGAAGGGCCTCGTCCCGAAACGTCGCCTATCTATCGCCTTCCGCCTCCTTAGGAAAAGCTGTTGCACCCCCAACAAAAAAAAAAAAAAATTGACCCAAACTAAACAAAATCCCAACACCCCTGAGTTTTCTCCCAGCCTTTTGTGTACCTTCGAATGTTTCTTTGTATTACCTGATATAAATTTGATAGGCATTCCATACAAAGCTTTTCCGCACTGTGCCTGTGCCTTGGCCTCGGTACAAGTATGTGATAATAATAAAACCCAAAACGTCACTATTCTGTGTTTCCTCCCAGATATGCTCCCTGACACCCCCGCCTGAGTTACTCCAGTACTTGTTTTGGTTCCCTCCCTCCCCCCCCCCCCCCCGTGTCCCTCCATTCACCCGGTCCCCCCACCCCCCCCCCACCCCCCCCCCCCCACCCTGAAACCCAGCACACATTTCATCTGCATATATCTCCCTCTCCCCTCTTCCTTCCCCCCCTCTCCCCCTTCTCCCCCCTCTCCTCTTCTCCCCTCCTCCCTCTCTCGGCCCTCCCCTTCCCTTCCCCTTTACCCCCTCTCCCTCTCTTCTCCTCTCCTTTCCTTCCCCACCCCCCCCCCCCCCCCCCCCCCCCCCCTCCCCCTCCCCCCCCCCCCCCCCCTTTCCCCCCCTTCCCCCTCTCTCTTTCTCCCTCTTCTCTCTTCTTCCCTCCTCCCCCTCCATTCCCCTCCCTCCTCCCCACCCGTCCCCCCCCTCTCCCTGGCCCCCCCCCCCCCCCCCCCCCCCCCCACCCCCCCCCCCCCCCCCCCCCCCCACCCCCATCCCTCGATATGTAATGATCTTTTGTTCTTTGTGTCCCTTCAAGCCCTGAGAGTAGAAGAACAGGAACGACGTGTTCTACTTGCAAGCCGGAGGCGCTCGTTGCTTGGCGGAGAGCCCCCTGTGGTACTCCTTGTGATCCCCCATGGGACCGCAGCATGTTGGAGACATCTCTCCACCGCATCATTGCCTAGTGAAAGAGATTCTACGACGACTACATAACCAAGGATTTCCCTATGGAGGACGACGTGGAAGGATGATTGAGTGGATGTTGTACAAAGTGCTGTTTAACTTTTTTAATCTTAGAGAAAACGAAACAATGGGCCATTATGGCTGGCCTAGTTGGTGCTCTGCTAGTCTGCGGTAAAATAATTGCCACAACACACGTACTTTCAGAGTCATGTCCTGTTTGTGGAGCAGAGATGGTTAGACCTAATCACCATTGTTTCAGAGACAGTATCCCCCCTTTTAGCTTGAGTCCACTTTGCTGACAGTCAGGTGTGCGTAAAAATAACGTTCTCTAGAGACCTAGAAAAAACAAGAAATGTTCTTGGCCGTCATTTTCACCAGCAGTGGTACATGCTGATGTATGTGTGGTGAGACGTTCATTTTAACTCGGTTCTTTTGGGACTTTAGAGAAGGCTTAAAACAAAAAAAAAAGTGTTTGGGGCAAAGTGGGATTCTTGGCGCTGCCTTTCTAGAACTTCCACTTTGCTGCATTTTTGTTTTCGGGTAAAGAGGAAAAAAACGGTGTAGACCTGGGGTTTTGCAACAACCTTTTTTTATTTTTTTTTTTTTTTTTTTTGTTTTTTTTTTTTTTTTTTTTTTTTGTTTTTTTTTTTTTTTTTTTTTTTTTTTTTTTTTTTTTTT